>CM034233.1:32274361-32874361 GCA_019916065.1 Vitellaria paradoxa | reverse complement strand
ATAAGCCTGAAAATTAGAATTTTTTTTAACATTTTGGGCATAAATTTTAAAACGAATTTTATTTTTATAATAGAAAACAATATTTGTGCTACCAAATGCGTTTTCATGACTAATTTTCAAAAAATTATAAACATAAATAAAAAAAATAGTAAACAAGAAATTTATCAAATCAGCCCTACATCTTTAAATCAATTCTTCAATTTTTTTTATTTCTTTTCCCTCCTCTCTCTCTCTTTCTCTTTTTCTATTTTTGTAAATTTTTATTTATCCATTTATACATATATATATATATATATTATATATATTTGCTTACAAATGAACATTAAGGCCTCGTTTGGAGTAAAAAAAATCTTCAAAAAATTCTATAAATCTCTAACAACTCCTCTACCTCTAATTTTTTCGTCATCACTAATTTCAAAAAATTTCAATATTTCGCTAAAAAAACTAAAAATAGGTTAATTGAATGTGTAAATTTTTTATACAATCACATTCTTCGTGTCGAAAGTTTTCAAATAAGTACCATTGTCGCTATTTTTTAAAATTTTTTTTGAATTCGTGGGAACGGATTTGGAAAACCGTTCCCACAATTTACGATTTTTTAGAAAAAAACAGCGTCAAAATTAACTCTAAACCACATTTTATCTTAATTTATCTTATTTTTTTTTATTCCAAACGGGCCCTAAAACAGTAAGTTAAAAGAGCAGCCTAGAAAGAAAGTTAAAAATTTGAAGAGATTCAAAATTTTGATGCGATTACTAATTGAGAGTGACATTATTCTTCCTTTATATATTAATGTAGATTTACATAAGGATGACACCAAAATTGACTCTTCCTTTATATACTAATATAAATATATAATAGGTACACATTTAAAAACAAAATTAATTGAAATACCAATACCGTTTAACTAAATTAATTGACTACAAAAATATTATGAAAAATTAATTGAAGAAACGTCGTATCAATCTAATACAAGAAGGAAGTGATGAAAGAAAAATTTAGGTGGCATTTGATTTACTTTTCTGTTTTCTTTTTTTTGTTTTTGTTTTATGTGTTAAAAATCTCAAAACGAGAGAATAAAAAATACTTTATTTTCGTTGTTTTGATATTTTTCTTATTTTTTGTTAAAAACTCTCAAAATGACTTTTTATCATTTTTCATTTTATGTGTAAATTTATTTTGAGTTTTTGAAAACAAATTTTAAAAACACAAGTAACCAAATGAATTTTGAACTATTTTCCTTATTTTCAAAAGTACAAAATAAAAAATGATTTCAAAACAGAAAATAAAAAATAAAAACAGAAAATAGAAAATAGAAAAATAAACTAAATGACCCTTTAAAAATTTTGATCACAAAAATTATCTCATTAATTATAAAGGGTAAAAGCGGAAATTTTCAAAGTTCAAATCTAACCATCTTATGGTTAGTGATAAGAATTTTAAAATACTTATATAATTTTATTTTATTAAATCTTTATGCCAATCCAGCAATAAGATAATATGAGGTGTAGAAAATATTTTCCCGGTGCGTACTAGAGCTGAAGTTTGTTTTAGAATATATGTGTGGTGTGGGCAAGTTTTAGTAATATATATATATATATATAAGTCAGCTATTTGGGACTTCAAAAAATTCCAAACAACTCTAAAAAAATATATAAAATAAAAAAATAAACCTCCAAAAGTTTTTAATCTTTTTTGACCAAATTTTGTTATATGTCACTTTTTTTTTTTATTAGTAAGTGGGGGGAGAGCACTCCGGGTGTCGAACCCGGGTCAATGAGGAGGCAGGATAAGGCTTTAACACTCAACCACAAGCCACCCTCTTGTTATATCTCACTTTAGACCAATTCTTAATTTTTTTGAATTTCTTTTAAAATTTCAAACGCTATCTTAAAAAAATATATTGCTTTTTCACCATTCTTAGAATACTCTTTGTACGGAGTAAAATATAATCCGTACATACTCCCCCGTGCCACCAAGTTTTCTCGTCTCCTTATGCTTTTGGAAAATATTTACCATTGTTGGAAGTTTAATGAAGTATTTGATGAAAAACCAGAAATTGGTTGATCTGTTTGAAGGATCCTTTTCACAACTACTTTTAATTTTTTTTTCCCCTTTCTTTCAATCCAAAGAAAGACCAATGAAAGTGAAAAGACAAGATTGGATGCAAAGAAATATTGACTTTGAAAATGATGGTATTTTGTATTAAATTTGTATTTTTATTACCCTTAATTTCTAGTGCAAACCCCTTTCACAAATACTTCTCTATTTTTTTTTTTTTTTTTTTTTTTTTTTTGCTTTTTTTTCAATCCAAAAGACCAAATGAAAATGAAAACACAGTTGGAAAGAAATATTATTGTACCTTTTTTAGAAGAAACTTCATTCTGCAAAGATGGAAAAACTTAACCGCAATAAGGCGTCGTTTGTCTGATGGAGAGAATCGATGGACTTTCGTATTTCTTCTCAATTCGTCTTTGCTCTAGATGGATGGACTTTCTTCTCAATTCGTTTTTGTTCTAGTTGGAATATTGATAAATTGGTTAAATTGCTGAAGCATTACAAATGAAGGTTAATTTAATCTTTTTAGATATGCTTAAAAGAATAAAGTTAAGTGTATTGGAACCATTTTTTTTTATGATGTCATTATTTTTTTGGGAAAATCTTAATGGAAGCCAAATGAAAGGGGGTTGGGGCCAGTATCTTTTGAAAATAAGGAAATTATACGTAAATTTTAAATGTTGATGGAGTTTATGCATAATTAATTAATTTTATGTTTAGGAGGTATGTACAATTTACCCTTAATTAATTGACTATAAAAATATTATGAAAAATTAATTGAAGAAATGTTTAGTCACCCACGTGATTACGTCGCTCTATCTGATAAGAGGAATTAATAAAAAGAAAAAATTTAAAAATTCTAATCAAAAAATTATCTCACTTTAGAAAATAAAAGTTCAAAATTTCAAAGTTCAAATCTAACCAACTTATGTTTAGCGATAAGAATATTAAAAAACTTATATGATTTTCTTTCACTAAACTATTATACCAATCTAGTAATGAGATGATATATGAAGTGTAGATAATATTTTATGCGTCAAATATTCATAGCTTCAAAAATTTCCAAACAACCTTAAAAGAATTCCAAAAGTTTTTAATTTTTTTCAATCAAATTTTGTCATGTGTCATTTTTATACTAACTTTTAGTTTTTTAAACTTTTTTTAAACTCTAAAAACTTCCTTAAAAAAACTATATTATTATTTCACTATCTGTAAAATATCCTTTGTGCAGGTTAAAAATTTACTTCATCTAAGTCTTCTTGTCCTCTTGGGATTTTAGAAAATATGTCCCATTGTTGGAAGTTTAATTAACTAGTAAAGTATCTATTCTATATAATAAGAAAATGTTTATTTTGGGGGTAATGTAGGGTAATTTTATTAGTGTAATTTTTATTTTTTATTATATTAGTTTGGATAAGAGAGTAATAATTACTTTGGGGTTAACAATTATCCTTATACGGAGATAAAATTTTACTCTAGCAGGAGGTGAGTAACAGGTATAATGAAAAATTTTAATCTTTTTTCATTATCCCATAAAATATTTTTTTACATTCCTATAAAACTACAGGCAACGATCTCTTAGAAATAATAATAACAAAAATTATAAAGTAATGATTTATTTAATGACACTAAAATTAATTAATTATTAAATAATTTTATCAAAATAATATTTAACAAATAATAATTTATTATTAAAATAATTTATTTTATTTTATTAAATTAATATTATTGAAATATTAATTTATGACTAAAATTATTTATTTTCTCAAATTAAAATTAATGTCTAACAAATAATAATTACTTCTTAAATAATTTATTTTATTAAAATATTTTATTTAATAAAAATTATTTCTCTTAGATAATAAATTACTAGATTATGTATTGTATTAATATAATCTATTAAAATTTAATAATTTATTTAAATAAAATAAAATTATTTATTTTATTAAATTATTTCGTTAAATAAAAATAATTTTTAGCAAATAATAATTCATTATTAAAATTAATTGTTATTGAATTATTAATCAATGATAAAATTATTTTTTATAGTTATATTTTTATTTAGAATTATATTTAATAATATATACTTTTACTAAAATTAATTATTATTAAAATAACATAATTATGATGATTTATTTTATTATAATATTTTACTAAGATTAAATATTAACTTTTACTCCTTGGTCAATTTACTATCGTTTTAACATTCCAAACATTATATAATAAATTAGCAGGTGATATTTCTCTTTTAATCTAAATATAAGTATTATAAATTTGTTACTTCGTTAACTATTTTTGTAGTAATAATTACCCCAATAATCTTTTATCCCAAAGTTTTTTTTTTTTTTTTTTTTTTGCCTCATGTCAAACTTCTCTTAAGTAGGAATCTCATTTGGGCCTTCAACGTCTCTTTTTGGCCCATTTTTCCAATAATGACCCTTTTAGTTTTATTTTATTTTTTTTATAACTCTAAACTCGTACCAATTTATTACAACTTTCAACGAATCACGTAATCGATGGATAAACCAGAAGTGCTTGAATTCACCCGCAAGACTCAAGCAACGGGCAAGACAAGGTAGTAATCAGCAGAATTTGAACTCAAAACCTCTAGGTTTATGGTTGGTCTCAAGAATCATTGTGCTACCCTGGTGAGTTTGATTTTATTTATTATTGTTTTATCTGTTTGTCCTTTTTTTTCTTTTTTTTTTTAATCTATTACCAACAGCCTTTTTCGGCCAAATATTTTCAATTATGCCTCTTTTTATTTTTAGTTTATTATCATTTCGCCCATTTGTTTTTTTTTTTCTAATTTTTTTAATCTATTCTATATAATGTGTAGGAATAGAGATTAAGCCTTCATCGGCCTTTTTTAGACACATTTTTTTTAAACTTTGCCACTCTTTGTTTTTTATTTATTACCATTTTGCTCCCCCGGGGGAGTATCGGTAAAGGCTTTCTTGGCACAATTTTTTTCAATTTTAACCTTATTGCTATTTAAGGATTACTACTAATTTTTCTTCTACGTGACTTTTATCGATTTTTTTAAGAGTTATGTTTTTTATTTTTATTTTAATTTTTTGTTTAGAATTATGATTTTTTTCTATTTATATTCTATCTTTTATGTTCTATATATTTATTTCTATTTATATTCTATATATTAAGCAATAATGTTTTTTTTAGGATTTTAATGACTTTTTTGTCCAATTTTGGCATTATTTATCTATATTTACCCAAGCCCGGCCCTAAGGTTTTCGAAACCTAAGGGCAATCATAAAAATGGAGCCCTTACGAAAAATTTTTGCCAAAAATAACAATATAACAAATATGTTTTTTGTCGTGATAGTCATGGGCCATAAAAAGGGCATGCGCGAGTGATTGAATTTGATGGGATAAGAAATAAGGTTTTTATTAAGGATCCCACTCAATAAGCTAACAAATGGGCCTATAGAAAGTTATTGGGCAAATCTTCTTTCTGACCGACGATCATGGCGATTTTGGAGAATCATTGATTCCGTGCTCGGTGAATTACAACCAAGGTGGTGGCTTTAGAGGCTTGATCTTACCTCCATTGAAGAGCTCGTCGGCAAAGAGCGAGGTTCTCCCTAGCTTTCCGCTAAAATCGAATTCAAAATCGTTCTCACCGCCACCATTGGTGTCTTTCAGTTTGGGAATTCCGAGCTTTTCTTCCTAATTGAAGGGAATGGTTGAGGGCAGAGAGACATCGGAGTTGGTGTCGTCACTGCAACCGCCTGAGAAACTGTTGAAGTCGTGAAGGAAGGAGGCGGCGTATGTAGGGCTAGTGGGGGCACTGAAGATGTCGACATTGCCACATCACTAAGGAATTGAGATAGTATCGGTGTTATGAGAAATGGACGTGGCATGATTCATTTAGCTTTGTCAACCATAACTGCTTCTGTCAAAACTCATATGTGGTACTATTTTGAAGAGAGCTCAAAACGCCATATGAGGTACTGTTGAGTGTTTAGGATCTTTTACCTACTCTATATGAAGAGAGGCTTTGTGGTACTGTTTTAGTGTTTTCATTTAGCTTTCAAATGCGAGGTTTCGTGGCATGATTTAATATGGAAATGGACACGGCATGATTCATTTAGCTTTGTCAACCATAAGTGCTTCTGTCAAAACTTATATGTGGTACTATTTTGAAATAGTACCGGTACTGTTTTGAAGAGAGCTCAAAATGCCATATGAGGTACTGTTTACTACTTAGGATCCTTTACCTACTCCATATGAAGAGAGGTTTTGTGTTACTGTTTAGTGTTTTCATTCAACTTTCAAATGCAAGGTTTTTGTGGCATGATTCAATATGGAAATGAACGTGGCATGATTCATTTAGCTTTGTCAACCATAACTGCTTTTGTCAAAACTCATATGTGGTATTGTTTTGAAGAGAGCTCAAAACGTTGATCGGCCCCATGGATTTCTCTTACCCCAAAAAATCGTCATCTACTTATACTTCTGGTGAAGATCATCATCATGATCTAAAAAAAGGCCATTCAAGTGTTAATTCACGGCCGTCAATTAGCCATCCAACTGCTTAACCTAATCGGCAGCACTGGCAAGCCCTCATCTTCTCCATGAACAAGTTCTTCAAGAAGCTTCTGGAAGAAACTAGGGTTTCAATCTCTTCCTCGTCTCTCTCGTCGCTGCCTTCACCTTTGCTACTGAATAACTTGTTCTCGGCAGACGAAGTGCTCAGTCGAAGCCTTGCCATTGTCGTCTTTTTCTTTTTGCTCCGTCGTTTCTTCTTCTTCGATGCCAACGAAGGCGACGGTGGGGAAAGTACTCATCGTCAGAATTGCCGGAAGTTGAGGAGTTGTAGATCTTGGTGGAGAATAACAAAAGGTATTATTGGTATATTAGAAATTATATTTAAAACAAACTCGTGGAACCTATTCAAAAGTGTAACTTAATTACAAAACTTTCTACACAAAAATGACTTAAAAGCAATATTTTTTTAGTGACTAATAAACTTAAAAGACTGTAAAGTATGACTTAAATACAATTTTCTATTGAACAATCATATTTTGGTTAAAAAAGACTCATACTCAATCTTAACGATAAAAACTGTTAAGAGGCAGCTTTAAGCAGCTTTTTAAGGGCCCTAGGCCTGAGTGTCTTGGCCCTTGCCCAAGAATCGACCTTGTATTTACCAAAATTATCATTCTTATATTTTGAATATGTTTCTTTATAGTTTTAATGGCTTTTTTGGTCCATTATTTTTTAATTTCATCCTTATTTCTTGTTTATATCTATCTAAAATTATCCTTTGCATATTTTTGCATCTAGTATATATATCTTAATTTTTTTGATTGTATTATAGAACTGCCTTTGTCAAGGATTCTTTTTATAAAAATTAACATGAAAATTAAATCAAAAGTCTCCTCCTATATTCAATTTTTTTTAATCTTTTAGAACGTCCTTGTATATCTATCTCCATGTACAAAAAAAATAAAAATAATAAAAAAGAGGGAAATAGGTATTCAAAATTCTTTCTCTTGTTTAGGTTATTATATGAAATCCAAACAACAAATGTACGAAATTTTAAAAAATTAAAATTAACTAAATTAAAAAATTTATATATTAATTAATGTCTTTTATTTATTTTTTTAAATCCATTCAAATAAAGGTATATATTTAGGATTTTATGTTTTTTTTTTATTTCTTTCTTATCGTTTTCTTTTACTTCATTTTACTTTTTTTCTTTTTTTTTTTTCAACCAAATTTTACTCCAATCACATCTTCGTTTTGAGTTTTAGATTTTTTTAAGAAGCTCAAATATTTTTTTATTAATTATTTTTTCTCTTTTTTATTATTTTATTTTATATTATTTAATTTTCTTTTGTATCTCGTTGTATCTCTATATATCTCTCTCCATGAAAAAAGGATGGGATACTGATTTGAAATTCAATCCTTTGTTTGGATTATATTAAAAAACAAAAGGAAAAATAAATGGAAGTTAGAAAGTTAAAATTAATTAGATTATAAAATTAATGTATTAATGAATGTCTTTTATTTTATTATATTTTTAATCTATTCAGATAAGAATAAAATATTTTTCCATAATGATTTTTCTCTATAATCTTTTGTTATTTTATTCAATGTTTGTGAATTTTTCTTTTCTCACTCTCTTGAGTCTCTTTCTTTAGACAATAATTTTAATATTTTCAAAGTTTTTTTTTTTTTTTTAAATGAAAGTTAAAAACTTAAACTTATATTTACTTAGGTTGTGTTTTGATCAATGATTTGTTATAGGAAAAAGAATAAGATATGAATTTAACTTTTTTTCTTGTTTAAATTATGATAGAAAATGTAAGGAAAATGCATCAAATTAAAAAATAAAACTAATTAAATAAAAAAATTAATATATTAATGAATACTTTTTATTTTACAATATATATTATTTTTAAATTCATTCAAATAAGGGTATATTTGAGATTTCATATTTGTTTCCTTTTGTTGTAATTTTTTTATTTATTTTTCATTCATTTTTCTGTTTTCTCACCAATTTTTTTTACTGTAAATGCAACTTTAATAAAATTATATTTTTTCTCTTTAGAAGTCAGCCCGTGCAAACGTCTTTCTAGTATTATAAAAAACTAGAAATTGCTCGATATGCTTCAATTTGGAGGACCCCTTTAACAACTACTTCTCTATTTTTTTTTTTTTTCCTTTCTTTCGATCCAAAGAAAGTTCAAATGAAAGTGAAAAAACAAGATTAGATGCAAATATATATATATATATATATATATTAACTTTGAAAATGATGGAATTTTATGCAAAATTCGTATTTGAATTCTCTTAGTTTTTATTACGAACCCCTTTCACAATTTTTTCTCCATTTTTTTTATTTTGTTATTATTATTATTATTATTATTATTATTATTATTATTATTTCTTTGCTTTCCTTTGATCCAAAGAAAGACCAAATGAAAATGAAAAAACAAGATTAGTTGGAAAGAAATATTATACCTTTTGTATAAGAAGCTTCGCTCTACAAAGATGGAGAAACCTAACTGCAATGAGGCTTCTTCATTCTAGATGGAGAAAACTGATACAATGAGGGTCGTTTGTCTGATGGAGAGAACTGATAAGCCCTCATATTGCATTTTAGTTCGTCTTCGTCCCAGATGAATGGACCTTCTTTCCACTTCGTCTTAGTTCCTGATTGAATGTTGAAAAATCTGTTAGATTGCTGAAACATTACAAATGAATGTTAATTTAGTCTTTTCAGATATGCTAAGAGGGTAAAGTTAATCTATTGGAACAAGTTTATGGCTGATGTCATCATTTTTGGTAAAACCCAATGAAAGCCAAGCGAAAGAGAGTTGGGTTAGATCTACATATAAATGTTAAATGTGAAAGGGTTTATGTGTAATTAATTAAATATTTAGAAAAACATGTATAATTTATCCTGAATTAATTTGATTATAAAAATATTAAGAAAAATTAATTGAAGAAACGTTTAGTAACCCACATGACTACATCGCCATATCAATTTGATATATACAAGGAAGTAATAAAATGAAATTTTAAAATTTCTGATCACAAAAATTATCTCATTCTAAAAGATAAAAGTTCAGAATTTCAAAGTTCAAATCTAACATGTAAGTTTGTTTTAGAGTAAATATGTGGCGTGGGTACATTTTACTAATTTTTATATATACAAATACATATATATACGTTAATCATTTGGAGTTTCAAAAAGTTTCAAAAAACTTTAAAAAAATTTAAAAATTTTTAACTTTTTTTCATTCAAATTTCATCAAGTGACACTTTTACACCAAATTTTGAGCTTTTTAAAACTTTTTTAAAACTCCAAACACTATCTAAAAAATTTTATTACTATTTTACCATTCTTAAAATACCTTTTTTGCTGGGTAAAAATCTATTCTGCGTGTACTCACCACACCACCAAGTTTTTTTTGTCTCATTAGAATTTTAGAAAATATTTACTACAGTTGGAAGTTTAATGAACCAGTGTAGTATAGATGAAAAACCAGAAATTGGTTTTAAATCTATTTGAAGGATCCTTTCCACAACAACTTCTTAATTTTGTTTTCTTTCCTTTCTTTCGATCAAAGAAAGACTAAATGAAAGTGAAAAAAGCAATATTAGTTGCAAAGAAATATTTGTACGCACAAAATTCGTGTTTGGAAAATAAGTAAGAAAAATGCAAGAACAAATTGATTTTTTATTGATTTGTGGAAGATATGGATTACAATCTTTGAACTTCTAATCAAAGAACTAATCCTCTAATTCTTCTTTCCTTGACGTCAATTCGAGGGATTAAAACTTAATCTCAAACCAACACTTAGATATGTTTGATGCTTGAGAATCTGTAGGGTTTTGGCAGCTTGATCTAATAAATTCTTCTTATACATAAGAAGAATGTGTCTTTATACTTGATAGTAACTTCTATTTACAGATGTATAGGAAAGAGTCACAATAGTATTTAACTTCTTGAAGATAATTATATCACTATTATTTTATTTATTAAAGAGAGATAATATCCAGGAGTTAATATAGTATTATAGTTCTTAAATAACTATCTCTTATTTATTTATTTATTTATTTTATAAGAGATAAAAATTAAGAGGTGATAATTATCTTTATCAGTGGGTTCTACTGACATGTAGCTCAATTTGATCTGTCTCACTTTTATACATGGTGGCATGTGATTCGTCCACTTATGTAATTTTGTTAAAATCCCCCCATAAGAAATGTGACAAAATTTCATTTGTCAATTTATTAGGCTTTTATCTAGCACTTGGTAATATTTGATTTGGTCGAAAGTTATATGTCTGCAATATTATTTTGAAAATGATGGCATCTTGTGCTATGTATTTTGATTACCCCTAATTTCCAATACAAATCCTTTTACAACTATTTCTCCATTTTATTTATTTATTTATTTATTTTTATCCAAACAAAGACCAAATGGAAATGAAAAAGCAACATTGGTTGGAAAGAAATATTATTTTACCTTTCATATAAGAAGCTTCGTTCGACAAAGATGGAGAAACGTAGCTGTAATGAGGCATCATTCGTCTCTGTTCCAAATGGACATGCAGAATTGATGCATTGAAGAATTGTTCATCTGATGGAGAGAAACGATGGAGAGAACTGATGGACCCTCGTACTTCTTTTCAGTTTGTCTATGATCCAGATGAATGGACTTTCTTTTCAATTCTAGATGGAATGTTGATGAATCTGTTAGATTGCTAAAGCATTACAAATGAAAATTAAGTTGGTCATTTTAGATATGCTAAAAGGGTAAAGTTGGTACACTGGAGCCACTTTATGCCTGATGTCAAGCCAAACGGAAGGGAGTCAGGATTAGTAACTTTTGAAATAAGGGATGTATATGTAAATTTTAAATGTTGAGAGAATTTATATGTAATTAGTCTATATTTAGCGGAGGCATGCACAATTTATTCTTAATTAATTTGATTAAAAAAATATTATGAAAAATTAATTGATGAATTATTTAATCACCATGTGACCACGTCACCATATCAATGTGTTACAAGGAAGTAATAAAAAAAAAAAAGAAAACTTAAAAATTCTGGTCACAAAAGTGTCTCATTTTAAAAGATAAAATTTCAAAATTCAAACCCAACCATTTTATAGTTAGTGATAAGAATTTTAAAATACTTATGTTATTTTATTTCATTAAAACGTTATACCAATCCAGTAAAGAGATACTTACAAAAAAAAAAAAAAAAAATCCTAATGAGATGATATATGAGGTGTAGATAATGTTTTCTTAATGCATACTAGAGTTGAAGTTCGTTTTAGAGTACATGTGTGATGTGAGCACGTTTTAGTAATATATATATATATATATATACACATCAACAATTTAGAGCTCTAAAAAGTTTTAAGAATTCTACAAAAAAAAAAAAAAAGAAATTTAAAATTTTAATGCTCTTCAATCAAATTTGATCATGTATTATATTTACACTAACTTTTAATTTTTTTAACTTTTTCTAAACTCTGAATGCTACACAAAAATTATATTGTTATTTTGCCATTCTGAAAATACTCTTGTGCCGGTAAAAAATCTACTTTATGCGTACTCGCTATGTCAACCTCTGATAGAATAGAGAAAACTATTCAAAGAAATAGGTTGAGAGAGGTTTTTGACCAAAATTCTCCAATGATTTAGTCAGTTAAATGTTAAAGTGTAATTGTAAAGAAAGAATGAGAGTGTTTGATGGTTTATAGTGAGCATATCCTTGAAATGTATATTTCTTAACTATATATAGACAAAGAAAAATAAGAGTTAGTAGAACGCATATTTAACTATAATATTCTATTAATCTCACTAATCTTTCAGTTCTCCCTGCAATCATAGTGACAATTTGTAGTGCATTTAATTTGGACATGATATTTACAAAATGTTAGGTGAGATGTAATCAGTTCAGGAAGAATAACTGTAACTTCTTGTCACGATAATGAACTAACTTAGTTAATTACATTGTTACTGTAAAATTAGAATTGAACTAAACTCAAACTTCTTTATTCTGAATACATGTCAATGAGGTTAGGAAAGTGCAAATGAACTTGGAACTGAACACAGAGGTCAGGAAGATCAATATTGAATCTCGTGGTCAGGATTGTGCCACATGTCCAATCTACTTTCTATGCCAAACACTTTTAAAAATAATAAAACTAATATATAGTCATATTTTTGTAAGAGAAAAAATTCAAGGGATAAGTATACAAAAATTAATTATTGAAACTAATTATTAATATTATTTGACAATCAAAAAATTTTACACATAAGTGGCTGTTTGGTAATACTGTCATTTTTTGTTTATATTTATGTGTTTATATTTTCGCTTTTTTTTTTCTATTGTTATCTTTTTTTCAAAATGAAAAATTAAAATTGTGTTTAAAAATATAATTTTGTTTACAATTAATAATTTTTTTATTTTCATAAAATATTTGATTTTATTATTTTTTAGAATTAATTGAATTTTATAAAATATATTTCATATTAATTTAAATTAATTTAATTATTAAAAATCATATAATTCAGTAAATATAATAATATATTAAATTATAATTTAATTATATTATTTATTAAAAATAATTGAATAAAATATAATTATTATATCATTTAATTCAATAAATATAAAATATATTAATTATAATTTAAGTATATTATTTATTAAAATAATTTAATAATATGTATTTTGTAATAATTTAAATAGTTTAATTATGATTTTTACTAAAATAATTTAATAAAATATAATTAATATTAATTAAATTAATTATTAAATTAATTAATTAATTAAATTATTTTAATAAATAATAATTCAATTAATTAATCTAATAATTAATTTAATAAATAAAAAATTATTTTCATATTGAATAAATTAATTTCTTTAATTTAATTTAATAATTAAATTAATTAATCTGATCATATTATTTATTAAACATAATTTAATAAAATTTATTTTAATTAATATAAAATATATTTCATGTTAATTAAATTAATTTATTATTTATTTAAAATAAATTAATAAAATATATCACATATTAATTTAGATAATTAAATTAAATTAATTAATTTTAATATGATGCAACAAAAATTGTCAATGTGTTAAGATTATTAAAATGTTTTTAACAAAAAAAAAAGAATGAAAATACTTTTTGTTTGTTTAAGTTTTTTTGTTTAAATTTTTATTTTTTTGAAAATAAAAAATATAAACAGATTTAATAAATATATTTTTATTGTTAATTTATAAAATTTTAAAAATATAAAAAAAAGCAAAAGAAGAAAAACATTACTATACGGGAGATTAAAATTTTGGTACCCAAACGGGGCTTAAAAAAAAAAAATATAACACTAGTAATAATGGATATGTTTAGAGTTGTATAAAAGTGTATAAAATAAAATATAATTATAAAAGTAAATATATCGTAATTTGAATAATAAATAAAGAATTTAAATTTTATTATCTCGTAATTCAATTTTATAAAGATGTGTAAGATTTTATCTTATTTTATTTAACCCCAACGGAGCCAAAGTACGGAAGTAATGTTTTGCCTTTGTATTCCCTAGTCAAATTTCGTAAAGAGGAGGAGACGGAAGGTCAAATCAAGTGTCAAATTTTGTAAAGAGGACGAAGACGGAAGGTCAAATCAAGTGTGTAGAGTGCTTAACGCCTTGAACCATTAATTGCATTTCAATGATTCCATGAATTTGAAAAACCAGTTGGATTAAAAAAAACTAACTTATTATATTAAAATTAAAAAAAGGATTTTTTTTAAATATTCAAAAATTCTAAACTAATTTGCGCACGTATCAATTAATTATTGAATTTAATTTTTGAAGTCCGAGAGTTAAGGATCGGATCGAGAGTTAAGGATCGGAAGAGGAACGAGTAAATCTAAAATTTCACTAATTAAACTATTATTTAAGATTAAAATAAAAAATCTAATAAAGATATATTTAGATCTTATTTAGAGTAATAAAAAATAAGATAAATTGTGATAAAATGTGATTTAGAGTTAATTTTGACGTTTTTTTTTTTTTTTCTGAAAAGTAACAAACCGTTGGGACGGTTTTTTAAATCCGTTTCTACGTATTCAAAAAAATTACAAAAAATAGCAATAATGGTACTCGTTTGAAAACTTTCAACACGAAAAATATGATTGTATAAAAAATTTACACATTCGATTAACCTACTTTTAGATTTTTTTATTTTTTTTAGTGAAATATTGAAATTTTTTGAAATTAGTGATGGTGAGAAAATTAGAGATAGAGGGATTGTTGAAGATTTGTAGAGTTTTTTAGAGATTTATAGTATGCCAAACGGGGCCCTATAACTAAGTAAACGTATTTTATTTTTATATACTTGTCCCTTAAATTCTTTATTAAAAAAAAAAAGAAAAAAAGTAAACGTTGAATTGGGAGAATATCAAATTAAACTCGCATTGTTGAGCCAAAAATACTAGAATTGAATTGGGCCCACGCGAGAACGTGATAGGGTTGTGAAGAGGCGGTTTCGTCTCATTCCTACTACTGCTTTAAAAAGTAAAAATTATTTATTAAAAAGAAATAATAATTTTTAAAACAGTTTTCAGTTTAGCAAGAGTATTTATTTCATTAGTCACCAATATCGGGTGCATTAATAATTTTTTACATTATTTTGATTGAAATAAAAATTCTTCTGGCCCAAATATTTCTCTTTATTAAATCAAAATAATATTATAAAATAATTATTAAAAATTATACATATTTTATATCATATTATGTTATATAATAATATTAAAAATAAAAAATTTTTCTTATTCTAAATCAAATAATCTTACATATTAACAGTACTATTATATAAATATATTTAATATATAGTGGCGCAATCACCCAATTTTGCCCCTCTCGGCCGAAGCATTACGATTTAAAATCAGCATATGATAACCTCATCGTCCGTTTGAAACATATGCAGACCGTTTGAAGTTATAAAAATTAAAATAAAATATGCTTTGTTTATTCTCACAACGACCATCATGTTACTATAGATTTAGAGCGACCGTGGCAATCGGAGAAAATTCACGCATTTGAAGTTTGGAGTCCTACGTATGGTTTTAAGAACTAATAACGAGTATTGCAACAGTAATAATCGTGATAATGAGAAAATAAGATGTAACGGATATCACGTAATAGAAATAAAAATCGGATGCGTGATTATTATTATCTTTTTTACATTCACAATTCACCTGAATTAAGTAGTTTTTGGTGTTTTAATAATTAAAATATATAAATATAACTAAATATTATTTCACACATGTAATGATATCTTTAATAATTTTTTTACAAAATTTACATTTCACGTTTTATCTAGTGCCAATACATGTTACAAATTTCGAACTAATGTTATTGTTGGGATTAATTCTAAAAGTGTCATCATCCTCATCACTAGAAATGTTACCACTACCATCACTCTCCATATTTGATTGAAGTGGCATATTACTCTGCAAAATAAAATATTATATTATTTCATTTCTTTGTATATATCATCAAAAATAAAATATAAAAGCTTGGTGTTATATATTTTTTGTAGCTAAAATATTAAATTAAATTTAATTAATTACAATAAATTTAATTTAATTTTTAGTGTAATTGATATTTTTGTTAATAGGTTATGGTATACTGGTTATACTTAATTAATAAAATTTAATATAAAATGCTTAATTAATAATGTTTAATATAACGAATATAAATTATATAATAAATTCTTATATTATTACAATTATGTTTATTTAATATTTTTATTAATATATTATGTATAACAGTTATGCTTAATTAATAACGTTTAATATAACTAACATAAAGTATATAACATATTAATATAATAATATTATAAATTATATTAAATTAAATTTATTACAACTACAATTTAATATAATTTTTGTTATAGCTAAAATTTTTGTTAATATGTTGTGATATAGCAGTCATGCTTAATTAATAATTTTTAACTTAAAAGCTTAATTAATAGTGTTTAATATAACTAATATAAATTATATATTATATTAATATAATAATATTATTAATTATATTAAATTAAATTTATTACAACTATAATTTAATATAATTTTTAATATAACTATTATTTTTGTTAATATATTCTGATATAATAATGATGCTTAATTAATAACTTTTAATATAACTATATAAATTACATAATATGGGGGTGTTTAGTTTATTAATAAATACCAAAAAATTTTAATTTTACCCAATCTTTTTAATTTTCTTCAATTAAATTTAGTCATATTTCACTTTAACGCAAAATTTTTTATTTTTTTACCAAACAAACACCAACTATATCTTAATATAAAATTTAATTATAATTAAAAATAATTTAATATACTTAACTAAAATATAATATATTATATTTATATATTAGTATTATATATCAAAAGATTCAAAACCAATTTATTTGTCTCGGTTATCCAAGTACAACAATAATCAATGCTTGCCTAATACCCAAGGAACCCAGCAACCCACCCACTGCCCAAATCACCCAACTTTCTAGCTTTTTTTTTTTTTTTGTTTTCCACGATCTTCTTTTTCTGACCTTTGTTCTTTGTCCAACTTCCAAATGCTTCTCCAGCTTCTTTCTTTGATTTTACAGTTCAAATCTCCCAATTTTTGTAATAATACTCCACAGATTAGAAGGGAAGAAGAGGAAATTTGAGCAAGGAAAGAACAAAATTTGATACTTGAAAGTTGAAGCTGGAAAAAAAAAAAAAATGAATGGGCAAAGTTGTTTACTTAATCTTGATCTAAAACTTGAAGGCTTCAATAGTTTGATTTTTCTCACAATTTTTGACTCTTCATAAGACCCAAATCAGGTGTTTTTTCTCTATTTTAAAACTTTGATTTAGATTTTTGTTAAAAAAATTGGGATTTTATTTTCAGACTTTGGTTTAGGGTTTTGTTGAAAAATTAGAATTTTTCTTCTTTGTATATTTGTTAAATATCAGAGGGTTTCAAATCGAACCTTTTCTTTTTAATTTTTATGAGATTTTTTTTAATTTTTTTGTCACAATCTCACCGGCAAGAGAGCTGTTTGTAACAACTTCCTAATGACCTGTAATGCCTCCATAATGGCCGTTTGGGATCGTTTCGGCATTGTAACGAGCCGTTACAATGTGTTTGCTGCTCTACCACCTGTAAGGCTACCTTAACGGTCTTGGCACCTGTTGATTTCGTTACGCAATGGGTACTACTATTACAGAACATCGATTTTTAATGTCTTGGCCCTAGGTGATAAACTCTTTCTTTTTCCCTAAATTTTTCTTCAAAGTTAAGGTAAGTAGTATTCTTAGGTCTATTATTTTGATTAATGACAATTGCGAGTCAAAATTTGAGTCTGTAAAATTTTTAAAGTGTTTTAAACCGAGTCTTATTGGTCGAGGCGTTTCTCAATTTAAAGAAGACTGCTTCAAACAACTTTTGTAATAGGGGGAGAGATTAAAGACAATTCAAGCACACAAGATTTTGGAAAAAGAGCTGAAACGGAGTTCAAGCACTCAGGATTCTAGAAAAAGAGCTTAAAGGGTGTTCAAGTGGCCAGATTGGAATTTTTGTCGCCTTAATTTCATCAAAATATAAAAAGTTTTTTTTTTTTTAACAACCACAAATTTCTTTCCTGTTCCATTGAGCAAACCTTAAAATTAAAACCTCCATCATTCAAACTGAAGAGATCAACAAGGATGGTTTCAAAAGAACATTGATTCAACCTTTCATTTTGATGAAGAAAGACGTCTCTGGATTCTAGAAAGTGTCATTCGGGTTCAAGAATAAAGTTAATATATGGGTTTGGTTTATCACGAGTTCTTGCGAGTAAGAGAAGAATGGAGTTAGGAAAGGGGTCAAGTTCTATCTACATTTGATGCATCTCTTGTAACCTATTCATTTATAATGGATTAATTTTCGGGTCAGTCGCCTTGTACACTCGAGGTTTTACCTAGAAATGGTTTTAGGGTTTACCTCATTAAGATCCTATGTCCTTACTATTTTTGTGGTTGGCTGTGATTATTCTCCAGAGCAAACTTTTTGATTTTTCAAGAACTACTTTAGGCATTTATTTATTTTTTATAGCATGATTTGAATTGATTTTGTGCCTTATTTTTAGACTTAGGTGGAGTTTATGTTATGCCCCAAACTTATAAATTCGAGACGGACTAACTATATAAGAATATAGAATCAAATAAAAATATAAATAATCTATTCCAAAGTCAAGTCAAAGTAAAGAACCATGATCTCACATCACAATCTAGGTTGAACACGAACAATATCACAATAAATAATAACAGAGCACACATATCATACACCCCTAATTCCCATATAAATAACATAATAATAGAATTAAACTAGTTGTCATCCAGGTGCCTACCACTTAAAGTTTCTGCAGCTATAATATTCATATATAATAATGAAAATAAAACTCTGGCAATAAGCTAATAATAAGAAAGTAATTAATAAAATAATAATACAATCATTTAAGTCTTAAGGGCTCACATCTTAAAATCGTATGAATAAGCATGCAAATATGAGGGCTAACACTACCCAAGTCTAACCAACATATGACTAACTCAATTCAAAATAACTGCTCTCAACTTTTAAAGGATCACCTAAAATAGAAAAAGGCGAGCTACAAAACCCAAAAGGTTGAACAGAGCTTATGTGTGCATAAGTGTATATATTAATAACATAACAACAGTATGCAATAATATAATAAATCCACATATGCGATGGCTATGCAACCTCTATTCTCCATCTACCCCAGTCTTATTCCAAGACGGGTGAAAGTTTCACAATCACCGACCATACTACTTTAACCAATTTACGATAATCAAGTGATAATTAATTACGCAGAGCCACTAACCACAACTTTTACTTGACTAATAATAAACCAGCATTATATGAATGCATCCTATTCTCATAGGATAATAAATAATTTATGGTCTCTCATTAGATCTTTAACCATATCTCATGGTAGGCATCTGCGTGTATGTAAACATTAGTACGTAGCTTGGAATAATAATAATTTTAACATTAACATCCCATCACCAAATAACTACTGTAAGTTGTACCACATGACATTTAATTTTGGGCCACTTTATGATCTTTAGATCATGAGTTGTGGTCCTGGGCTAGTGTCCTGTTTTATTTATTTTCTTAGGCTGAGTTGGGTTAGGATGTCTGTTGGACTAGTTGAGCACCAAACCCACTTTTCATTTCATTTTTCATTTTCAATTTCTTTCATTCTTCTTATTTTCTTCTATTTTTTTATTTTGTTTTATAATACTTATGTTTGTACCTAAAATATCGGCCCAATAAGATTTTCTTGTGATTCCCCAGTCGACCTGACACTACAAAAAATATGGGTATACACAAGGAACATTTTTCTCAGTAAAAAGATAATTTCCCTCGCTAAAGACTATAGGCGAGAAAAAATATTCCTTGCGTGTTTTCTCGCCTATGCTCAGTCACCTATACTTTTCGGTGAGGAAAAAATAATTTTTCGCCTATAGTACATTTTAGCGAGGAACACTGTTTCATCGTCTATAGTGACTTTTAGCGAGGAAAAAGTTATGTTGCCTATATCTAAACCTCATAGTTTCCCCCTCTATAGATACCTTTAACGAGGAAAAAATTTCATCGTTAATTCTTACTTTTAGCGAGAAAACTATGGTTTCCTCGCCTATAGATACCTTTAGCGAGGTAAAAATTTCGTCATTAATTCTAACTTTTAGTGAGGAAATTATGATTCCTCACCTATATTGTCTTTTAGTGAGGAAATAATTTCGTTGTCAATTTTTGCTTTTAGCAAGGAAATTGTGGTTTCCTCGTCTATATTGACTTTTGATGAGAAAATTTAGTTGTCATCCACACTGGGCTGAGAAGAATAATGGGACTTTTAGCGAGGAAAAATCAGCTTTTAGTGAGGAACATATTTTCCTCACTAAAAGTATTAGCTAAAAAAATAATTTTTTTGAATATTTAATTTTTCAAAAAATCCTATTACAGTAAGTAATGAACTAAACATATAATAAACCTGTTACAACATATACCAAACATATATATGCTATAACATTAAAACTAAACATACAAATTATCATATTTTAAAAGTTAACCCAATAATCCAACAACAAACATCAAAATTCAAGAAACAAAACAAATATATTAAGATTGCATACAAATAAAATAAATAAAAATAAAATCTAACTTCAATATTAACTGTTAATGTCTAAAACTAGGGAGATGAATATGCACTCAGAGTAGAAGTGGCCCTGCAAGAGCGGAACTCCTCAAACATTTGCATCGGATTATCGATTTTATTTGAAAGGATATTTTACTCAGTCTCCATTTGCTCCATTTTTTCCATGAAGCTTTGAAGTTTATCCTGAAGTAGCACCTCACGAGATCTCAAAGCAGCACAATCCGAGCAGTGAAGATTACATACTGAAGGGGGCTTTGGCCCATGGACCATCCCGCCTATATAGCCAGACTTCCTCCCCAAGACTTGCATCCCCACCTCATCCTCACTCAATGCAACGTGGCCATCGGGGGTGGGCTCACTTCTCATTCTTTGCATCTCATTCTAAAATTTATTATAACTAATGTAAAAATATTACTAAATTAAAACTAAAAAAATGCGGTGTCAAGTAAAATTATAATAACTTACATATAACTCTCTCGCCTTTGGGAAGCACCATTGATTACTTTTTGTTCTATTCGCTTGTTTCCACCATCCAAAAAGCCAATCGGTTCATTACTTTTAGGATCCACCTAGGAAAAATAATATGTAAGTATAAGAGTAATGATATAAGTGTCCGATTGGATGCAACTAAAGGACGGGGGTATAACTCATCCCCCCGTATTAACCCTTGACGGGATGGTTTTTGCTTGATTTGGGAAACATAATTTTTTCCTGAAAAAATCTCCCCCCTTGTTCATTCATCCGGCTTAATCCGGGAAGGAGATGTATTATTTTTGGAGAGGCTTTAAGATCTCCAAAAATTATCCCCCTTATCAGAAGTGAAATTAGTCCGTTTTACCCCTTCTCGTCCTATTTCTCACCCATGATTTCATATTGGAACGATGAATGAGCGCAGATTGAAACGGTGAAAACGAAGGTAGAATAAATAGACATATGATGATATATGTACGCATACAGACCATGTAATAGAGGGAATCGCCGCGAGGGAGGGGCCAAAGAGGCCTATTGACGTTGGAGCAGAATCTGCGAAGCGCCATCGCCATCTTTTGGACTTAATCGAAGAAGAGAAGAAAGTAGGGGAAGAAGGAAGAGACGAACGGCAAAACCTTAGAGAAGAAGGAGAGAGAACCATTCTTACCATTTTCAGAACAAAAAGGTCATTAGAAATGTCAATGAGGCGGGTATGGAACGGGTATGACCTTCCCCATCCCCGTTCCCGTTTAGCAATACCCTTACCCGTCTCCATTCCCATTCCCGTTTCGGGGAAAAAAATTTTTCCCATACCCGTCCCCGTTTATCCACCAAGTATATTAACTATTACAAATTATATATTATATGTATAAAATAAATATTTAAAATTATTATAAATATTATATATATTAAATTAAAAAATATATTACATATATATATTAAATAAAAATTAAAAATATATATATAATATTTAACTTTGACTGATACACTTAACCAAAGATGTAGTGGTCTTTATTTATAACCTCACAAGACCTTCACTTCTTTGTGAGAAACCGATGTGGGACTTCTAAAGGAGTCACCACGCCAACAAAATTAACAAATAAATATTTAAACGGGTACGGGGTGGGGTGGGGACTATCGTACCCGTCCCCGTCCCCGTACCCATGCGAGTAACATTTCAAATCTCTATACCCGCCCCCGTCCCCGCTATTAACATCCCCATACCCTCCCCGAACGGGGCGGGTGAAGTGGGTATCCACCGGGTACGGGTATATTTGACATCCCTAAAGGTCATGGAAACCTCTCCAACAATTCATCTTCTTTTATTTCTTTTGATTTTGGTTGGGTCTGGGAGTCTGTGGGGTTTGGTGGTGATTGGAATGTCTTTTTTTTTTTTCTCTTTTCTCGGAAGGTAAGAAGATTGGGATTGTTAATTTGTCAGACAATTGTTTGGACTTCTTTTTACTTAATTACTTATAACATAATTTATTTATAATTAATTTGTCCAAAATTAATTTGATTTAGTTAGTTTTCAAATTATATAATTAACATAAATATATAATCAAATTTGGAATTGCACAAGTGCAAAATAGTCATTTGACAGTTTTTTACATCATACACTCATCCTTATACACCATTTTTAAAAAAACATCCAAATCGTGTATTATTTATTTCCTCTTTTTAATACCTCATCCAAATCAACTATTTTTTTATCCACTCTTCATAATTATGACATCAATGTGGGTCCACATTTCATAAATAATATCCTTTATTATCTTACACACCCTTTATAAATCACCTCTCTAAGATTTTAACTGTATCCAATTAGGCCATAAATGAAAACATGCAAATTAAAAATAACCATGCTATGACGAACATGAATAAATGCATGTGAACCCATGGAGTGTGTAACAGTCTGATGAGATCGATTTTAAGCATTTTTCAAATACTTCTCCTACCAAAAAAAAAAAAAAAGCATGTTCAATTTTAAAGCCATAACTAGACTATATTTTTAATACATTTTCATGTAAACTATATTAATCTGGTAACTAGTGTTTGTCCATTTGTTATTGATGTGCCACTCCTAATCCACTTAAAATATATCGGATAGACAACACTCTCTCGCATCCTCAGCAGTGACTCCCTTCTCTATCATATTCTTAAACTGCTTATGCCACCTGTGCCGTAAGTCACTCAGTCAGGCCTTAAAAGTGTCCTCCACCCTCTTTCATCCTACACTTCTAGGATACACATCAATAGTAATGCGTGATTGCAAATATAAGACATATATAAGAGGTTAAATTTTAAATATATATATATATATATATAATTTATAAATAACCAAATATATTATCACAAAAAAATTAATACCGTAAGGCGCACAAATGCCTCATCTTTATCTCTCTCACTGATGTCAGCGTAGTGGTGTTGATTATGTGACAGGAAGTGTCTGGTAATAATACTACACTCGCTTGATAACTTAGTCGACTCGTCATAATCGAGTAGCCGTCCCTAGTCAGGATCCACAATTACTCTCATGGATTATTTTATCTTCTTGATAAGACGATCTAAGCCAAGGCCCTGGGTGGGTTTGTGTACTGATCTAGTGGACGAGGCAGACCCTACGAAGAAATATAAAAACAAATAAAAAATATATATAAATAAAAGTATAAAGAAAAATAAATGAATATAACTTTGATTTATACTAGCACTATTGCTCGGTGCCTGGGTTGGCTGAGTGCCTAACCCCTTATCTTCTTAAACTCCATCACTCCATGCTCGTCTAAGATTTCTTCCCAATGTCACATGCAGATACATTATTAGTAGATGATAATTAATGAATAGATACATAAATATAAAAATGAGAAGAAAATCTTATATAACATTTAAAACTAAATCCAAGTAACACTATAAAAATTTTAAAATCTTGATATCACAATAAACCATAAGAAAATTCAAGTAACACTGTAAGGATAGGCCAATACCATTAACTTGGAATGAACTAATTAATTTGAGTTACTTGGAATAGGCCAATTAGTCCGAGTAATCCTCTTCTTCTTGTTCTCCTTCCTTATTTGTGTCATCGACATATTTAATGAAACTTTCATCTTCATCCTCAATATCATCAGATTTACAATGTTCTAACATGATTTCATTATTATTATTCTTTGTGGATTAAGTTCATTTCTAGACAAATTCCCAATCTCTTGTGCATCCACTTGGATCACATCGACTGACTCAAGCTCTTGGAAGCATCCTTAATTTTCACTTCAGTGGACTCTACTTCTGGAGCATCATACATGTGTCTGTGAGTGAACTTTTCCACAACTCGCTATTGGTTTTCCAATTTTGTGTCAGCCATGTAGAAGACTTGTTTAGCTTGAGATAATAATATAGATGGCTCATTTGAATACCATTTCTTTGTCACATTAAGGCTTGTAAAATACTTGTCAGTTTGTATGCCTTTTCTTCTCTTGTCTACGTCAAACCAATCACATGATAACTCGAAAATGTTTTACATATTATAACTCAATCACATCAGTTAACACACTGTAAAAGTCAATGTCATTATTATCATGCACCTTGTCAACGACAACACCACAATTTTGAATTTTATGTCGATTGTCACGTTCATTTGTATGAAATCTTACTCTATTAACAATGCAATCGCTATAACTTCGCACTCTAAAGTCTGAACCAATAGTTATAGCATAAATTTCGTCTGACTTCAGGGCCTCCAAACTGATACAAGCTTTTAACCTACATATACAATACATGCCTATGTCACAGTTAAAGTATATTAACATTTAATTAACGACTTCTTAATTAAAGTTATACCTACATGTTCCTTAAACCAGGTTGGATACTCTTTTTCATATCTTTTGTCAACATTTGATGCATTGATTGTGTTCAACTCTCTAATATGGTCGATGAATTTAATTGCACACATTATAACATTATAGGAAAATAATATAACAAGTAGAACATTTCATTTAAAATAACACATACCTTTGATATTTGTCTAATCCTTCACAATTATTAAGCACATATTGATGCATGGCATGAAGGTCTTATGTTGACAAGGAAATATATTTTGCATCGCCGAAAGGACGAACTTTACATGAAAAACTGATAAACTAGGTTCTTCTCCATCTTCCTCTACCCTGTCATTACATTCCCCTCTAGTAAATCTAGCCTTAATCCTATGAAGATACTTAGAGAGAAATGTCAGAGATTCATTCACAATATATAATTTAGTGATTGAACCTTCAAAATGAGCTCTGCTCATCACATAACCCTTTAGGTAGCTAAATATCTCTCAATTGGATACATCCAGCTATAGTACACTGGGCCACCAAACATTACTTCTTGCGGTAAGTGTACCGTTAAATGAACCATAACATTAAAGAATGCGGGTGGAAAGATTCATTTTAACTTACAAAGTATAACGATAATGTCTTTAGAGAGTTGCTTAAGAACCTTTACTTTCAACGTCTTGTAACATAACTCTTTAAAGAAGAAACATAATTCCACTAATGCCGTATACATTTCATTATGCAAATATCCACGCATTCCAACCAATAGAACTCATTGCAATAGCATGTGACAATCATGGCTCTTTAAACCTAATAACTTCCCTCCCCTCTCATTGACACAACAATAAATGTTTGAGGCAAAGCCATCAGAGAATTTCACTAATTTTAGAAATTCACAGAAGCCGCGCTTTTCTTGCACTGACAAAGTGAATATTGCTGGGGGCATCACAAGACTTGAACCATCTGGGACCAAATGTAATTCGGGATGTATGCCCATATTAGCTAAATCTTGTCTAGCTTTTATGGTATCCTTCGTTTTTCCACCAATGTCTTATAATGTGCCAAATAAATTATCACATATGTTCTTTTTAATATGCATCACATTAAGATTATGCCGCATCTTCAATTTGTGCCAATAAGGCAACTCCCAAAATATATTTTTCTTAGACCAATTCAAATTTTCTACCTTACGCTTTCTTTTCTTATTGTTTAGGTGCTTTCCAGGTTTATTGACTTTAACATGTTGCAATTGTTTTAGGATATCATCTTCTGAAATCTCCTTAAGCCTATCTCGAAGTTCTAATTTACCATCAAAGGCCTTACTTTTTTGCTAACTATGATTCTGTGGTAGATATCGACGATGACCTATATAACAGATCTTACTTCTTAGTTCTATGAAAGAGGTATCCTTGTTGCACGTTGGGCATGCCATGTAACCCTTAGTACTCCATCTAGACAAGTAGGCATATGCAGGGAAATCATTTATAGTCCATAGTACAGCATCCTGCACATAGAAGGTCTCTTTACCAAAGGCATCATAAGTAGGTACACCATCCAATAATTGTTTCAACTCATCAATCAACGGACGAAGATACACATCAAAATTCTTCCCTGAGCATTTAGGCCAGGTATAAGAAGAGACATTATGAGAAGTGGTTCTTTCATACACATCCAAAGGGATAGATTGTAAGAACAAAAACCACTAACCATATACTGTAATTGTTGTTCATACTCCCAAATAGATTGAATCCATCACCAGCTAACGCAAGTCATACATGTCAACAATAAGAGGAAAACTCAAGATATTTTTCATCCATTTCCTTCCATGCTGGGGAATCAGCCAGATGTCGCAGCATATCAGCATCCTCCTCACGCTTTGTAGTATGCCACCGTACATCTTTTGCACTTTGTTTTGGCAAAAATAATCTTTGCAATCTAGGCTTAAATGGAAAGTATCACAAAATCTTTTGTGGTACTTTCTTGCCCTTCCCATCATTCACTTTCCATCTTGACTCATCACTTTTAGGGCACTTAGTTTTGTTCTTGTGCTCTTTCCAAAATAATGCACACTCATACTTACAGACATGAATTGATTCATAGCCCAAGCCAACATCATGCAACAATGATTTTAACTCATAATAAGACTTTAGAAGTGTCTCGCCTTCAGGAAAAGCCTCTTTCAACAAATCTAATAACATAATGAATGAACGAATGCTCCATCGATTTAACACCTTTAAATGCAGCAACTTAATAACAAACGAAAGTGTTGAGAACTTGGCACAACCAAGATATAGTTCAAGTCGTGCTTCTCTAAACAAATCACCAAAAATGTCTGCATTAGGCATTTGATTGGAAAAACCCTCACAACTGTGCATTTGTACAAATATTCCTTAGCGGATGTCGTGCATTGCTTCTATGACATTGCCATCTTTTTTGTCTTCTTCTTTTTCTTTTCTTTCTTCTTCTTTTTCCTCTTCTTCAAATATCATTCTCTTATTATTGATAGACTGATCATTGTCAACATGATCACCACCTATTCTTTCTCCGTGGTGTACCCATGTTACGTAAGTGTCCATCATTCCATTCACAAATAGGTGATTCTCAACTATCCCCATACTTGGTGATTTCCCTAAGTTGTGCATTTTTGACATGGGCACCTAATATTAGATCTATTTGGAATATGATCATATGCAAATTGTAGAAATAACCTAACTCCATTGACATACTTATCACCGAACTTGTGTCGTTCATTTATCCAACTCCTATCCATATTTATTTGCCTATTTCAAAATAAAAAAATCATTATTAGAAGAAAATATGTTAAGCATATTCTCAAGAGTACTAAATTTGAAAAAGCACATATTCTTAAATTTGTAATTGTAGCAATATCTCTTAATGATAGCATTAAACAACAAAATAAAGCTTGCAACTAAAATTGATTGCTCTGCCTATAATTTTAATCAATCAAAATTTAATTGTTGAGAAAACATAGGCAGTTAAAAAGAACTATAGTCAATTAAAATTATAGTTAAAAAGGAGACCCTAGTCAATTAAAATTATAACAAAAATAATATGACCTCTCATGTGTGTATGTGTAAGTGTATGAATTAGTGCTGGCACATATCCTAAATCCAATAAAAAGAACTCATGATTTACTGATTCTTTTTTTTATTTTATTTTTTTGTCCAAGCAAAGGTATAAAAGAAGCCAGAACCAACAATTTCAAGTTACCAAAAACAAAGTTGGTGTATGCCAAAAACAAAGTCATCATTGGTTTACCTAGGTATATCTAACCAAAGCTGATTCAGTAGATTGTCTGCATCAGGACACACATGTGTGCGCACACAAAAGAGCCATTAAAGGGCCAAATTAGTTCTTTGTTATCTTCAAAACTAGTTACATTTTTGTAATGTTCCAATAGTTTGCAATAATATGAATCTAAATAGAGGTTTGGATATCATATAAAAGCATGTTTTCACTTGAAAAAAAATGAATTTGTTCTCAAGAAAAGAAGGCCTTAGTCATCCTTTGATTGGGGAAAAGAAAAAGTTCTTAACAGTAAAAACTAGTGCAGCCACTAGAGGAGTACAAACGAGGTCTTCCAAAGACAAACCATGAAATTTTCATCTCACTCCACATTACTAGTTAGAAATTCTACTATTCCTTACTCTACGTTACCAATTAGAATTTTCAGCATTCCTTACTCTACTATCAAGAGGTAAATCTCTATAAATTAGAAAATGAAATAAACTTAATCAAAAAAAAAGTAGACCAATGGAAAAGATTTAGCTTGTAAACTTAAATGATGGCAATATTTGTTTATTCCGTTTTTTTCTCAGATGGACCATTACTAACTTGCAAGTTGGAACGAGATTTTGAGTATAGCTATATTTTTATAATACTTCAGCAACAATTTAGTTTCCATTACCCAAGTCCACATATTTAGAAAAGTGAAGAGTGATGATTGTCTTCCACCCAATTTTCGCCATAAAAATTATATACACATACAGATGGGAATGGGGCGTTAGCATACCAATAATGTCTTAGCAATGTGATGTCGATGATGAAGTGCCTTGAATCTCTTCAGGTTCTTCCCCTCTGAGAAGAGTCAAAACCTTAAGAAAACAAGAGACGAGAGACTTAAATTAGGGCAAAATTACAAAATCAAAACCCTAAGGAAACCAAAGATCAGAGAGATAAAGAGACGGAGACATACTGTGCTTCTGAAACCCAAGCTGATGGTGATTAGCTCGAGAGTATTCAATCATTGCTTGGCGATTGAGAGGGAGAGGGAGGGAGTTGGAAGTCAAACAAGCTAGAAATCAAGCTTCAGCTGCATTGCTGGGCGGCAGAATGAGAAGTGTAATAAAGAAAGCAGTTCCAGAAGTGTCCATTTTACTCACACTTTGTTTAAAAAAAATAAAAAATAAAAAACTGAAAACAAAATAGTTCTCAAACGAGCCCTAAACAGTCTTTTCTTTCCCTTTCTTTTTATTTTTTTTTTCTTTTTTATTTTTTTAAAATTGAAAATGAAAATTCATTTCATAAATTTATTTTAAATTTTTAGTTTTTGAATAAAATAATTTTATTTATTAAAATAAAATAAAATAAAATAATTATATTATTTTTTAAAAATAATTTTAGTTTAATAAAAGATTTGAATAAACTAATTTATTTTAATATGATGTAACAAAATTGGACAAAGCATAAGAATTAACAAAATGTTTGCAACCGAAAAAAATAGAGTAAAAATATTTTTTTTTGTTTACGTTTTTCTGTTAGGTTTTTAATTTTTTGGGAATAAAAAATATAAATAGATTTAACAAATATGTTTCTATCACCAGTTTATAAAATTTTGAAAATATAAACAAAAAAAAAGAAAACAAAAATATTACCAAACGAGGCCTAATAAAAGTAATTTCTTAGTTTGAGTTATTTTTATAAAACTAGTAGAGAATGTATTCTAATAATATTTTAATTTAAGTTAATTTTGCAATACATCAATAATTAAAAATAAAAAATTATATTAAAATTGACAAACATTTTAAAATAAAAAAGATCGGGTCAATTAAGTAGGTTTGACATTTAATATATATTAGTAACGTCGAGCTTTATGTTTAGAATAAAGCCGGATCAAGATTTGATAAAACAAAAATCTCCAATACTCGTATAAAAAATTGATTTTAATCAGCTCTATTTGCTTACTAGTAATTGCCCGTTCCTAAGGTTATGAAAACAAATTTGGCCAATGAAGAACTCAAATGTAAATTTGTAGAATAAATCTAACAACGTAGACTAAGATATTTATATAGTATTTAATAAATATGTAATCTTAGTCATTGAAAATATACTCATTGTGACTTATTTAATTTAAAATAAAAATTTCAAAAAATAACTACTCTCGATCCTAGTTAATATTTTAGTTTTCCTTATATTTTTAAATTTTAAATATACTAAGAATTGTTATTATGAAAGAAATACCCTAATTATTATTTAAGTATTTTTTATTTATATTTTTAATTCAAATTCTAATGTATTTAAAATATGATAATTCAAATTCTAATGGAATGGCACCAGAAGTGCCGTACCATTTTTGCAATGGCCATTACTATTGGCGAGAAAGTTTATTTTCATCGCAAAATATATCTTTTCGTGAGGAAATAATTTCCTCACCTAAAGCTATGTAAAATATAGCTTTGAGCGAGGAAAGACTCTCCTCGCCTATTGCGACAACTTTTAGCAAGGAAATTATTTTCTCTCCTAAAATTATAAACATTTTCCCTCTCCCTCCAAATCGAATGGCACCATATTTTATTTACTATAGGCGAGGAAGTTAAATTTTTGTCGCCAAATAACTCTTTTAGCGAGGAAAATGCTCCTTGCCTAAAGCGGCATACTATTTCCCCTCCCGTCCAAATGGAATGGCGCCACAAGTCTCGTACCATTTTTTGCAATGGTGCCATTACTATAGGCAAGGAAGTTTTTTTCGTCGCCAAATATATCTTTTAGTGAGGAAATTATTTCCTTGCCTAAAGCTATATAACAATTTTCCCTTCCAATTTTTGTTTACTATAAGCGAGGAAGTTTAGTTCCATTGCCAAATGTAGGTTTTAGTGAGGAAAGAATCTCCTCACCTATAACTACAACTTTTAGCGAGGAAATTATTTCCTTGCCTAAAGTTATATGCACTTTCCCTCCCCCTCCAAATTGAATGGTGCCATATTTTATTTACTATAGGCGTGGAAGTTAAATTTTTTCCGCCAAATAACTCTTTTAGCGAGGAAAATGTTTCTCGCCAAAAGTTCCAAAATATTTAGTAAGGAACTCAAGTTTTCCTCACTAAAAATGTGTTATTAGCGAGGAAATTGACTTCCTTGCAAAAACTTTTCTCGCCTATAATCTGATTTCCTGTAGTGTGATAAGATAAAACTAATGACCATAAGATTTGTTTCTAAATTTTGATCGACCAAAGAATATTTTTCTTAATCGGGAATAATTCTAGCCGATATTTGAAATAGCCTAGTTTTATGGATGATTTATTTTGATTTTGATGTTGATTCTGTGAAAATATTCGGCCAACTTATTCCTATCGATTTATCTTGATCTTTGGCACCTAATTCAAGGAAGTGGATAAAGATAATGGAAATTATTGCTAGTTACAACTAGTAGAGAAGTTAAAATAAGTTATAGATAACCACCCACTCAAGTTATAGATAAGTAGGGAATTGTTGAGTGAAAGTTATAGATGGCGGTTAATTTCTTACACGTACAAATATTGATAAAGGCAGCCAAAGAAGGGGTCCCTGCACCACACATCAAATCTTTATCTTTATCATCATTTCATTTTAGTCTTTCAATTTTAGTTGTAACTTCCATTTCAATCTTTTAATTTCAGTTGTAATTCTCTTTTCTCATCTTTATGTTTATGCAATGAAATTGCATTTCTTTTACGAGTGGATATTCACCATCTTCATACTCAAATTTTTTAAGAGTAGCATAATTTAATATTCACCATCTCTGTATTTATATCCTTTAGGAGTGGCATAATACCTCCCCATACTGCATATTGTTCAGATTTTGATTCTGATCTATGTCCATCATCCCAGACTCCTATATTATGATAATCCATATTTTTTTGATACTCAATATTTTAATGGATCACCATTTGATTTTGATCGTGATTTATATCCATCCCAATACTTGTATCAGTCATACAATGATCCATATTCTTTTGATACTCAATATTTTAATAGATCACCATTATATTCATGCCCATATCCACAGTTAGAATCTGATCAATATCCATTTCTATAGTCTCATTAGCCTAATGTAGAAATTGGCAAAAAAATTGACAAATTTAAAGTCCTTATAGTGGCAGGACAATGGCAACTTGCATCGCTTGGTTATCTTTATCCTTTTGAGTCCTTGTAACTGGCATGTCTGCTCAAATCCAATTAATAAAAATCATGAAAGAACGTTCGCTATTTTACAAATTCTGTTGTAAACAATTTTAGCATGCCTAATAGGACGCCAATTTATTTACAAAATTCAAATAACTTACAGATATAGCCTATTCCAGCAAAAGATAAGTTTTGAATGAATGATCTTGTGACACTTCGTCAGGCAATAAGGGAGAATAACAAACCCCTTCATAAATCTCTAAATGAGATTCAAAGTTTATTAAGTATGATGGCTTGCACTTTAGAATCAATTGAAAACTATTTGGCCAACTCAAACCAGAAGTTAACTTCCCAATGGCCAGACAAACCAACTCACCAGAAGCAAATGGGCTGACTATTGGCCAACATATATTTAGTCGAGTTGTTGGAGGATATGGCCAATCTAAATAAGATTTGACCGAAGATACCCTCATTTAAAGAACACGATTTGGTCGAAGAGTAAATCCAGCTAATGACACCACCTTACACAGGGGACATGATTTAGCTGATAAATTCGTTGACAACAAGGCTGACCTGCTTAGCGGGCAAGTTGTTGCCAACATATATCTAGTGGAGTTGTTAGACGATATGGCCAATCTAAAAAAATTTTGTTCAAAGATACAATATCTTATCCAGAGAAGCTGACAAATCCGAAGAAGATTTGACCGAAGATACACTCATTTAGAGAACACGATTTGGTCGAAGAGTAAATCTAGCTAATAACACCACCTGACTTGAGGGACATAATTCAGCTGATAAATTCAATGACAACAAGGCCGACATGCTCGGCAGGCAAGCTGTTACGCTTGCTATTAAACTAATGAAAAACCCTTTTTGTTGAGTGTAACTTTTCTTGGATATTTTAAACCCAAGGGCAGGTCCTTTTTTTAAAATTTAGCTTTACAAAATTTTTAGCAACATAAAATTTGCCAAAAAATTTTTGATAAAAGGCTAAAAATAGTCTACTTTTGAAATTTTGCATCCATGCTGGATGAATTCCCTCTTAACAAAAATATCGGCAATTTTAATGAACTCATTAAAAATTCAAGATATTTTATTTTCGAAGAGTTTAGGGAGGCTATATTTTAACCCAAAATATTGGCCTAAAAAGATTTGCTAGGGATTCCCATAATTATCCTAATAAGATTTGTCTGAAATAAAATGGTCGTATGAGAATAATTGGCCAATATGTGATTTAGCTGATATTCATTTAGACATAAAATATTCGACTATATTTGGTTATGTAATGATATTTGTTTGTTTTACCTAGATCTTTGGCCAATTTAATATGATATTTGAGAAGATATTCGGCCGAATTAATCCTCATGATTTATCCTGATTTCTGGCACCTAATTTAAGGAAATAGATAAAAATAATAGAAATTATTGCCAGTTACAACCATAACTATTGGATAAGTTACAATAAGTTATGGATAACCACCCACTCAAGTAATAGATAGGTAGGAACTTGTTGATTACTTTCCTACACATATAAATATGGATGAAGGCAGCCAAAGAAGGGTCCCTACACCACACATCAAACATTTATCTTTATTGTCACTTCATTTCAGTTTTTTAATTTCAATTGTATTTCTCTTTATCTTAATGCAATGAAATTGCATATCTTTTAGGAGTGGATATTCACCATTTCTGTACTCAAATCTTTTAGAAATGGCATAATTTAATATTCACCATCTTTGTACTCATTTCTGTAGGATGACATAATGCCTCTCAGATTCTGATTCTAATTGTAATTCATGTCCATACCAATACTCATATAAACCGTATTCATATTATGATAATCCATATTATTCTAATAGTAAAGATTTCAATATTCTAATTGTGATTCTTGTCCATCCAAGTACTTCTATTAATCGTACTCATATTATAATACTCATTATTTTAATGGATCTCATATTATAATACTCAATATTTTACTGGATCACCATCATATTCATATCCTTATTCTAATTGTGATCCATGTCAACATCAATCATATTGATATTATGATACTCAATATTTCAATGGATCACCATCATATTCATATCCATATTTGACTCATATCTATATTCGTAGTCTCATCGGCCTAATGTAGAAATCGGTGAATTTAAAATCCTTGCAACAATAAGGCAATGGCAACTTGCACCACCTGATCATCCTCATCTTTATCCCTTGAGTCATTACAGCTTTGGCATGCCCGCACAAATTCAATCAGCTAAAACCATGAAAGAACGTGCACTGTCTGTGAATTCTGATGCATGCAACCTGATATTTATTTTTGACCATTATTTGAGATATTTGGTTATTTATATGTTTAGACTTGAGATTTTGGTTCAAATTGTAGTCTTTATTTTATTTTCCTAAGTTGGGTTAGAATCAAAATTGTATTTAGGCTTGGGAGTACATGAAGGGTCCAACCCCCTTTTCTTCTTCTTTCTTTTTTTTATCCATTCATTTTCTTCTCGCATAATTGAGTGAGAGAGAGAAGAGGAGTTTCAAAGCAAGTTTAGGAGAGTTTAGATCCATACAAGTTTTTTTCTGTATATATATATATTTTTTACATGTAAGAATACTCAATAAAAAAACTAATTCCTCGTATGTTTATCAGTTAATAGTTGAATTTTACAATTACGTCAAATTTATTTGTGGCATTCCCATAATTGTGTCATCCCATTAAAATATGTTTAATCATAACTAGGTTAAATATATTTTAGTACTGCATCCTCATAATAGCAGCCTGAAGAATGCATCTCATGAAATTAAGCAACATATCAGACGGGGAGAAAAAACAAAGCCACATGTAAATGGGTTGTTTGATTGGAGAGGAGTAAACTCTCTTACTTTTCTGATCAATGCTGGCTTCCCTCTCGGGTTGGAAAAAAAAAGACCAACTTTCTTAATTCGAGTTGCACCATTCATGGATCAGAACGAGAAAAATGCACAAAGAAATTGATTAAGAATCAAAGAATATACATGTCAAGTGCGAATAAGAAAACTGACATGCTTCAACGAAGCAGGTACATTAATTTATTTGAGGCTTTTCCGAATTCTTCAATCACCAATTGGTCAAACTTAATTTTATTGCAGATTGACAATTTAAAAGAAGGTGGAAGTTAGAGCTACCAAGCCATTTGACGTTTTCAAAGTTCTCCAAATCGTAAACTTTCTTTGAGTCCTAAAAAGTGTCAAAGTGCTTGTCTAGGGTTCATAACTAAATATAAATTAAACTTAATTAGATTAATCTAATCAATAACAGTAGCATTACTTTTTAATAAAATTAACAGTAATATAATCGACTATAATTGTATAACTTAAATATATTTCGAAATTAATTGATATACAAAACAAAGAAAAAAAAATTGAGTAATTAAAACACTTTTTCATTGATTAATTGATAAATAATAACTTACTATAATATTTGAGAATTTATAACGTAATTAGTTAGTCATTTGGTTGGATAGTTAAGATAATTTTTATGAATTGACAATTTAATTAGTTATTATGAATATATAGATTCTAATGAAACTCAATAACTAAAATGTACTTATATTAATTGATAATAAATAATAAAAATTTAGCGGAATTAAAAAATTTAAATTGTATAATTGTTTATACGATCTAAATATAATTATTGATAGTTATTATATTTTTGTAAATTAGTAGTAATTTAATAATTACTATGAACCAATTACGTTCTTAGAAGTTCACTTTCTTTATATTTCTTCTTGCAACCACATTCATTTCCTTAATTTTTTGGGACTTCTACCACCACAAACACAAGCAAAATGCAATTTTATGCTTATATTGTTATCATAAAATGGAACACTTTAGAAATGTGCCAACTTAATCAACTGTTGATCTGTGTAAATCCCACATGAGGTCGATATAAATTGATAGTTGAGATCTATCAATCACACCCGAGTGACTGACAAAAGCATTGGAAAAAGGCTCCTATTCTTCGTTAGCAAAGAAAGAAGCAGGCTTCCTATTTAAAAACAGCTTTTCCAAATATTCAGTAATGAATAAGCAGTAATCTATTAGCATGAGAAACCAAGAGCACAATACATTATACTCTTGGGACAATATAATGCTCTCTCTAACCCTTGTACATATGACCAATTGGAATCAATATTGTGTGTGACAAAATTGGGTGGTGAGCCCAGAAACAGACACGGTTGTCCCAAACACAGTTGTGAGAAGAAACTTGCACTCTCGCAGTTCCGACAGAGAATGCCCTCTCAATCTTGTTCTACCAATATCCAGTCAGTCTGTCTCGAGCTGCACAAACTGAGCTTCGATTTGTTGCTGTGCTGTAAATATGTTCTTTCGTCGAATTCAATTATCTAGTCAGAGTGAAGTTTTCTCTTCTGGCACCTGTTGATGTACCACTTTGCATGTTTCTTCAGTCCCATGCCAACCATCAGTTTGAGGCTTGCAAGCATCACAAATGTCATGGTGGATAGGAGCATGATCCAAAAAAGCCTCCACAGAAGTGGACTGTGAGGAAGGTGAGCAGCATATACCGGAGTCAATACTCGAATTACCTGAAATCCCAATAAATACAAGCTAGTTTACGATGACAAATTTTCCCGCAGTGTTATGCTAAGACTGCTAGCATCAAGGATTTGTCGAGATAAGAGGGAAGAGAAGATTCAAAATTACTTCTCTTGTTTAGTTTGTGGTGAAAATTTTGGGGTTTTTTTTTTTTTTTGGGGGGGGGGGGGGGGATGGAATTTGAGATGTAAATCCAAGAGATGCAATTTTCAATCCCCTTCCTTTCCCTCCCCCTTAATAAATCTGCAGTACCAAACACAGCATAAGGGGGTTTCTTCCAATTAACCAGAGTGGCTTACTTACGAAAAAAAAAAAAAAACCAGAGTGGCTTGCTCAGCAGTCTATATCTAAAGATAGGAAATGATGTCATAAAATATTAATGTATGCTTACGACACAAGCTGGCGCCAAAGGAACAAAAGTGAGGTGTTTCTTCCCATTCTCAGTTTCCATATTCAGAGTCTGTTAAATATGAAGAGAATAAATATAAAAAAAAAAAGTTAGGTTCCTACAGTATAGGCATCATGCAGAACCAAAGGATATATAAGATGAATGATTATCGTGCCCAATAAGATTTGTAATGTACAGGCCCGGCGGCCGTAAAGTTTTTGAGGCCCAAGGCCAATCCTAAAACTGGGGCCCTCATTAGAAAATTTTTTGCAAAAACAACATAACAGTCACAATATGGGAAGGAAAAACCATAAAAAGTACTCATTGTTTTCAGTGTATAAGAACACAAAATACAAAATCCCAAAAGTACATTTCATCATGAGATCTTATGACTATCAAACATATGTCATCACAAGCACGAATGACCTTCACTTAAATAAGCTAACAAATGCACCTATAGAAAGTTATTAGGGCTAATAAATTAAGCGTTTTTGGGCCCTAAAAAAAAATTGGACAGCCATATTTAGGTTAAAAAAGACTCCAACTCTATCCTAACCATAGAAACTAGTAGGGGCCCTTTTTTGGGCAGTTTTTTTTTTTTGGGCCCTAGGCCCAGGCCTCTTGGTCCTTGCCCAAGGCCCGGCCCTGACAATGTACATGCCTGTTATACGAAACATCTGTATAACATCAGCGTTATCCCCCTTTGCATGCCAACACTTTACTCCCGAAGTGTCTTAAGCAAAAGTTCCAATAGGAAAATTTTATTCGCAACCAAGCCCACATCATTAAAACAAATTTGGCCCAGCTACTAGCAGCACCTTAATTCATGTTGAAGTCTTACAAATATGCTAACATTGCAAATATTTATAACATGCCGGACACAATCATGTTACTATGATCAGAGATGACAGGTGAACCATCTTCCATGGCTGGAAAAAAGATGAAGCACATGACCTATCCAAGCATAGGTGTAATTTTATAGGGTTTATCAAATAACAACGAAGTTCTACTTTTCAGTTTTTTCCGTTATTAACTGCAGACAATTTAACTTTCCATCAGTGAATTGATTTTAAAAATAATATATAATAATTACTAATACAATACCCTAAACTTATTCTATCAAGCAATAACAGGACACGGCTACCAGCCTCCCTGCTAGACTACGATTTTAAAACGCTTTTTTTACTTTAAATTTTGTTGGACTAGGGTAAACCCAACAAAGGTGGAACTAATCCTAGAGTCCCTGACCAACAAGAAATTAGCATGCTTATCGGCAAAGATTAGCAGAAGTTGAACGATCCAATTGTTGAATGAATTGAGATTTGTGATAATCATTCGCAGAGAAAAAAAAAAAAGAAGTATTCCTTTTAACGGTTACCTACATGCCAAATTGAACAGATATGACAGACAGAGAATGAGAAAAGGCTATTTGCATTAGCTGTCCAGTATTTGTGTACTGTGTACGCACGTGAAACAAGGATTAAAATTTCATTACAATATGTTATTTCAATTAATATAGAAATAGAAATGGAAACATTTTGAAAATGTTTTTGTTGAGAGTATATATAACTAATAAAGTTGCCTCCCCTCCTAATAGTTCAAGTTTTTAGGTAAGATGATGGTTCACAAATTAACAATTTAAAAAAAAAAAAAATCAGAAGTGGCTCAAAGATATGAAAACACAAATGTTTAGAAGCATAAAGGAAATCTATTTGTTGGTACAGAAATGTGATTGATTACAAACTTTTTTTATGCATTGTGTTATACTCTGTTCCAATGGAAACACTTGAACCATATTCAACTACTGTTTCAATATGAAGTGTTTTGGCCATGTCAATAGAAAAGAAATGTTTTGTTCCTCGTGCAAACGCATGGATACAAATACATGCAGATAGATTAGCATTGGATTCACGTGGAGCTAGCCCCATCCCAACCACTTGCACTGTAAGCAACTAAGCATATATATGCAGATCAGATTACTAATTTCTCTCTTTCTTTTAACCTTGAAAAACAAAAACTGGTAAACAATTGATATATAATGCTTTTCAAGTGGAATAAAGACATATACATGTTATAAGGATACTTTCTCATTGAGAAATAAATCAATTGAAGAAAAAGGAAGATAAGCACTCCCAAACCCACCAAACATAATTAGCAAAGATAAGGCAGACAGTATAGAACCAAGAAAATAAATTCACACAAGGGACAGCACAACAAAGACATACCTGTTTGCAAAGGTCTTCAAGAAATTCAGAGTATGCAATGGGCTTTATGTCATTAAATTTAGCAATAAATGAATGTTTTATTATATCAATCAGCATTTCACAGAAGTATACCAGTAGAGCATTCTGCAAAGGCCAGACAAAAAATATAAGTGAATGAAGAGGTCATGCAAAAAAAGCAGTCCTTAATTTTTTATATTTTAAATACAATTTATTTCTTTCAGTGCAATGCTCGGGATTTTCATTTGAACTTACACAAAGAAAACTTTCAAACCAAGGACACTCAGCTTCCAGTATATTTTGAGCTAAAACAAACAGTAAAAATGCTGAAATGTGAAACCTCTCCACCGAATCTGGTCATGGAATTACACAACTAATGTGAGGCAAAGGGAAGCACATGTAAAAAAGAGGAAATACAATGAAAAACTTTACATGAATTCCATATAACCAGATCTTTTACAACAATTTAACAATAATGATGGAAATTAAAGGAGGTAGAAAATACACTTGTAAAACATGGCATGATGCCACAAAAATGATCCCTAGTTACACCTTTATAAGAAAAGAAAATATTATTATGATAAAAAAAAGAAACAAAAGAAAGAAGGATAAGAAATCCTTAAGCTAAAAGGGGGGAAGGAAGGAAGGTGCTTTAAACAATTCCAACTATTCAACATGAGCCAGATGAAGTTATAGTGCAGCCCAGCAACATAATGGGACAGTCAACCAAAAACGAGTTTGCTAATCCAAATGACGGCAAAAGTTTTATAGGCATACAATTATTATCCAAACGGAAGTTTCTAGCTTTACGGACTTCTATACCAATGTTATCAAGAATATGGAGCGTTTGGTACATGAAACGAAAAAGGGAATGTGGTACGCTTGTAGTCTAAAATGCAATGCAATACGGGATAGGCTTCTCATAGTGTCGTCATATTATTACAATGTTTTGGTATATATAATTAGCTTCCTTTTTTTTTTAAACAAAAAATTAACTAAGAATAAAATAGTATAGATATTTATGAAATTAAGTGCACTTTCTATTTGATACAAATCATTTCTAATTATTATTTTGTAAAAGCGTAAACTTATCGGACATTTTCACATGATTTGTTATCAATTCACTATTTTTAAAGGTATTTTCTAATAAAATATGATATAGGTAGAATCATTTTAAATAGTTAGATATAGTGTATTTGAATGTCCATATTCTAGAATGTGTGTACCAAAACAAGATTCGCAAGAATAGTAATGATTTTTTATAACTATGTTCTATGCAAGTTCAGTTCAAAACATCAATTCAACCAAGCATATAAACTAAACTAACAGAGAAAATAAATAGCAAATAAATATTTTCTGGTCCTTGAAGGTCACCGAAAGTTCACCACCTGCAACAAAGAGAGGTCAGTTAAAAATACTTTGGAAAACTAGATAGCTGTTTCTGCAGTTCAAATGATAAATAACTATGCTCACAACACATTGGGACAAATTCCCCCAACAAGAACATGTACTACAATTCCATACATCAGCATAAAGTCAATACAACTATCAAAATCCAATAAGAAAGGCATGCACTCCAGATGATATTCAACATTATGCATGATATATTGCAGGAACAATGGATGTGATGAGAAACCATTACTTTTGCATCAAAGTGAGCCAACAGAAATTGTGATCGCACAATATAATTATATCATTAAATACCCAAAACAATGTAACAGGCCAACAATAATAAGGAAGACAACTCACCATGATATACCACACTCTGAATATTATCCTTACTAAAACGTTTAAACACATTGCTCTTTATCTCGGCAAAATTGTTCGATACCAACAAAGCCAGCAAGGCATTATTGTGAGCAACAATACAAGTTGACAAAGTAATGGCCTGAGCTAATAAGATAAACGAATGGACAAGTAAAAATGGTTAAGGAAACAATGTCATGAAAGAGGAAAATAGGTATTCTATAACTCTAAACATCAAAAAAGAGGAAAATAAGTATTCTATAATTTTAACAAAGAAATAACAAGATGATTGACCAAAAAAAGAATATTTGATGCAACCACAGCTATTGCTTCATCTAAAATGAATCTCCTTATCCAGTATCCTGTGCTTTCAGGTGAGCAGTTTGCAAGTCCTTCCGCAGAATTAAATAAGGTCTGCAATACATCGCCACCAAAATTTTGGCATAGCTTGTCAAAAATCTGTCATCAAGTGCGTAAAAGTTTATATAAGTACACGGGTACACATTTGAAAACTAACTGGAAAAAAAAAAAACTGAAAATTAACCAAGCCAACAACATTTTAATTGAGGAGGGATACCACAGCAGCGTCCATGTCTTTTCCACATAGGTGGACAATGGCTTTTCTAAGGTATAATTATAGCATCAATCACAAGAATCTTACAAAATTATGAATAAACAGGAGATAAAATTATGGTGTGTTTGGATCATGAATATCAAAAGTGATTGAAGAAAAAGCTTCTAAATACAGAAGTCAGAAATCTATCTAATAACTCATAAATCTTTGTCTAAAAACCTTATCCTGAATTCCACATCTTTTAACTTTCATTAACGGTAGTGACCCTTAAATTTTTTGATCTGTCCTCAAATCCTGGGATGAAAATTATCCAGGTTGACATTACAATAGGAGTAGGTTATGTTTTGGATGCAATTAGTTTTAAACTGCACACCAGGTAGAAGAAACAGGCAAAAACTCGTTCCAAAACTTTTTTTGATAAATAATTATTCCAAGAAATAAAGTGCGACATCATGAGGGGGGAAAAACTTGTCCTATTATTCTGCCCTGTTATAATTTAGTTGTGGGCATTCCTAACCCTTGAGAGAACGGAAAGGGTGAATTTGAAGATACTTGCAGCATTCACAATTTAGAATATTCAGAATAGAAAATAATAGCAGCAGTGTGGAAAGTGTCTGTCCTCAAGCTTAATTTAAGTGTTGTACATGCTAGAGATATGTTTTCCATGTGGACATTCTGTCCAGACAAACTGTATTATCCTTTCTGATATTGTCAATTGATTTTGAAAAGCATACTTCAATATTAATTGTCTTATGCTAATGGTCTTCCACATATAAACTCATGATTCAAGTGATCATTATCTTGAATAACTCGCCAACTAGGTAGTAGTTTATACAGTAATACTGATTACCAGAAAGAGGCACTTATTGTGCTTACTTTTTTTTTTTTTGAAAAGATAAGTAAATTTTATTAGATGAAAAGTAATACAGCATCAAGGAAATGCACTCTCCAATCCATCCCAAAGGAAAGCTATGTAGCTACCTAGCTAAGGATTCAATGAAGTACAATAAGGAAAATAAGTCTGCATCCCTCCCCTCCACAACCCAAGAAAATAGGCATTTTAGAAACAAGCTTTTGATTTTCACTATATTCATTTCCTCATCATCAAAGATTCTTCTATTTCGTTCTTTCCAAACAATCCAGAAGAGACAAAGGGGAACCAAATTCCACACTTCCCTCTTATGCTTCCCAATATGATGCCCCCACCAAGCCAAGAGAAAGCTTCTGAGATCTTTAGGAGAGCAGAAATGAACACCAAAATACGATAACACGAGACCAAATACCAGCAGTCCAAGGACAGTGAATGAAAAGGTGATCAACCGTTTCCTCATTGCTTCGACATAAGTAGCACCGATTCACCATAGAATAACCACGACGATTGAGATTGTCAATAGTTAAGATTTTTCTTTTCGCTACACACCAAGCAAAGAAGTTTACCCTAGAAGGGGCCACAGTTTGCCAAATCTTCTTCCAGGGAAAAAAATCTGATTCATCTCCTTTCAGAACCCTGTAAAACGATCTTACGTTGAACACGTTATTCTTAGTTACCTTCCAAGTCAAGGCATCACCAGAATTTATCCAAGTGACTGTATGAAGCACCTCCAACAGCTGAAGGAACCTCCTTAATTCCCAATCGTTGACACTTCTACGCAGCTGAATATGCCAATTTCTGCTATGCCCCACTATAGAGTAGTAATCAGAGACTAGAGCATCCTTGTCAGTGGCAATTGGGAATATCTCTGGGAATACATTAGCTAAACATCCAATGTCCAACCACCTTTGTTTCCAGAACCGAATACGATCACCTCTACCCAGCTGCCAGGAAATACAGCTCTTGAATTTGGGCCAAATATTCATTATACCTTTCCAAAGGCTGACACCATACGGCTTAGAACTCTTAACTGTAAACCAACCTCCACTCTCCTCACCATATTTAGAAACAATCAACCTCTTCCACATGCTCGAGGTTTCATTGGGGAACCTCCAAAGCCATTTCCCAAGAAGAGTTTCATTTTGCACTTTGAGCTTCTTGAGTCCCACCCCACCCGATTTGATTGAAGTGCAGACTGACTTCCAAGCAACCAAGTTGTGTTTTGCTTCCTCAGCTTGCCTCCCCCAAAGAAAATCTCTTTGTAATTTTTCCATCTCTTCCAAAACCGATGAAGGGGCAGTAAAAAGAGAGAGATAGTAAGATGGCAGACTCGAGAGAACGCTCTTAATAAGAGTTACTCTGGCCCCAGTTGACGGATAATTCAATTTCCAATTTGAGAGTTTTTTCCTACATCTTTCAATTACTGACTCCCAGACCTCTTTACTCTTGTACTTCGCACCCAATGGCATTCCCAAATAAGTAGAAGGAAGAGTTCCAGTTTTGCAGTTAAGAATTGCTGCCAGGTCACTGTGTTCCTCATGTATGCCAATAGGGATGATTTCAGTCTTGCTAAGATTCACCTTTAAACCAGATACTGCTTCAAATCCTAAAAGAGTGCATCTTAGATGACCTAATTACAGCTTGTCTGCCCCACAAAAAACAATGGTGTCATCCGCAAACAACAAATGGGAAATACTAATTGGAATTTGCCCTGAGTCCCCCAACCGAGAGTCCCCTTATGAGCCCAACTTGTTCCACTTTGTTGATCATTTTGCTAAGTACTTCCATCACAAGAATAAAGAGAAATGGGGAAAGAGGATCACATTGCCTCAAGCCTCTAGAGGACGGGAAAAAACCTTCAGGTGTGCCATTAATAAGAATAGAGAAACTTGCCGTCATGATACACCCCTGAATCCAACTACACCAACGTTCTCCAAAACCCATCCTGTTCAATAGATAAAATAAGAATTTCCAATTGACATGATCATAGGCTTTCTCAATATCCAGCTTATAGATTAATCTAGAACCTTTTTGTTTTTAAGTGGAGTCAATCACCTCGTTGGCCACAAGAACTGCATCAAGAATTTGTCTTCCACTCACAAAGGCATTCTGAGATTCAGAGATCAAAGAGTTCATTACCCGCCGAAGTCTGTTAGCAAGTACCTTGGCCAGAAGCTTATATAAAGCACCCACTAGACTTATAGGTCTGAAATCCTTAATTTGCACAGCACTAGTCTTCTTGGGAATTTATGGAATGTAAGTTTAGTCAAAGTAGGACAACGAGTAGTATAGAAGTAAGTTTAGGCACACAAAAGATTGTAGAGAAAGATAAATTTAGGTACCTTGGATCTATGGTGCAACAAGATGGAGGGATTGATACTGATGTAAGTCACAGGATTCAAGCTGGATGGACCAAATGGAGGAGTGCTTCGGGGGTTTTGTGCGACCGAAAAATCCCCCTCAAGATGAAAGGAAAGTATTATAAGGTAGCGGTTAGACCAGCGCTGCTATATGGATCAGAGTGTTGGGCAGTAAAGCATAATCATGGTCAGAAGATGGCAGTTGCGGAGATGAGAATGTTAAGGTAGATGTGCGGGATTACAAGGAAAGATAGGATTAGGAACGAGGAGATTAGAGGCAAAGTAGGAATAGCACCGATTGAAGATAAAATGAGAGAAAACCGATTAAGATGGTTTGGCCATGTTAGAAGGCGTCCAACAGAGGCACCTGTTAGAAGGTGTGAAAGTATGGAGATTGTCCGGAGTAGGAGAGGTAGAGGAAAACCCAAGAGAAGCTGGAAAGAAACCATTAAACATGACCTAACCTACCTAGATTTATCGGAGGACATGCCCCTAAACAGATCAAATTAGTGTCGACAAATCCATATATCCGACCCCACTTAGTGGGAAAAAGCTTGGTTTGGTTTGGTTTGGTTTGGTTTAGTCTTCTTGGGAATCAAAGCTAAGAATGTACAATTCATGCAACGGAAAAAAACAGCTGGTATGGTAGAAATCATAGAAAACCTGCATAATATCTTCCTTAAAAATGTCCCAGCAGTGCTGAAAAAATGCTATTGTCCATCCATCAGGGCCGGGGCTTTGTCACCATTCAGCGATTGAAGAACTTCTTCTTCATTGAAAGGTAGTTCCAACCCTTCTTTCTCTACAAAATCCAGTCGCGAAAGATTCAAAAAATCCACCTTTGGTCTCCACACAAATTCTTCCTTAAACAGCTGTTGGTAGAATTTCAAAATGTTGTCTTTAATTAACTAGGGATCCTCAGTAATGTTTCCATTAACCTGCAGCTTGCTTATCCAATTAACTCTTCTATTGGCAGATGCAATCTTGTGGAAATATTTTGTGTTTCTATCTCCCTCCTTAAGCCATTTCACTCTAGATTTTGCCTCCAATGCGTCTCCTCCATTTGAATTACTTTATTTAACTCCAGCAGCAGACCCAATTTGTGACTTCTTTCTTGCTCAGTTAGCATGGTTTCATTTGCAAGGCTGTCGAGTTTTTGAATCTCCTGCTCCAGGTTGTTCTTCCTCTATTCAAGTCTCCCGAAAGTCTCAATATTCGACTTCTTCAGGTCAGCTTTCAGGCATTTCAGCTTCTGCACTATCCTGAAGCTTGCTGTTCCAGTGCATTCATATCCAGTCCACCAATTTGCAATAAAATCTTTGAAGCCTTCCACTTGAAGCCACATGTTCTCAAACCTAAATGGCTTAGGTCCTCCCTTGATTACTCCCCCATCAATCAGTAAAGGAAAATGATCTAAGGCCAGTCGAGGCAAGGTTCTTTGAATAACATTGGGAAATAGATCCTCCCAATCCACAGAAATCAAGAACTTGTCAATTCTTGATTTGCTAATGCTATTGCTCCAGGTGAATCTCTTACCAGCCAAGGGAAGGTCAATACATCTTAAATCATTTATAAAATCTGTGAATTCTTTCATTTGCTTAGTTCTCTTTGTGCAGCCCCATCCATCCTCAATGTTCTTAACCAAATTGAAGTCTCCCCCCATGCACCATGGAACAGACCATCTAAAAACAGCTGCACCTATCTCAGCTAGAAAGTCAACCTTTGAATTATTGTCACAGGCCCATAAACTCCAACGAAAGCCCAAGTTGTTTCCTCCTCCATATGTTTGAACAGACATGAGATAGAGAAGGATCCCACTTCACTATCTAACAGATTTAATTTTTTGGAATCCCACATGATGATGATACCTCCCGCAACTCCAACAGAGTCTAATGATACCCATTTGCATCTGCCACCTCCCCACAAAGAATGAACTATTAGATCATCAACTTGGCTAAGCTTAGTTTCTTGCAAACACACCACATCAGGTTTCCACTTTTTGATACAAGATTTAATTAGAATCCTTTTCCTAGGCCCCCTACTCCCTCTAACATTCCAGCTCAAAATTCTTGGCTTCATTTTAAAACTTTGATGCATCTATTCTCCACCCCCCCTATTGCTGCTTCCTCCACCGGCCCCCCTTTGTCATAAAAAATGGAACACTGCAGGTTCTTTAATTCCCTAACACCTTTCCTGGCACTTCTGTTCAATATCTTCCCAACTTCTATTCTGAAATTGCCTCTCTTTTCTTCAATTGCACAGAGTAGCTCCATCAATTTTTCCTCGAATCCTTCACTAGAGATGCCCAGAATTTTCCTAAATGTTTTCATCCTATTGAGAACCCAGGCTGAAATTTTTGGCTGATCCTGTCCACAATTTTCAAGCAACAGAGGATCTGCAAGGACATACCAATCCAATTCAGGTTCTACAGTCGCCAAGGGAGAGCAATCTAGGATCTCCTCACTCTCTTCGGACAAGATTGACTGCTTTGTCTGGATTGGACTACACAAGCTTAATGCGAGCTGGTTCATCTCGTGAGGGAATGAAACATCAGTTTCTAATCTACCCTGACATGAATCACCAAAACAATCTTTCAATCTGACTAAATTATGGACCTCTGATCTTTGGTTGGCAGTAGCCACCTCATCCTTGTAATTAATTGCAACCTATTGAGCCGATAAACTGGTTTCACTGGATATGCCTGCTTCATCTCCTAAACTTCTAAGGACATTAAATGGGTTATTCAGCAACTCTCCTTCATTAATTGAATCTCCCCGTTTATTTCTAGGAGCTGGGACCCATTTGGAAATACCAACAGACTTAGGATGTCTTTTGAAGTTCAGGACCTTCTGTATCCTTGAATGCTTCACTTTTTGACTTCCAATGTCAGCGTCAATTAATGCAGCACCAGCAGAATCAGGCACCACCTTCTTCCTTGTTTCCGATGGCCGGAATGTACCATTGGGCTTGGCATCAACAGTCCAATCCACCCAAGCTTCTCTTTCAACCCACAGAGGGCAGTCATACATGAAATGACCCATCACCAATTTAACCGATGCTGGAATTTTCCTGCCATCACCTTTGACTCTAAGACGAACCCACTCAAGGTGCTTTGAGTTCAAAGCCTTCTCATCAATCTCCAGTAGACCTCCACAATATTCACCTATACTTCTAAATACTCCTGGACTCCAAAGAAAGATCGGCAAGCCCACCACCTTGACCCAGACTGCCAACTGACTTCTACCTCTCCTGGAGCAACATCCCTAACTATGCCATTTATCTAATAACAGTGGTTGGCCTTGGAAAGAAATTCTTTCCTCTAAAAACTTGTCAGCAAGAGCCTTAGAAGGAAAAGCAAGCAGGAATCTTTCCCCATCTAATGCTCTGATATCAACCCTTTCAGGGATTCGCCATTTCCTGCTCATCCATGTGGCAAGGGATCCAGTGTCAACCATCTGAGAACTTGGTCCTCCTAATCTACCTACTAAACAATGGCTCATGTTATGACTGCTGCACACAGCATCTTCAAAATTCACTGCAATATGTTGACCCTTATTAAAGCTGCGAATATTAGGAGAAAACCATTTTGGTAGAGCAGCAGCTTGGAGATAAGAACGATGGCTAGTCCTATTTTCAGCAGCAGATTCAGGAGAACTAGGCTGCTCCAATAGAGGATACTAGTAGCTCATAGAGAGGCCAAAATTAACCCTTCCTTCATATATGAACTCTGAGAGTAAAGTGGCAAAGAACCACCAACCCTGCCCTTCACAAATCACCAGAATCCTAATCTGATATCTACTAGAAGGAGCAAACAGCCTAAGCTCTAGTTTCCTTGCTTTACTTCCTCTGATTCTAGTGCAAACCAGTGTCCTGTAACCACCTCTAAGATGACCCAGCTGCTGGAATCCATCCTTGATTTTGAGCTCTTTTGCACACATTTTCTGGATACATTTTAATTCTTCTTCAAACAAGACTAAAACTCTCACATAGCCTCTCCCCCTCTCCACAATCCTTATTCCATCCTTAATCTTGAAATCTAATTCAATATCAATGGAAATACCATTAATATGAATAGATTTCCTGCCTCTCCTAACAGACTGAGAAGAGCTGTTCATCCTAGAGTGGTGCATGTTAGCAAAGTCCACTAACATGCGCCGAGAGAGAATTGGAACTGAACAGTCATTGATGAAATATACTTATTGTGCTTACTATCTATACTATTATAGAGTGAGCACCAAGATTTGGTGAAACTCTTTTTGATGGTCCTTATTTTTGGTGAAGCGCAACTGCTGAAACTCTATTGACGTAATTACCACTACAGTTAATTACAAATTATCAGTTGCTAAGAGTATTATTAAAATATTATTCCTACCCATGTTCTAATCCAGATAGTTTTCCATTTTGGTGTTTGCTTTGAGAAGAAGTTTTTCAATCGGTCAAACTCAATCTTCAATCTTTGGATTCTTGCCAAACTCAACCTTTGGGTTGTTCATTAGAAACATTCAAGCGAGGAGGAAATCTGAACGAAATCTGAATTTTGATGAAAGAGGTAATTTCTTTCCAATAAACTTCTCCCCAATCATGTGGAGAGAGAGTGTGTGTTTAATGCTGTTAAGGATAAACCCAAAGGAAATACCAACAAAATCTTAAAAAAAAAAAAAAAAGGTAATTTCTTTCCAATAAACTGCTTCCTGATCATGTAGAGAGAGAGTGAGCATTTGATGCTATTAAGGATAAACCCAAAGGAAATTCGAACAAAATCTCAAAAAAAAAAAAAAAAAAGAAAAGAGAAAAAAGGTAATTTCTTTCCAATAAACTTCTCCCCGATCATGTAGAGAGAGAGGGTGAGTGTTTAATGCTTTTAAGGATAAACCTAAAGGAAATCCAAACAAACTCTCAAAAGAAAAGGTAATTTCTTTCTAGTAAGCTTCTACCCAATCACGTAGAGAGAGATGTTTAATGTTGTTAAGAATAAACAACAATTTCGAAATCCGAATAATATCTAAAAAAAAAATCTAAAAAAATCTCCAAAAAAAAAAAACTTTTTTCCCCAATAAACTTCTCCCCGATCATGTAGAGAGAAAAAGAGAGATGTTTAATGTTGTTAAGGATAAACAGACATTTCCAAAGGAAATCCGAAAAATATCTCAAGAAAAAAAAATTGAGATAAAATCCAAACAGGTTTCCAAATAATTCAATAAATTCTCAACCTCTGTATCTCTAAGTGGCATGCGATTAGGTAGACTTACGACACCCAAGGCTGTTGTGAATACTTTAACTTTGGATAACTCTCCTTACCAATTTTATTAGATATCTGCTCCCTCTTTGTGTAATTTGCAAAACTAAAAATATTTTTATTGATTATTAATGTAGAAATATAGAGGAAATTTGAATCCCTACCTTATAGGGATTTATTAATTAGATGTCAATTTTATTTTTTCCTTATTTAGGGTGATTGTTATTTCCTTATTTAGGGTATGCTAGCTGTAATTATTTTCATTTATTTTGTTTATGCAGCCTATAAATATAGATTAGCCTAATTGTATTCAAATATCAATGAATAAAATTTCAGTCTTTGAAAATCAACATGGTATCAGAGCTAGTTAACTCACTGAGTCAACTCGTCTCATATCACTGACTGAGTCAAACGATTCAGTCTATCCATCTCCAGCATTCCGATTGCAGTTGATCTTTCCAATCACTGTGAATCGCATTCATCAACAATTGAACCTTCAGTTTGCAATTGGTCGTTCTTGACCCCTCAGTTGTCAATCGATTCCCAAAACTCACCGATCTTCAATCGATAACTCCAACTGATCCACCTCAGCCACTCGTCTTTGATCGATTGTTGATTATGTTTGGTTACGATCCATCTTAGCCCCTCGTCGTTGAACGATTGTTGATTCCGATCGATTACAATCAATCTCCAGCCAATGATCGGTCATCTCTTTGCTGATCGACTGTTGATTCCAGACGGTCGATAACAATCTATCTCCAGATTTGATGTTCATTCTCATCACTGATCATCGCTACACAGTTGTTAATTCTAGATTCGATTGTGTTATCGATTTCTTCAATTGCTTCTATACGTCTCTTTGATCGTTGATTCACCATTATCGTCGATTTACTTACCTATGACCAAGTACGATATGGCAGCCCTTCTTACAAACAAAGACAAGTCCTCATCCTCATCGTCTACTGGATTTGCAGATTCACAATTCTCCAGCCATAGCAATAGTGACACTACTCCTGTTTCCATGACAAGCCATAAACTTAATAGTTCCAACTATCTTCAATAGTCCCAATCAGTCTGTATGTTCATCCGAGGTCGTAGTAAGGATGAGTACATCATTGGAGAAGCCATTGCTCCATCATTGGATGATCCGAAATATAGGATTTGGATATCTGAAAACAACTTAGTGATGTCTTGGCTCATCCACTCAATGACAAATGAGATAGGTGAAAATTCCCTTTTGTATGACAAGGCCAAAGTATCTGGCATGCTATGAAAGAGACATTTTCAAGTTTTGACAATACCTCCGAAAGATTTGCCATTGAAAGTGCTCTTCATGATCTACAACAAAGGGATCTCTCTATTACTCAATACTTTAATTCTCTTTCAAGGAATTGGTAGCAGTTAGACATGCATGAGAAGTATGCTTGGTCTTGTACTGCGGATAGTAACATCTTTTGGAAGATTGTTGAAGAAAAAAAATTGTACAAATTCTTGCTGGGCCTTAACAAGGGACTGGATGAAGTTAGAGACCGTATCCTAAGATCCAAGCCTCTTCCCAGCTTGAGAGGAGCCTTTTCTGAGGTTCGCATGGAGGAAAGCCAAAGAAAAGTTATGCTTGGGCCTACATACTATCTACCCCTCTTGAAGGATCAACCCTAGCTGCTCAGGGCCCGGGCAATTCCTCTTCTAACAATAAATCTAAGAAAGGTAAACCCTAATGTGAGCACTGTTAGAAACCTAGTCAAACTCAAGATACTTGTTGGAAGATTCATAGAAACCAGCAGACTGGAAGCCTTCACGCCCCGGTCCTTGTGATAACCTTGGTAATGTTGCTACCACCACCACTGCTCCTCTAGTTAACAATCAACAAGTGGCTAGTCTATTTGGCAGTGAAGAAATAGAGATACTAAACTTATTCTGTAGCAACAAGCCGCCTCCTCTTCAGTCATTGGTTCTAGCAGTATAACGCAGAAAGGTAATCACTCCTTCGCCCTTAATGCTCACTATGACAATAGTCACACTTGAATTGTAGATTCTCGAGCTTCAGACCACTTGACAGGAAATACTAGTCTATTTGACACATTTACTATATGTGATGATAATTTTCCTATAAGAATTGCAAACGGTTCTCTTTCTAAGGTCACTAGTACAGGTTCAGTTGTGCTTTCTCCCAGTTTAACCTTACATACTGTTCTTTAGTTTCCTAAACTTAATTGCAACCTTCTCTCCATTAGACAACTCACTCGTGATCTAAATTGTGTTACTAAATTTTCTTCCAATATGTGCACCTTTAAGGACCTACGTTCAAGGAAGATGATTAGCAATACTAAGAAGTGTTCTAGACTCTATCAGCTTTCAGGCACCTTCCAACGAGTCCACTGTGATCCCATCTCTAGTCTTTGAACTCAAGTTTCTAGTTACTCTTCAAATAAAGAAGTGCTGTTATACTTTGGCATTATAGATTAGGGCATCCCAGTTTTATGTATCTCAAAAGAATTTTTCCCAATTTATTTGCTAATAAAACTCCCTTTGATTTCCAATGTGATACTTGTCAACTTGCAAAACATGTCAAGAATGCTTATCCATCGCATTCATATAAAGACTCGTAGCCCTTTTCATTAATTCATAGTTATATTTGGGGACCTCCTCGTATAAAAAATATTAAGGGATCGCGGTGGTTTGCCTCGTTTATTGATGATCACACTCGACTCACTTGGGTGTTTTTAATGAAAGAAAAATCGAAGGTAGGCCCAATTTTCCAAATATTTCACTCTATGATCCAAACTCAATTTCAAACCCAAATCCAAATTCTTCGAACAAACAATGCTAAGGATTACTTCAATCAAATCCTTGGCGAGTACTAAAGCTCCCATGGCATTCTCCACCAAAGTCTAGTGTAGATACTCCTCAAAAAAATGGTGTTGCCAAATGAAAGAATCGGCATCTACTTGAAGTTGCCTGTTCCATCATGCTTCAATCTCATCTTCTTTCACACTTTTGGGGAGAAGCACTTTTGATTGCCACCTTCATTATCAAGCGCATGCCTCCCCATACTCTCAAATTTCAAACTTCTTGTCAAGTTCTTCTTCATTCCTATCCTACCACCCAACTTGTGTCAGGCATTCCTCTTAAGGTGTTTGGATGATCTGTTTTTGTTCATAACCACAAACCTAATCTCGGGATATTAGCTCCTTGAGCATTTAAATGCATATTTTTAGGCTATTCTCCTACTCAACGCGAATACAAGTGTTACTCACCTTCCATCAAAAAGTTCTATATTTCCCTGAATGTCAGCTTCTTTGAACACCAGTCCTACTACACCACTTCTCATATTTACGGGGAGCATTCTAATGAATATTCCAATTGGTGCAATCCTATTATTGAAACTCCCACTGTACTTGATATCCCCGTTCTTGAGACCCCTGCTGTACTTGATATCCGGTCAACTAAACCTAAGCCATCACACTTCATTACTGTTCCTGAGTCAACCATAAAAAAGATCTTCCCACTCCAAGTTTACTCCAGATAACCCAAAATAATCACCGAAGAGGTAGAACACAATGACACTCCTATGTAAAGTCAGCCGCTAGATCCGGATAATGGTCATTCAGCTTCTAACTCAGGTGAAACTTCTTCCGAAACTCCACCTATTGTCCCTGTTACCAAGGATCTAGATTGCCTATTGCCTTAAGAAAAAGAGTTCGAACTTATACCAAGCACCCGATTGGGAACTATGTGTCCTACAGAAATTTGTCATCTCAACATAAGTCTTTTTTGGCAAACATGACTATTGTGCAAGTGTCTTCATCCATTCAGGAAGCTTTGACCAAACCAGAATGGAAAAAGGCAGTGTGGGATGAAATGCGGCACTTAAGAAGAATGGCACATGAGTTCTGTCAGAGTTATCAAATGGCAAACGTATTGTAAGGTGTTAAGTGGATATTCACAATTAAATACCAAACTGATGGAAGTATTGACAAATTTAAAGCCTTGTTGGTAGCAAAAGGATTTGCCAAGTCATATGGCATTGATTACTTGGAAACTTTTACACCAAGCGCAAAGTTGAATACTATAAGGGTATTCATAATTTTGGCAGCTAATCTTGATTGGCCATTATTCCAATTGGATGTCAAGAATGCTTTTCTAAACGAAGATCTCACTGAAGAAGTATACATGGACATCCCTCTAGGCTTTAAATCTTCAAATAACAAAGGGGAAATGTGTAAACTAAAAAGATCTTTCTATGGTCTAAAACAATCTCCACACGCTTAGTTTGATAGGTTCAACAAGACTTTGAGACAACTAAGTTATACACAGTGTCAATTCAATCATACCTTATTCATCAAGCACTCATCCAATGGTAAAGTTCCAATTCTCATTGTTCATGTTGATAACATCATCTTGACAAGGGACTACATAGAAGAGCTAGATAATCGCAAGAAGTCCTTGGCAAAATAATTTGAAACCAAAAACTTATGTCAGCTAAAGTAATTTTTGGGAATGGAGATAGCTCGATCAAGACAAGGAATATTCCGTAGCACAGCACAAATATGTTTTTGATTTATTTAAGGAGACAGACATGTTGGGGTGTAAACCTGCTAATACTCCTATGGATTCTAGCACTATACTTAGGGCTAAGAAACACTGCAGTCCAGTCGATAAGGGGAGATACGAGAATTGTGGAAAAATTCATTTATCTATCACACACCAAACCAAACATTGAATTTGCAATTAGTGTAGTCAACCAGTTTATGCATAACCCAACAGAGGCACACTTGGATGCAGTGCTCAGAATTCTAAGATTGGGCTAGTTCTCTCACTGACGGGAAATCCACTTCAGAATATTGCACTTACATATGGGATAATCTGGTGACTTGGCAGAGCAAGAAACAATCTATTGTATCGAGGAGCGGTGCAGAGGCAGAATTTAGGGTGATGGGTATATGTGAAAGAATGTGGTTGGAAAGACTATTGAAAGAGATTGGAATTACTTCTACAGAAACTATAAAAGTCCACTGTGATAATCAATTTGTCATTTGTATTGCTAAGAACCCAGTGCATCATGATAGGACCAAACATGTGGAAATTGATCATCACTTTATCAAGGAGAAGATTGACAATAATACTGTGCAACTACTATATGTTCCTACTAGTCGACAGATCTCAGACATCCTTACAAAAGCTCTTCCAAGGAAAACATTTGAAGATCCGAGTTCCAAGCTAGGCTTAATTAACATTCACACCTAGTTTGAGGGGAAGTGTAGAAATATAGAGAAAATTTAAATCCCTGCCTTATAGGGATTTATTAATTAGATGTCAGTTTTATTTTTTCCTTATTTAGGGTGATTATTATTTCCTTATTTGGGTATGCTAACTGTAATTATTTCTATTTAATTAGATGTCAGTTTTATTTTTTCCTTATTTAGGGCGATTGTTATTTCCTTATTTAGCGTATACTAACTGTAATTATTTCTATTTATTTTGTTTATGCAGCCTATAAATATAGGTTAGCCCAATTCTATCCAAGTATCAGTGAATAAAATTCTAGACTTTGAAAATCAACAATTAAGAGAAAAAAAAAAAATTCACATGCATTCGTGTGCCCCGGCGTCTAGTATCTCTAGTGCTTTGATCATTTTGCATGAAAAGAATAGTTTTGAAGAAAAGTTCCTATAAACATTTTTTAAAATTTTTTTGTTCATTAGAAGTATTAAAGTAATACTAGCTTATTAGGGTTAAAGGTTAAATAGTCATTAGCACTCAGATAGTGCCCTAATATATAAAGGGCTATCTCTTTTACATTCTAGTTAATTTTTCGCTAATGTAATCACATAGTTTATTTTTCTCTAATGTAATCATGTAGAAAATATTAGTTCCTTTTCTCTAATATACATCTCTCTCTGAGTAATTCTATCATGGTATAAAAGCAAGATTAGATTTGATATGATTTTCCTTTTTTTTTAAAGGAGGAGAAAAACACAGTAGTCGATCGCTGACGTCACTTTTCCGGCGATAATGTAACTATTCCAACAATGACGTCACTTTTTTGGCATCAGAATAAGTCGCAACCCTTGTCACTTGGTTCACCTCCTCATGGGCTCTACAATGGTGCCATTTGTTTTTTGATTTGAAGCCATTAATCGATCTATTGTGCTCTAGATCTGGAAATCGCAAACCCTAAGTTCTCTCATTCAATTTGAAAATTGAAGCTTCACAATCAGTTTGTGCCCTTCAATCCTATTGCATCTGAATCGCCTAGGCTCTCTTGCATTTGGTTAGTGTTAATTTTCATCTTTGCATCTTTATAGCACCATTTGGTTCTTCTCGGTGCATTGAGATCATCGGTCACATTGCTCCAAGCCCACAATCGCTTGATTAATCACCTCATTGATCTTGTCTCGAACATTTGGATTCTCCATCAATCAATTGCTAGAGATCTTCCGCCCTCGTCAGTCAAATCTAAAGATCAATTAGAGTCATTCTGTTGAATCATCTCTGTTGATTAGCTATTCTAGAGTTGTTTGGGTTGTTTTTAACATTGCTAGTTGGTTTGGAAAGGGTCTAAAGAGAAAATCTTCACTGTCAAATCCTTTTATCAGACCCTCCATGGGGAGGCAGTGGACAACTTTCCTTGGTCAAAATTTTGGAAAAATGCTGTTCCTACAAGAGTTCTCTTCTTCTCTTGGTGTGCTGTTAGGGGGAAGATCATAACCATGGATAATCTTAAGCTTAGAGGCCATTCTATAGTTAACCGCTGCACCCTATGTTGTAGACAGGAAGAATCTATAGCTCATCTTCTCTTACACTGTCAATGGGCAGCTGAGTTGTGGGGGTTGATTCTTTCATGTTTTGGAGTTCACATGTGCTTTCCCAAAGATTTCTGTGACTTTGTTTTGGCTTGGTGGGGGCAGCCACTTGGAAAGAATAAAAAGTCCATTTGAAAATTGGTTCCATTCTGTGTGGTTTGGCTGGTATGGAAGGAGAGGAATCGAAGGATTTTTTAAGATAATAGCAGGCCTACATTGAGAATCAAGAGTTATCTACTTACTTGCATTTACGGCTGGGCAAGGGATGGAAAGGAGATGGAATTAGCTTCCTTTTTGAACTTTCTCGATCAAATGTGTTGATCTCAGTTTGTTTTTGGATCTGATTGTATTTACATCACCTTGATTGTTGCTATGTCTTAGCATCACATTGATGCTTGGATAGTCTTCATTAAATAAAATTTTTACTTATCTTTTCCAAAAAAAATATTGCTAGTTGATTGGTCTCTGTTATTTGGTCAAATTGTGAGCATTTGTTGCATTATTTCTAGATTTTTTGTCCATTACTTTCTTTATCTCTTCTACAATAGCAAGTGAAAGCTCAGATTCTCTTCAATAGGTGCCCATTACACATATTGGGCCTATGTTATGAAAAGTTTCTAGATAGGAAAGAACATGTGGAGTTGTATCACTGGGACTACAATAGCACCAATGGATACGAAAGCAGAAAACTACGCAGACTAGAAGAATAATTAGGGGGTAAACAATTCAATGATAATCACTTGGATTAATAACTCTGTTGACCATGCTATTGGAGTTCATTTGACTAAGTTTAGCATAGCTAAGGCTATATGGGATTATTTCGCTACTATGCATGTCTAATCTAATTTTGCTAAACATTGTCAGCTTGAGCTCGATATTCGGGCTACATGGCAAGACAATAGGAGTATACAAAAGTTTTATTCAACTATGACTGAGATTTGGGATCAACTTGCACTCAATAAGCCAGTTGGATTGAGTGCTAATGATTATTTAACTCTTAACCCTAGTATTACTCACTTATAGAAAGGAACAACATTTGGTACAGTTTCTTATGGTTTTAAGGGGTGATTTTGAAGGATTTCGCAAGTCCATCCTTCATCGTACTCCACTCCCTTTTACAGATGCCACTTTTAATGAACTATTGGCTAAAGAAGTTCATCTGAAGACTCTTTCAGGAAAAGGCCTATTACCTATACCATCACAAGCAGTTCTTGCTTTTCCTCCTACCTCTTCTATGCCTAGCTCTAGTTCTCAAACTAGCTGTGGTCGAGTTGCTGTGGGCGAATGTAGTTTTTGTTATGAGAAAGGGCATTGGAAAGCTCAATGTCCAAAGTTAATGAATAAATTTGCACGAGGACCATCCTCGTAGCCATTTAAGCCAAAGCCTCATCACAATGCAGTTGTTACTCACACCAAGGGAAGACCCCTCTCACTCATCCACCTTATCATCCATCTCTGATCAGTTGCAGAAGCTTCTATCCCTCCAACAGAATAATGTCATGTTTGTATCATCTTTTATAAATTTGTTTATCTTAGGTCCTTCAGGTATATCCTCTGACACTTGGATCTTTGACTATGGAGGTACTCACCATATGAGCAGTAACTCCTTCGTATTTGCTTCTCTTTTCTCTCCTCCTATATCTTTTCTTGTCGCCAATGGAAATCAAATGTATTTGGCTAGCATTAGATCTATTGTATCCTTTGATTTGACTCTTCCCAATATTTATTTTATTCCCCAGCTTATATAGAATCTTATTTCAGTTAGTCAGTTGTTTGATTCTAGATATTTAATCACTCTCTCTTTTGGATGTGTGGTGCAGGATTTCAAATCCCAGAAGTTGATTGGGACTAGCCATAGGCTAGGATGGTTATAAGTTCTAGAGCTACATGTTCTAACGGTTACTACCACTACCTCTGATTTATCTTCTTTTCACTTCAGTCCTAAGTTTTCTAGTTTTTATGTTTGCCATTCTAGACTTGGTCATGTTTTCTTTTTCTCATTTGAAATATTTGGTGCATACTGATCATTTAGGTATAGCTAATTGTTATGACACCTCCAGTTGCAGTGAATGCAAATTAGCAAAAATTACTCTTGCCATTTAATAATAGTATTACTGCTATGACTTCTCCTTTTGATATTGTTCATTATGATGGATGGGGATCTACTTCTATTGCCACGAAAGGTGGATCAAGGTAATATGTTTCATTTGTTGATGATTGTACTAGATATTGATGGGTGTTTTTAATGAAACATCGTTCTAAGCTCTTTTTTATATTTTAACCTTTTGGGCTATGATTTGCACACAATATTCCTTGATTATTAAATGCTTTCGTTGCGACTATGGGGGTGAATATAATTTGAATACTTTTTTCGATCTCAAATCTAATAGCACTTTGCATCAATCCTCTTACACTGATACTCCTGAATAGAATAGTATAGCAGAACGTAAACATAGGCATATCGTCGAAATTGCACATTTGCTATTACTTTCTGCTAATGTCCCTAGTCCCTTTTGGGGTGAAGCTATTCTCACTGTTGTACATTTGATTAATCCTATTTCCACGGCTCTTACTTCTAGGATTTTTCTTTTTGAGAAACTTAATGGAACAACTCCTGATTATTTCCCCCTGCGCATATTTAGATGAGCTTACTTTGTTTTGTTACCTTATGTTCAATGTACCAAATTCTATCCTCACTCTGTATTGTGCATTTTTCTTGGTTGCCAGGGTCAGAGGGGTTACTGTTGTTATGACGATGATGCACACAAACTTTGTCTCTCATCATGTTATGTTTTTATAGCATCGTTCATATTCTTCCACACCTGCCAAGACATCCACTTTACATAAATCAAATCTTATTTATATAGATCCTTTTCCCTCTCATGTTCCATCTGATACTTATGTGAATGATATCTATGCTCCTAACATTTCTTCATTGCATGCTACTTGTCCACCTGTTGTATATACTTATTCTTGTAGGTCTATCCCCCCCACTCCTCCACCATCTTCCCCTACTCTTGCTCTTGTATCTCAATCAAAAGATAGGCATATGGATCCTATTCCTTGCTATCCTTCACGTATTTGCAAGTGTCCTGTCCATTTTGGTTTCACTTCTTCTTGTTACTCAACTAACTTTTGTTCTTTTTTGCTTATGTTCATACTCATTCTGAGCCTACTTCCTACAAGGAAGCTCATCTTGATCCTCTTTGGCAATAGGCTATGAGTGAGGAACGATCTGCATTGCATAAAACAAGCACTTAGGATCCGGTTCGGTTTCCTTACTTGTTGGTAAATGTGCTATTGGATGTAAATGGGTGTACAACATTAAGACCAAGTCTGATGGTTCTGTGGAGCACTACAAAGCTCCACTTGTTGCAAAAGGCTTAGTCCAGGACCATAATATTGATTATGAGGACACATTTGCTAAAGTTGCTAATATGACTACCATTCATGTTTTGATTACGATAGCAGCCACTCGACAATAAGGTATCTCTCAAATGAATGTTAAAAATGCATTTCTCAATGGGGACTTTAGTGAGAAGTGTCAAGTGTGTAAGCTTTGCAAAGCTCTTTATGGTCTTAAACAAGCACCACGAACATAGCATGCCAAGTTTTCCTTTGTTATCCATAATTTAGGTTTTCGATCCAGTGATCATGACAGTGCAGCATTTATGCAACCTACTTCCTCTAGCCTTATTATTCTTGTCTTCTATGTTGAAGATAGTGCTGGTATTTCTATGTTGAAATCTCAACTACATGCCCATTTTGAGATGAAAGATTTAAGTCTCTTCGCTACTTCTTGGACATCGAAGTTGCATCTTCTCCTAAGGGGTATTTTCTCTCAAGGTCCAAGTATATATACGATATTCTAGCTCGTTCTGGGTTATCTAATTCTCGCACAGTGGATACACCATTAGAATGCTCGTTATTCTTCCTCTGATGGTTCAATCTTAACATGATCCGACTTTGTACAGTATTACTATTGGTAGCCTGTTTATCTCACTGTCACTCGCCCAGATATTTCATATGCAGTTCATATTGTTAGTCAATTTGTTGCCTCACCTACCACTATTCGATGGGTCGCTGTTCTTCGCATTCTGCGTCATCTTAGGAGGACACTACATTAGAGTTTATTGTTTTCCTCTTCATTTTCTCTAGAGCTCAATGGTTTATTCTGATGCTAATTGGGTTAGGGATTTTATGGATAGTAAGTATACTAGTGACCTTTGTGTTTTTCTTGGTGATTCTCTTATCTCTTCGAAAAGCAAAAAAACAAACAATTGTTGCACTATCATCTATTGAGGCTGAGTATCGTGAAATGGCCACCATTACTGTTGAACTTGTTTGGTTGCGTTGGCTCCTAGTTGACCTTGGCATTTCGTTCTCTAAACCTACTCCAATGTACTGTGATAACGAAAGTCCTATTCAAATAGTGCACAACTCGATTTTTCATGGGGGCACCAAACATATTCAAATTGACTGTCATTTTGTGCATCATTATTTGCAGCTTGAAACTCTCTCTTCCTTTTCTTCCATCCACTATACAATTGGCTAATTTCTTCACAATGACCCACACGGTTCAACGCCTCCGCTTTCTAATTGGCGAACTCTTGTTTTCTCTCATCATATCATGAGTTTGAGTGGAGGTATTAAAGTAATACTGGCTTATTAGGGTTAAGGGTTAAATAGTCATTAGCACTCAAATGTTGCCCTAGTATATAAACAGAACTCTCTTTTACATTCTAGTCAATTTTTCTCTAATGTAATCATGTAGTAGATATTGGTTTCTCTCTCTCTCTAATATACAACACTTTTTCTTTCTCTGAGAAATTCTATCAGTATTATCTAGAGAGAAAAAGAGGGGGGGAAATCCAAGACTCCAGGTACTTCAGTGAAGCTTGTGGATAATTCCATGTCTCTTTCATGATCAGAAGAAAGAAATCTCTTTACATGTGTTTTCCCTTCATTTGATCAGTTTCCCTAAAAAACATGGAACTCGATTTACAGTTTTAAGCTTTACTACCTGTGTCTAAATTATTAGCTGCAGGTTTTTCCCTGTGCAAAGTCTAGGGCTTCAAAAAATCGATTACCACAATAGACATCTTACAACTTTTATATATTGAGATGGAACTTCAGCAATTACAGAATCGTTTCATAAGTAATATCCAAATTTGATTTTAACTCCATCATTAGTTAGTCCACAGTCATTCATTGTTAAGGATCAACTTCTCCTCTCTTTTTGTTAATTCAACACTAAACCTGCTTATATGAGAAAATAATTTTTTTCCACACATCCTAGACGACTTGCCTAATAGGAAAATAACTAACTTTCTGACAGGATCGATATATTTATTGCATGATATGATTTTAATTAAGAACGATTTTGAGATCCATAAAAATCAAGTAAAAATGGTGGCGGGAACAATGTACTTGAGCATTAACAAAAGCAAATTAAAAAAAAAAGGATTTTGAATAGGAAAATACTTGTAAATGTTGATTTTACAAATATAATGTCGAAATATAAAAAATTATTAATATAGAATTAAACGAAAAACATTTTACAAATATAATGTCGAAATATAAAAAATTATTAATATAGAATTAAACTCATTTTTCGTTTTAAAAGAAAATTTTACCATTTCGTACAATCATGTTTGCTTTATGAAATGCATCACTTCGTATCCCTCTTACTTTTTAACCCAAGATATACATGCATTGAAAACTTTTCATTCACTTTTTCTCTCTTGATATCTTAATTATTTTCTTCATTTTTATTTTAATTTTTGCTTCCTAGTCATTTCATTGCAACTTGGGATAAGGATAGAGTAGTGATACGGTTGTTCCATTGCAACCTAAGCGTCAAGGTTTAAATCTTGGGATCAGTCTTTCTGTTTGTAGGAGGAAGGCTGCCTACATCTAACTCTTACCAAAACCCGCAATATATGAGTTTTGTGCTCTAAGTTGCCCTTTGTAGTCATTTCACATTTGATTGTCTAACAGGATTAGCCTCTATTTATGCATTGGGATGCCTTCCTCATCATGGAGTTGAGTGACTTCAACAATAATGATTTCTATTTAGTGAAATGCCAAACGCTCTCCTATTCCTGCAATCTAGTTTATAGTATGTATGACATTAATTGCATCTTACAGAAGGCTTGACAAGGAAATATTACCAGCAAATGTTCTACGCTACTGGTACTGAATGAGGTTGATTTTGATACTCATCACATTAGGTGCTTGCTATGTTAGCAAATATTCCGAACAAATTAGGGATTGTAATATAAATAGTGAATCATTAGTAGCGTTAGAGGGAGACTATGGTATTCAATTTAGAGAGAGAAAGGCAAGTTTTTCACCATGAAGAATCAGATGATTGTAGAGTTATACAAATTAGAGAAACTTAAGAATTATGTTACAATAAAGCAAGGGAACCATCACATAAGGGTGGTTTGGTCAATCAAAACCAAAAGATTGCTTTAGCATATTATATTGGTAATTTGCTAAATTTTGATATTACATTGGTGACATCTATATATATTTTAAAAGAAAAAGTTGATGTGAGTTTGTCCTGGGAGGAAAGAAAAACAGACACACACAGAGGGAGGGAGGGGGGGGGAGACAAGAAAAAGAAGAAGAGAAATCAAGAGATTGGTAGCAATGTTGGACTGAAAAAAATTGTCCAATAGACATAAAGAAGGTCCTGGTCTGCGTCAAACTGTATCTTCATAGCATGTCTTGGAATCATACGTCTTTGTCACTAGCTCTTATTAATACAACAGTATCATCCTTAAGTGGGGACCGTGACGGTGGGTTGCTGCGTTAGTTTTCCCGAAGGTTTGTAGCTTAATGGGTAACACCGCTAGGTGATTTCCCCCGTTACCAAAAAAAAAAATCTTTATGTCCCTATCCTTCACAAAATGCTTATTCATGCAATATTTCATTTACTGGCATCAAGGAAATTCAGCGTCTAACTTGAGAATCAAATGTTGACTTTATATTAAGTAATTGTAAAAAGATTGGTTTTCTTGCATGCTGGAGTCCTACTGGAGTCCACTTACCTCCAACACATTGTACACAACATAAAGTTTGATTGTCCCTTGACCACGAATCATGTGATATATAAGGCTGATATCTGAGGAAATAAAATTTTAGGAAAGAATACGAAATTAGGATGCAACAAAGAATAAAATATTTATATGCAACAACTGCCTAATCAAGGAAAATGAAGAATGTCATATCACTGCCTCTAAATAATCATATATGGGCACTTGTCGAAAGGGGGGGGGGGAGGAAGTGGAATGCCAAACTGCTTGCTAAACCTGTTCGTTCAAGAAGAGCAACTCCACAAGCCAGAACAACAAAACAGCCGAAGTCAGACAGCTCTGCTGCAGAAGGCCTCTCAAACTGCCTGCCACAAGCACGGTTAGGTTATTTTGCATATACCACAGGTCCATTGCACCGGAAACAACAAAGACAAAATAAAATACAAAAATAGAAGGAATCAAAAATCAATAAGAACACCAACAATATGGGCGTATAAACATTGATTTGAAGACAAAAATCATTTTCAAGGAAAATCTCTAGCTCCTCTTGCTTCCAAACAAACGTGCAGGCAAAAATTTGCTTTGCCTGACATGCAAGCACATCCACTGATGTCCAAAACTGTGAATCAAAACCAGGAATGATGCTAAGGCTAACAGGCCTAATGGTCGATACCCTAACAAATATCAAGTATGTATTTTCTGAAAATCAATTTGGCAGACGTTGGAAAAAAAAGGGAGATTAGAATAGATTAATTCTTCCTTCTCCCTCAAATTGTATATACAGTCCAGGTCTTGGATACAAAACGAAACTGGAAGAGACCAAAGTATTTCAACCGCTAAAAATAACTGAAAATATCAATTATCCCCTGATAATGTTCCGAATATTCTAATACTCCCACTTAAACTAAAGCATAAAGACCAAATATGCCAAACTTGGTAGATAAGTACTAAAATGAAGGACAAGCCAAGGCTTAGCGAGAATGTCAGCCAACTGAGATTCAAAGTGCACAACTGGAGGGTTAAAACCAAACATAAGCCAAAGATTCCAGATAAACTGACAATCAACTTCAATATACTTGGTACATTCATGAAAGACAGGTTATTAGCAATGAAAATCACAAAGTTGATTGTTACAAAACATAGACATCAGAGCTAGAATCTCAAATTCTTTATGTAAATATCACTAGTCAAATTCTTGCAATCCTAGTCCTAAACCCTCCCAAGGTTGAAGATTAACCATGCGAGAACTATTGGAAGATGCATTCAATAGTTTAGAGGGTGTGACATGCAACAAAGCTGGAGGAAAGTGTGACATTCAGTCGACAGAATTGAGTTTTTTGCAGTTCAAGAGAATTGACGAGGACATCTCCGCTTGGGTGACTGTTGCGTTGAAACAATTCCCTTGAATAAAGACTCTTTGTCTACCTTAGTCTCTTGGCTTGCCTTTTGCTTTCTATTTAAGTGTTTCTTGAATATTGATTATATGCTATGACGATGACTTGAATACGGATGAATATGATAAACAACACATGAATTGGAGTTTCCCTACTCTCTCTTCTTCTCTCTATGGATTCTCTTCTCTCTCTACCTTCTCTCTCTACCTTCTCATTCTCTCCTTAGCTATCTCTTCTTCACTTTACTTGATTTCTACTTTATCCCGAATCACCTCCCCTCTTAAATTCAGACACGAACATGTTTGGGCTGCGCCACCTCTCTTGCTCCTTGCCAGCACAATGTTAATAAAGATCATCGACATCCTCCATAACACCTTCCGGAAGTACCCACATGAGTCATTAACCAAAATAATGTCCTAGGCCACTTCATATATGTGGGTTGGTAGGTTGTTAATGCCCAATTTATAGTCTAAGAAGAACAAGTTCTGTACGAGCCTGCTCTCCTGCATAGTTGATGAGATTATAAAGTTCTCTCACTTTCATCAGGAACTAAAGATCACAGGCTTCAAACTTCAAGTTTTCACCGAGTTTGCAGACCAAATATAAGCTCTCATTAACAAAGACTGCCTTACCTTTTTTGTCAAGGGATTCAAGGGTCTTGTGGCTTAGGTCAAAAACGAGGAAGTTACAGAGGGAGGAGGGGCCGTTGGAGCAACAATGAAGAATAGCAATGATGGATTTAAGCCCCAAAGAAGACAGCATGCAAACAAGCGCTAGTGGAATCGAGCCAGCAGCATAGTGGAGGAGGGCATTGACAACGAACTTGAGTGGTTGGGAGCTAGAAGCGGCAGCAGAGTTAGTGGTGGGTCTATTGTTAGGTATGACATTCCTAGTGGTGATGAGAGTGAAAACGAATGTGAAGGTGAAAAAGAGACAAAAATAAAAGCCAAATACGATGAGAAACACATCTTCCACCATGATTATGGACTGAATGATGGAGGACGCTCACCGATGTGCTTCCTTTCAATGAAAGAAAGAGAGAGAGAGAGGGGGAGGGTTCAAGGAGATCTCATCCACCTCAATCCAGTAAAAGTTAAATTTTCCGTTTCACCATTCATATCACAGCCAAGTGTCATTTAATAATTGAATTGTAAACAGAGGGCAATAAGGACATGACATCGCAACAAATTAAATTATTGTGTCCTTAATTGTTACAATTACAATGTCAAAGCCCTGGAGTGGGATTTGGGGGGTGTTTAGAGTTGAAAAATTAGTATAAATTTGTAAAAATTGCAATTTTATAATCCGTGCAGTAAGTAAAAAATTTAAATTTTATAAAAATTTCTAAAGATTTTTGGAGTTCTGTAGAGCTCCAAGCACACCTTTGGTGTAAACTTAGGGTGCAAATTGTAATTCACCCTTATTTTATTTTCAAATTGAGGAAATAGTAACACGTGCTATAGAAACTATCAAGATCTGGCATGCCAAAGACAAGCCAATAAACAAATATGTATTACAATATGCATACATGAAAGTTAACTTTTTATTTATTTCATATTAAAAATATATTTATATTTATATTTGTTTTAAAAAATTTGCATGGTTTTTTATTTCTTTGTTGAGAATGTGATTGTTTAGGGCTTGTTTCGTAATGCTGCCTATTTTCTATTTATGTTTTTTAGTTCTTGTTTCTTCTTGTAGTTTTTTCCCTGGAATAAAAATTGAAACTGTTTTAAAAATGCAATTTTGTTTACAGTAATTAATTTTCATTTTAATAGAATTTAATAAAATATATTTCATGTTAATTTAATAATTAATTAAATACCCTCGAGAACAAAACCGAAAATATCAAATTCTCATATATGTCATCCCAATTATTGAGTTTCTCTTACATTGTGTATGGCCTCCCTCAACACTATTCTATTGATATCATTATGTTTCCTACTATTTATTCTTCATTGATATATTCTACTTTGTTGAACCCTAGTGGATCATCATTCGTCATTCATTCTCAACCATGCTTCCCGCCTCTTTTTGCTATAAATGTTGGTATTAAATAAAAATTGGATTGAGTAATAGTTATTATAAATTTTCTATTGATCTACTTAATTGGAAAAAAAGAGACTAATAGATCTAACTCAACAATGACTTTTGCATTGCCTATTTGTTGCCCTATGCCTTTCAACCAAAATTTGCAATGCCATTGCTATTAGACCTTTTTATATCCTCTGTAAGAGTGGTCCCACTACAATTTTAGTTAAATTGCTATGTAATATGATTACTGATGTAATTTTCAATATTAAGGACTTGTTATCTTGTCAAAGCATTTTTGGGCCTCTCATGGTGTCCACAAGTTATGACGATATTTTCATACCAATTCCACCACCTCTTCAGCAGTGTGATATACAGCAACTTGCAAATGTGCTCATTGTGGAGACAATGATTTTCCTTTTTGTCCGAAGATCTCGTCCAATGGAAGATGTGACTAGACACTAGTGGTGATCACATATATGAGAATTTGCGATTTTTTGATTTATTCTATGGGGTATTTTTGACGAGGGTTAATTGCCTTTTTACCCCTATTCTTTAATGTAAAAATCACTTAAATACCCTTGTTAATGTGCATTAAAAGTAGAAAATGTATCTAGACTATAGAAAATATAAATAGTCACCTGTGTATCTGAATAGCCACCTTGGACATGTATAAATATACACACAAGTATCCAGTTGGGTGTGTGATATTGTGTTCAGTAAATCTAAATATTCAACATGGTATCAAAATGTCAATCTTTGTCGTCCTGTCTGTGTCTTTAAGCTTCAGTTTGCTTCATAGACTTCTGGTCTGTCAAGTTTGGAACTACCGGAAGCACGAGTACCACTCTGACAAGCACAAATCCATCACTAGTTCATCACCGAGTCTCTATTTCAATAATCTAACCATACGTGTGAAATCATCGGATGGAGGCGATTGTCGTCAGAGGAACATCATCACCGGCAAGACAGTCACGCACCGTCACGCACCACCAGTATCTCTGCGCATGGGCCTCACGCGCCTCCATCAAAGCTGCGCGTATAGGCACATGGCGCTACACCAGACAACTGGTCATCTTCACAGTCTTCTCTCCTCCTCCAAGCGACTCTTCTGATATTCTTTACGCACCATTTAAACAATCTTTGTTTTTTTCTCTCCACACATCAGTCCTCTGTTCAGTGTTCTGGTACTATTCCAAGTGCTACTGTGTTCTGCTTTTAATGGCTTCTGATATATCTGTTGAACAAAAAATAATTGATGGTTCAATTCTTATGCCCCAACAGTTAAACACAAGGAAATTGAATGGAATGAATTGTGTTCAATGGTCCAAAACCATAAAAATTGCGTTAATTAAGTATGATAAACAGAAACGCTTGACTGAGTCTGGACCATCTGAAATTGATCCTAATTTTGATGCTTGGGTCCAAGAAGATGCTCACCTGATTAGCTTATTGTGGAACTCCATGGAACCTAACATCGCCAACATGTGTCCCCATCGTGACGCATGTAAGAAGAGATGGGAATATGTTCGCTTCTTGTTCTCTAGTGATCTCACTCACATGTATGATATGTTACTGGAGTTCTTTCAACTTCAACAGCCTAGCAGACCAGTTACTGAATACTTCGCCTCTTTGAAGGGTGTTTATGAGGAATTAAATTCTCTACAACCATTATCAACAAACATTAATGTGATATAGAAACAACGAGAACAGATGGTTGTACTTTATTTCCTTGCTGGACTAGATCTGAGTTTGAGCCTGTTAAAGCCTAAATACTCAGCGGGGCTTCTTTTCCCTCATTTGCAGAAACTTACTCTCGAGTTATGAGGGCTGCTTCTAGAGATTCATCTACCACTATTGATAATACACGATCTGCCCTAATCAATCAGATACTTTCAGATAGTAAAAATTTTAGCTACCAGATCCCGTCTCAGCCTGGTGATCGTGGGACTCGAGAAGGTCGTAGTTGTGGTCGTCATGGGGGTCGTGATACGAGATATAAATGTTCTAATTGTAGCCGCGATGGCCATGTTAGCGAAACTTGTTGGGATCTTCACGGAAAGCCAACCCATATGATTCATGCAACCTCCGCTGATGCTTCTGTCTCTACAGATAAGTTCAATACAAGTGAACCATCAACTGTGACTCTTTTAGGAGAAGAGTATGCTAAACTTCTCCAATATCAAACAATTCATCAGACATCCCTTCCTACAACTTCTCTGGCTCATTAAGATAATCCTACTATTTGTGTATCTACCTCTTCACATGCGTCTCGGGTCATTGATTCTGGTGCTTTAGATCATATGTCTGGTACTTATTCACTGTTTTCTAATATTCAGCGTTCCCCATCTCTAGTGCTACTACAACTAATGGTTCATGTAATCCAATCAAGAGTAATAGTAAAACTTGTCCATCTTCCACTTAACCCTTATCCTCTATTTTTTATGTTCCATTCCTGTCTTTCAATCTTCTATCTGTTAGTAAACTCACCAAACAACTAAATTGCTCAATGACTTTCTAATCTAATTCTATGATTATTTAGGATTTGAAGACAAGGAAGCAGATTGGAGAAAGGCATTAAGCTCAGGGACTCTATTATCTGGCTGATTCGTCTGCACCACCATCTACCACTTGTTCCGTAGTCGCTTGTCCCATTGAAGTTCACTGTCATCTTGGTCATCCGTCTTTTGATAAGTTGAAAACTATGGTTCATAGTTTGAGTTAACTTCAGTCCTTAGATTGTGAGTTTTGTCACTAACGAAAGCATCATTGTGCTTCCTTCAGTCCCAGAATCAATAATTGGACTTTGAGTCCTTTTTATTTGGTTCATTTTGATGTATGGGGATCGCGTGTCATTTTAAAATTAGGGTTTAAGTATTTTGTTATTTTTATTGATAATTTCTCAAGACTTAAATGGGTTTATCTAATGAAAGGTCATTCTAAGTTATTATCTATCTTTCAATCTTTTTGTACTGAAATTAAAACTCAATTTGATGTGTCTATCAGAATTCTTCGCAGTGACAATGCCAAAGAATATTTTTCAAAACCTTTCACTGACTTTATGACCTCACATGGCATGCTTAATCAGTCTTTTTGTTCTCGTACTCCACAACAAAATGAAATTGGAGAAAGAAAGAACTTACATGTTGTTAAAAACATCTCGTTGTCTAATGTTTCACATGAAGTTTCCAAAGGGTTTTTGGGGGGATGCTATGCTCACTGTATGCTATTCAATTAATAGAATGCCATCATTTGTTTTGCAAGGTCGTTCCCTTTCTGTGTTGTTTCCCAAAACATCATTGTTTTCCCTTCCCCCACGTATCTTTGAGTGTGTTGCTTTTGTTCATCATCTTGACAGTGGCACTGACAAGTTTGATCCTCATACTCTTTAAGTGTGTATTTTTGGAATATTCTCGGTTACAAAAAGGATATCGATATTACAGTCCGACGCTTCATCGATATTTTGTGTGTTAATGTCTCATTCTTTGAGAATACTCCTTTCTTTTCTGATACTTCATCTTTATCTGATTTAAATGAGAGTCTTCCTTTACTTATGATTTCCCTTTTTCGTCTTTCTCATCCTGATTTACAGGTTTATAACAGATGGTAAGCAGTTACAGAGTCTTCCCCTGATACTCCAGGCACTTCATCTTCTCTAATTCCGTCTTTAAATCTTGCTCCTGAGCTAAACCTTAGTAATCGTGATCTTCCTGTTGCCCTTAGGAAGGTAAACGCACTTGTACCTCTCATCCTATTTCTAATTTTGTTTTTATACAGTCTTGTCTCTCTCTTATTATGGTTTTATTACTTCTCTATCCTCTGTTTCCAATCCTAACTCTGTGTCTAAAGCATTATCTCATTCTGGATAACGTGGTGCTATGGAAAAAGAAATGTCTGCTCTTTAAGTTAATGATACTTGAGACTTGGTCACTCTACCTCCTGGAAAGTTCACTGTTGGTTGTCGATGGGTATATAATGTCAAAATTCACCCTAATGGTTCTATTGATCAGTTGAAAGCACGACCTATTGCAAAAGGTACTCTCAGATTTATGGCCTTGATTTTTTAGGGACCTTCTCTCTTGTGGCTAAGATTGCATCTGTTCGCCTTTTCATTTCTCTTGCTGCTATTTTTCATTGGTCTCTTCACCGACTAAATGTTAAGAATGCATTCCTTCATGGTGATCCTACTGAAGAGGTGCATATAGAGCAATCTCCTGGATTTATGGATCAGCGGGAGTCTGGCTGAGTTTGTAAATTAAAAAAATCATTGTATGGCCTAAAACAATCTTCTCGAGCATGGTTTGGAAGATGCAGTGATGTTGTAATAGATTTTGAATTGACACGTTGTAGTGTTGGTCATTCGGTATTTTATCGTCATTAGTTTGCAAATTAAAAAAATCGTTGTATGGCCGAAAACAATATTCTCGAGCATGGTTTGGAAGATTCAGTAATGTTGTGATGGATTTTGGATTGACACGTTATGTTGATCATTCCGTATTTTATTGTCATTCCTCTCACGGGAAGATATAGTTATTAACTTATGTGGATGATATTGTGATCACAACAGATGATACTCGAGGCATTCATGACCTAAAGATGTTTCTCCAAAGTAAATTCAATATCAAAGACTTGGGTCAATTGAAGTATTTTCCGGGCATTAAAAGTGCCAAATCACACAAGGTATTGCTCTCTCTCAAAGAAAATGGACACTGGATTTGCTGGCTGAAATCGGCATGTTGGAAGCCAAACCAATTGACACTCCAATGGACCCAAACACAAAACTTCTCACAGGTAAGGGAGAATTATTGGATAATCCTGGTCGATATCGCAGATTAGTCGGGAAACTCAATTATTTGATAGTTACACGACCTATAGTTACACGACCTAATATCTCATTTGCTACGAAAGTAGTTAGTCGATTCCTTGATGTACCTCACTCTAGTCACTGGGATCTGGTCATCCGTATTTTGAGGTACCTAAAAGCAGCACCAGGACATGATTTGTTGTATCAAAATAATGGCCATACTCTTATTCAAGGTTATACAGATACCAATTGGGCTGGCTCTCCATTAGATAGACAGTAATGGAGTCTATCTCCACTGCTGGATATTATATCTTTGTGGAAAGAAATTTAATATCCTGGAAAAGTAAAAAGCAAATATTGATAGCAAGATCAAGTGCAGAGTCATAATAAAGAGTCATGGCACATACATCTTGTGAATTGATTTGGATGTGCCATATGTTGACAGAATTGGGAGTATCTGGATCACAACCTATGGAACTGTTTTGTGATAATCAAGTTGCTGTCCATATAGCTTCTAATCTAGTGTTTCATAAGCGAACCAAGCATATTGAAGTTAATTGTCACTTTGTCAGAGAAAAAATTCTACAAAATATCATGAAGACTAGTCATGTAAAAACCGTTTGGTAACGCTATCACTTTTCTGTTTACGTTTATATGTTTATATTTTCTGTTTTTTATTTTCTGTTGTCGTTTCTTTTTCTGAAATGAAAACTGAAACTGTGTTTAAAAATAAAATTTTGTTCACAATTACTAATTTTTATTCTCATAAAATATTTAATTTTATTAGTTTTTTAAAAATTAATTGAAATTAATAAATATATTTTATATTAATTTTATTTTATTATATTATTTATTAAAAACAATTGAATAAAATATAAATATTATATCATTTAATCCAGTAAATATAAAATATAATAATTATAATTTAATTATATTATTTGCTAAAAATAATTAAAAAATATATATTTCAAAATAATTTAAATAATTTAATTACGATATTTATAAAAATAATTTAATAAAATATGCTTCATATTAAATAAATTAACTAAACTAAATTAATTATTAAATTAATTTAATTTAATTATGATATTTATTAAAAATAATTCAATAAAATATATGTAATATTATTTAAATTCATTATTAAATTAAATAATTTAAATATAATATTTATTAAAATAATTTGATAAAATATATTTCTTATTAATTAAATTAACTAATTTAATTTAATTATTTATTAGAAATAAACTAATAATAGATATTACATATTAATTTAATTTAATTATATTATTTATTAAAAATAATTTTAGTTTAATAAAATAATTTATTTTAATATAATGTAACAAAAATGGATAAAATATTATAATTGACAAAATGTTTGCAACAGAAAAAAAGTATTTTCACTCTGTTTAGAAAAAAAAACTGAGTGAAAATACTTTTTTTCAGTTTAAATTTTTCTGTTTAAGTTTTCATTTTTTTAGAAACAAAAAAACATAAACAGATTTAACAAACATGTTTCTGTTGCCAGTTTACAAAATTTTGAAAATATAAACAGAAAAACAGAAAACAAAAATTTTACCAAACAGGGCCGTAAAATTTGAAGATCAATTGGCTAACTTGTTTACTAAAGCTCTAAGGGGAGCTAGAGTGAGATATATTTGTAACAAATTTGGAATATATGACATATCTGCTTCAGCTTGAGAAAGAATGTTAATGTGAATTAATAATAGGAAATATATCTGACTTTAGGAAAGGTGAATAGTCACCTTCTACATGTATAAATATACGCACAAGTTCCCAGTTAGATGTGTGGTATTGTGTTTAGTAAATCTAAATATTTAACAACCCTAAACTTTAAAAACCTACTTTCACACCTCTTGTACTTTAGACTAAAATGAAAACGTTAAATAATCTACTAAAAATAATAGTTTTGGCTCTTAGTAATTTTAAAACTTGCATTTATACCCCTTGTAGTTCATATTACCTACACTTACAGCCCCCTAATTTTATTGGATTTTGAATGAATATTTTTATCTTTCCACTTAAAAATTTAACGCCTTTTATGACTTCAATTTAGTCTAAATTACAAAGGATGTAAGTGATATTTACCTTGAGTACAAGGGATAAATAAGCAATTATCACTATCAACAAATATAAGGATTTTATTTGATTTTATTATGATTTCATTTGATTTTCGTAATTTAGGAATGTTTGTTAAGGTTAACCTGCATAAAGGCTATGCTGTATTAGATCCATTAGCTTGGATGAATGAATTGATTGTTAAGTTTAAGATTGATTAGTTGTAGTTTAGTTTAGATTCTCTCTCCTCCTCTATCTTCTTCCACCACGTTCTATATCACATTCCCTCGATGCTTTTTTAATTTAATTAGTAATAATTTATTTGAAAAAAAAAATTTATTTTAAAAAGCCTTTCTTAATGTTCAAATTAAAATGTGTTTTTAATATTTCTAAAATTAGAAAATTAATAGTAATAAATCATTTTTTTTTTTGATTATTTGATTCCAAGTTTTTGCAGCAAAAAAGAGTCTAGTTAATGGGGGTAAGATTGTGTAAATTGTTCCTCCTTACATCTCACATAAAGCGAGAGCCTTGCGTGCTAAGTTGCCCATTCCAAGTTTTTATTTTAAAGTTAAAATGCAATTCATGTGCATTACCACTTCGTTTGGGAGTTTAAGAGAGAGAAGAAAAAACATTAGTAAAGAGAGAAGAGAAATGATTAAAGTTCTCCTTTTATATATTTGGTAGTTTAGGAAAGAGAAGATAATAATTTCTTTCCTCTTGTTCATGAGTTGAGAAGAAACAGAAAGAAAAGAAAGCGTATGTTGTTATTTTACTATAATTTTCACTGCAGCAAAATCAGACTTTGCATATGATCAAATATCAATTTTTTCAACACACAACAAAGATTAGATTTTCTTCACAATCTACTTTCTAATTACGCCTGTCTTCAAATAATCCGGTCTCAAAAACACTTCAGATTTTCTAGCAGAGAACTAATGTCAGTTGTCTGGGAATCTTACAAAATCTTATTGTAGATTGAGAGGGAGGGAAGGACCAGTGAGGGAAGATAAGATGGAATTCCTAATCCAAAACAATCATAATGTTTTGCAAATTAATTAGCACTTTTTTTTTATTGGTAAGTAAAATTAATTAGCACTTGTTTTCACAAGTGTTGTACCTTGATTTTACTAGTAAAGCCAGAAGATGTTCATCAATATGCACAATGTACAAGTAAACAATAGAATGGCAATTTCAAAAGACAAAGTTAAATAAGAAAATTTAGTACTCCATGTCAATTGGCAATGTTGTCACATCACATTTGTGATAATCTACTGATGTTTTAGTTAGAAGGGAATTCTCAAAAAGACGAGGAACTAACCTAGTTTTAAATAGCCTCCATAAGGCTGTGAGAATCCTTGTTGGCATGATTGTTAACAATGACAAAAAGGAATCCAGGCAAACGAACAAGCCAACATCTATAAGCTGCAAAAATGTCGTCATTTTTCAGAATCTTTCACGAAGAGGACAATGTTGTGGGTAAATCTAATCAAAATAAACCATATATCCCATTTATTATTTCATTAGACGGTGCCTCCATATGCACTATAATAATTTAGACCATAAAAGGGGCCCAATCCTCAAAGCACTTTGAGCAAGAAAGTGAGTTGTAACCCTTGAACCTCACCCCTAACATCAATTAAAAAAAAAAAAACTACTGCCTGCAGAATTTGAAATGCGACAGTACAATCCTGACACAAATGCTTATCTGTCACTTTTCTTGTAGAATTATGATGAGAGAAACAAATTACCAGTTCACATCGCCAAGGTAAGCGGAACATAGTATCATACACTTTTTCCCGTTCTTTATCATTGCCAAGTGTAGTGGTGCTCCGTAAGGAATTTCCACTGTACATTTCTTCCATAAAGTACTTCACTGGGGACTTCTCTACGGAGAATGCATCTGACAGTAAATTGTAGCAACATAACTACAAGTGTAGGAAGAAAACAAAAGGAGATAGATTTTTTTATTTTTAGATTAAAATAAACAATTAAAAAAGATGAACTACTAATATTTCAATAAACTATTATACAGAAAGTGCATTCATTTCTTACAAAATAATTTTTGTACTAAACCATAACATACTTGTCCTAAATCTATAAATTGACGCGTATCAAAGTCATCCCACATTACACTCGATGAACAAAATATTGTTTTTTTTTCCGCTAAATGGTCGAATAGCTTTCTCTTTCTAGTATTTCTATCAAAACATAGTGGACTACACAGGATGAAAAGTTTTTTTTTTTCGTCTATCTTTTGTGAGAGGGTATCAGAGGGACAAGATCTAGATTTGCATGGATTCTTGTCTTTTTCCTAATAAACAATCAGATATCATGTGCCCAAGTACAAGAAATATACAAAAGTTCATGCAAGGATGTGCATGTGCACAAACACAATTCAGAGTAGTTAACAATCTCATGAACCTGGCATATCAAATATATTATATGATTAAGCACTATTGGACTACAATTAATACATGTGCCATTCTTAGAACCGGAAAAAAATAAATAAATAAATAAAACTGATCGAACGTGAAAATAAAGGTGCACTGTCATCAAGCCCGGAGATTTTATATGTGCTTAGCTGAATAGATCTTCAATAGCATGGATCACATGCTTTATTTATGCTTCAATGATCATAGACATGTCTTTATCAAAAATATTACAAACTTGGTAAAGCTGCACCAACTCAGTATTGCAACAAGAAAATATGATAAATAGTTCATTTTGTTTCGATGTAAAATGGTTTACAATGGACAATATGCATATATATATATATATATATCCATCCTCATTTTGGTTGAGACTTTATAAAATTACAAATTTTTTTTTTTATTGATAAATGGAAAAAATCATAAATACTAAGAAAACACACCATTATCCACTCAAATAAACCATGCATATATAAATGTAAATTCACTTTGGAATTAGAGAGTAAGCTTTGCAGGCACTTATACAAGTAAATATATATACATGCATATAATTCCATTTATAGAAAGTGTACACAATAATATATATTCATACATCTGTTTTATGCTTACAAGGTTCACGCACATGCACGAGGTGTGAGTATATGCATGTACATGTATATACGCATGTGGACTTCTTTCAAAGTACATGTGATATTGGTGCTCAAAATAGCTTGTATTAACTATCAAAAAATACATATAGCCTGCATTAAGTGATTAACATATTTCACATTTCTGCAATTGTAAGTGAGTTCTAAAAATATATTTCTAGTCTTCTAGAACAAATCTTCCTAGATTTTCTTAAGCTCACTTTTATTCAGCAGCTTGTGTGTAGCCTTTGAAAGAAATTGACACCTTTGCACCTTAAGTCTTCAATAGATGTGTTTCATGTGAGTACTAGGATTTTTCAATATCCACACATAAGGCCTTCAGCAATAAAACAATACTTGAGCATGGTTAATGACTCACTCAATTAAAGAATTGAGTAGATTTTGTACGGCTTTGGATGTTGGTTTGAAACAAACAAAAAATGGCACTTTTCTCTTTTCCTTTAATTCTTCTTCTTGTTTGCTGATTTCCTTACGCTGCACCCACTTTAAAAGATAACTATACTTCCCCAACTGTAATCCCCTAATCCACCAACTATGTTAATTACAGATCAAATAGGCTAGCCTGCATCATTGCATCATTAGGAGATTGGACTATTTTTTACTAATTTGACTTTAATCCTGTGTTTGGTTTACAGTATTAGAACTCCAGATTGCACAACTTATCCCCTAAAATGGGGGATAAGTAATAACATGGGGGTGGTGATACTACAAATCCTCACCCCCAGATTTGCTTTCCACCAAAATCTAAAGATTCAAAATTATTTCCTATCACATCTTATGTCAAATCACATCTTTATTCCACTTTATATCCAATCAACCAAACACTAAAAAAATAATTCCATATACAAAATTAATCCCATGTTATATCCAATCCCATATATTATTCCATAGTATTATTTATACCTCATCATCCAATCCCCAAATGAAACATAGCCTAAAGGATTCTATATCAGATTATCACTTTTCCCATACTCAGCAGCAAACTAACAAGGCAGCAGTAGATGAATGCTAGATAGAAAGGCCTCCTTACATGAGTAGACAAGCTAGAAGGGCCTCTGGTTAGATATACTTTAAAAAAAAAAAAAAAAAAAACTTCCTCCACTTTTTTGCTGTTTTAGCAAGCAATCTAGCTTGCAGATTCTGCCTCCCATAGAACCACAGATAATTTATATGCATATGCAAAGTAGGTAAACAATAAGAATTTTCAACAACATCAAGCTCAATATTCTGAAGCTGGAGAAGCTTATTTACAGAATTGAACTTCATCAGCATTTTCAGTTGTTTGTTCTGCATGATTCGAACCCACCAAATCATTACAAGTTAATTTCTTTGGAAAGCTACCAATTTTATTTATTACTCAAACCGGGAATGCATCAAAATAATTTGAAAACGCCAACAACTAAAAATACAAACTGAATGAGCAAGAATCATTCACTCACGATTGAGATCGCGTGCCATCAACCAGTTCCAATCCAATGACTCTGCCTTCCCCAATTTCCTGATGACATCACCATTAGGTTCTGCCCGTTGTTTGTCCAAATCCACTTCCCTATCACCACTCTCCTCCCTCGCGTTCTCATTAGTCGGCCACACCGCCTCCTCATTCCCACCTCCACCACCCCCAGCCACATTCCTCTGCCTCAATTCCCCAAGCAATGACCCCTCAAGATTCTGCACATTCTGGAACTCGGCTTCCTTGACAGGACGCACGGTACCCAGACCACTTCCACTCTCCTCCGGAACAGTAACCTCCTCACACACAACATTCAGAACGGTATAAGTCTGGCGATTCACTTCCAATTCACCTCTACAAGACCCGTTCTCGAGCTCTCCATTCTTCTGACCATCCAAAACTGAATCTTCGCAAATCGAACACTCCATCGTTCTCTTCTTCTTAGAGCCTTTGCTCCTGCGTTTTCGCCGATTCCGCTTCGACTCGGAGGTGGAGCCATTTTGGGGAGTCAGAGAATCAGAGTTGGATCTGTAAAGGAGTGATTCGACGTCGTCGCCATCGAAGGAGTCGATGGCTGTGGCGCCAAGTACTTCGAAGGAGAGCTTTCGGCCCCGCGATCTCAATGCCATGTCTATCAAGAGAGAAAGTGCACATAAAGAGAGAATGAATCAGAACAGTTTAGGGTTTCATGGTTGATTGCGACGAAGACGTCGACGACGACTTTGGAGACTCGAGGACTCTTTCGAGATTGAGACTCCCCGATTTGAATTTCCGAGCTGCCGAGATTTTTCGGTTATATCAATCACTCGTTTTAAGGTTTCTAGTAGAGTTATAAGCAAGAGAGGGTACTTTTCTTACCTGAGCTTAGATTTTGGGGGCGTTTATTAGCTTAACTTTCGCCAATTTTTTACTAATTTTTATTAATTTTTATCTATTTTTATTTTTTATGCATTTGTTTTCAAATTTCAAATTATATAAGTTTTTCTTGTTAATTTTTTTGAGTTCTTGTCAATCTTTATTAACTTTTACCTATTTTTTCTTATTTTTATCAATTGTTTGACAATTTTTTTTTATTAGAACCATTCAAACAGATTTGATCAAAATTTTGAATTGTACCAGTCAAATGTCAAAAAATATGGCACATACACTTTTTCTACTTCTTTGAGTATTAGACACAACCTAAGTTACAAAGAAGGAGCATACTTCTCTCTCTCTCTTATAGTTTGTGAGAAAAAAAAATGAAAAAAAGAAAAGAAAAAGAAACATTAGTTATGAGGGGGAAATGGTAAAATTTTTTTTCATATGCTTGAAAGTTTAGGGGGGAAAAAAAGGATAATAATTTTTCCTTCTTCTTATTTGGGAGTTTAGAAGGTAAAAAAATAATGACTGTTTATTTGTGAGTTGAAAAGAAAAGAAATTTCTATTGTTATTGTGCCATTATATCATTTGAGATGGTTACTACATCTATGAGTGGTGTACAATTACACTATGTTTAGTAGGTAAGAGTAGAATAAAATGACATTAGGTGAGAATCGAATAGATATTCAAATTTTCATAATTTGATTACATATTTTAAATAGGATGAAATAAAATAAAATATAACAAAATTACTAACACTAATAATTTTATTTTCATAACTCGAATATGAGTTAAAAAAGGGGTCCATAGGCAAAAAGGTCATTTTACAGCTCAAGGTCGAATTGGGTCAAAATTTTTTTAATTATTAGGAAGCATATCAATAAATATTTGTCTTTCAGGAAGTCTAGAATACAAATTTGAACAAAAAACAGGGCAAGGGCATAATAGTCATTTTATAATCTTAACTCAAATGAGGCTAAAATTTGTTTACCTATTAAGAAATATGTCAATGGATTTTTTTTTAATTTTTTAGGCAACCTAAAATGGGAATTTGGACAAAGAATGGGCTCAAGGGTAAAATTGTCATTTTATAGTTTAAGTTCAGATTGGGTTAAAATTTTCCTAGATACTAAAATACAAGTTGATAAATACTTTTTAACCTTTTGAGAAGCCTAAAGTACAAATTTGGGCAAATAACATACTTAAGGGTAAAATGGTCATTTTAGGACCCCAGTTTGGATCAGACCAAAATTTGTCTAGTTATTAAAAAAATATTGATGAATTTTTATTAGCTTTTTGGGAAGTCCAAAATACAATTTTAGGCCAAAAAAAGGACTCAAGCGTAAAATAATTATTTTATAGCCCAAATTCGAATCTAGGCCAAAAATAAGATTTAGGGATAAAATGATTATTTTACAACTCAAGAGAGTGATTGAAAGAAATTTTTTATTGCAAAATAATTACTTATTTTTTATATTTTTTTTTTTCATTTTTTTAGATTAAATCTTGAATAGAATAGAATGGTTATTCCATCACTTAAGTCCGTTTGTGAGTTTAAGAGAGAAAAAAAAGAAAAGAAAAGAAAAGAAAACAATTAGTTAGAAAAGAAAAGAAAAGAAAAAAAATTGATAATTTTTTCTTTCTATTTGTTCGTAAGTTTAAGAAAGAAAGAACAATGACTTTCTTTTTTTTTTTTTTTTTGGGAGTTAAGAATATGGTTCAAAGTCATAGTCACGAATGTTGTATCGGTCCAAGAATTTTTTATGTAGTCATGGCATCACGACAGTATTGGGTGATAGACAACTTTTCGCATTTTTTAGCTTAAAAATTAAAAAAAAACTACTTATAATTTTTACATAACAAAATTAATATATTCATTACTAATTATATAGTAACTATTTTATTATATTTTAGATAAACTACTTATAACATGCAAATGAATTGCAAAATTTTAGTTATAATAACTAATATTTTATTTAATTTTATTCAAAATATATTAATCACATAACTAATAATTCATATTTTATTAATATCAATTAGAAAACTTACTACACTTTAAAAATATGATTCAAAAATATTACAAAACTTTTTTAATAAAGAATATTACAAACTTATATTTTCATAATTTATTTTATCCAAAATAAACATAAAATTATTAAATAATGGCTAAGTGTATTTAGCGTGCATTTGGCACACTAAAAAACACTGAAAATCTCTAAAATTTATTCACTTTTTATCTCATTGTGCAAATTATAAACCCACAAATGATTTCAAATTATCGCATTTTATCTTTTTTTTTTTGTTACTCCAAAAGCCCTTTTAATAACACAAATATATATTTACTAAACTCCTTGCATAAAATTAGTTTTTTAAATATATTTATGCATTTTAAAATTTTAATATTGAAAAAAATATAAAACTATTTTGCAGAAAAGAATAAAAAAACAAATAAATAATAAATATAATACTTTTCAAAATGAGGGTCACAGTAACCCAACGAATAAATGATTATACAAATGCCGTTACTAGTCCGACAATGAGATTATGACAACATACAAGGGAGGGACGCTCGGCTATAATCTACCGGTGATGAGGCTGCAACCGCAGCAATCTGCGACGTACCACGCTGAGTCGACAGCAACGAGCGCTGAGGCGACGATTGAACTGATTTGCAAGATTAGATCTCTCTTTCTCAGATCTGGCTTCCCTTTTTCATCTCATCGCTATATCGTGAAAACCATCGATATCTCACAACAATTTGTCAATGTATCAGTGTAGCACCGATATCCCAGAGTGTTGCAGTCGAGGCAAGACAATTTACATTCTCTTGACGAGATTTGTTGACACAGCCCGAGATCTCGGTGCAACCTCTCTCAATACTAAGCTGATACGTCGAGATCTTGACTGTCTCAACCGGGACTTCGAACGATGATTGAGAAGAAATGGAAGGAAAAGAAATGATAGATAGCTATTTTACTATTAAATCTTTTGAGAAATTAGAGTGTAATCAATTTATTTATCTTTAAGACATATTTATAATTTATTTTTTCTTGTTCTTTATTTTATAAGTAAATATGTCATTTTATAAGTTTCATTAATTCACTTTCTCTTCTCTCCACTTACTCCCACTTTTGAGAAGATGAAAATTTTAAAATTTAAGCACTCACTTTTTTTCTCATTGCTTTCTATTTCTTTTCCTTTCTCTCCTAAAAAAACTCACAAACAATCGATTAATTCTAAAATCTTTTCTTTTATCTTCTTTTCTTTCCATTTCACTCCTTCCAAATGGATTATTAAATTGTGGAATGCTTTTCTTCCACTTAATGTGTCACACCCAAATTTTGTAGTCAGAGGAGTGAGTGAATAATGTTACGCCTGCTATGCAGCACTTACATATTTACCACTGATTAGAGCATAGACTACCCTAGAGCAAACATGTAATATCTATGCTAATAAACTGGCTATAAAATAATGAGTAGCCTTGGTCAAACCTAGCATAATAGCTCGAACGCAAGCCCAAACCTAAAATAAATAAATTTTGGCCTTATGGCCTTACAATCTAATCAAGTAAGTCAAACAAAATATGAACATAGGTCCAACATTAAAATCTTAACAAAACTTTCTTATAAGCTAGCAACAGATCTAATGCAGCAAACCCCACCAAGTATTCAAGATATGTACTTGCATTACAATTTGTGGGGATGTGAGCACTAACCATTTGTGCCTATGATGCATAATATTAATATATATCATATGCAATAAAACAAAACATGTGCATCATCTTATTAAATTGAGTTGGATAATTATATGCCAATTAATAACCAAATCAATATGTCAGTAAAAATATCAATACTTAAATCATCATATCAACAATAATCAGATTATCAACTTTGCTATGTTCTTTTACCATTTTCCAATCATCATATCACAACATAGGGTGAATACTAACAACTTTGTTTTTATGGGCTAACACTCAATAAAAAATGATTAACTAAAGATATCGTACCTGTGATTTTTGACCACGGGCCACGATAAGTCAAATTCATAACCATCATGTTGTAGGCTACTAACCCACTGACGTGAATACCAACTCCTGCATAGGTTCTGGGTCTTTAACCCAAGGGTAGCCTCTGTACCATTTCTATTTTCCTACTATCCGCCATCCCCACAATCACAATATCATTTTCTTATCATTTATCTCTATTATTATCATTTGAAATTAAGCATTCTAAATCATATATTTTTTATGTATTTAATTATTGATTTTCCATAAAATGATAGCATGTTATATTACTATGCATTATGTAAAAAGAAATATTTATACATTAGTTTAACATTCTGTAAAAAATTTAGCTTCAAAAAGGTCTAAAATTATTTGTGAATAATAAATATAAACGAAAGAAAAACATAAGTCGAATAAGAAATATGCAAACAATAAATAATTAAGATTAAAATATTTATTTATAAATGTCAGAATTGCAATTCCCAACTCTGGTGGTAAATTTGTAATTTTATAAACTTTTGGGGTCATTTTGTAATTTTGCAAAACTTTTGGGGCTAATACAAAATTTTCAGTAACTATTAGGGTTAAACTAAAATTTTTTAAAACTTTGGGGCTAATACAAAATTTTTAGTAACTATTAGGGTTAAACTAAAATTTTTTAAAACTTTGGGGCTAGTTCATAATTACATAAAACTATTGGGGCCTTCTACCCTAGGCTAGAGTTTAGTAACATGTTTTTGCGTGACTTTTATTTGTTTAATTGCATGAAGTGAGAAGGGAAATATGTTCTAAAAAGTTGTTGAGAGTTGATTAACTTATGATAGTGGAATTTGACATGTAATGGTGAATAAATTAGGCTTTGAATAAAGTGAAATGTAAGGATACCATGAGATGAGATCTATGATTAAGTGGATTGTGATTACGTGTTGTTGAAAAATAAGTGATGATGAATGTGAATAAATGATTGAATGAATTGAAATATGATTGATGATGTGCCGAGGGCCGTGGTAGGTGCAGAAATAGGAAGGGTTTTGAGATTACCCTCAGGTTAAAAGACCCAGAACCTGTACAGGGTTTGGTGTCCATGCCGGTGGGTTAGTAGCCCACAACATGATGTGTGTATTAGCTATCTGTGGCCCTGGACTGTGATCCTAAACAATGGTGTTCGGTTTATCGTTTCTATTGGGTCTAGACCCATAAAAGACGATATTGTGTGTGCACCCAACCCCCGATGACTTGTGTGAAAATGGTTATATGATTGACTGATGATTAAATGATAAAGTGATGATGAAATGTGATTTGAATTAATGATTGAGATTTCAAAAGATGAGTAATAACTGGAATTGAATTTTATTCCATGGTATTGTTGAATGATGATATGTTTTTACCTAAATTGGTTACTTGTTGTGTTGATGATTGTTATAGCTCTAGAAAATGTTGATGTAGCTAAATATATCATGAATAGCATGCATGTTTGGATTACATATCATATATGTTCGTTTGAGGCATTGTGGGCACAAGTGGACCCGTGCTCACGTCCCTACAGATTTTGATGCAGGAACAAAACATAGTAACCAGGTGGGCTAATGGGGCTGGACTAGAAGTGCAATTGCATGAGCCATTCCAAACTTAGTAGAACTTTTGGTTATTTAACTTGAATGTTTATTTGAAGGTTGTAATATTAATGTATAGGGAGTCTCATTCGATTTGGTTGTAAAGGCCTTAAGGCCTATGTAATGCTTAAAGGGGAAGGATGTGTTGTAGTGTGTGTGGCCTGGCATTAGCCGAGACAAATTTTATGTTACTTTAATACATGTCATGGCTCATCTAGGAGTTGTTGCACTACTCTAATCATGGGATGGTAGTGTTAGTGCATGTTATGTGTGTTTATCACTTACCCCTCGAGTCGCGAGACTCGGGGTGTGACAATATGGAAATGGTGGGTGTTAATGATCTCTCAACACCCAAAAAGTCAATGCAAGCTTTCCCTATGTCTACTACCTATCCCCAGTGATGGTCGATCTCATGGTAGTCACTCACAATTCCCTTAGTAAGACTCTTGGATGGGGCTAAGTCAATAGATGAAAGGTGTGCACCACTCTCAATCTTGGGTGTGTAGTGAAGTGAACTAGGGTCAATAGACTCAATGATGTGTTCCTTGGGCCATGCGACATTCATAGGCTCAGTTCAAGTCAAAGGACTCTCAACAATAAAGTCCGGGATGGTCGGGGTAGGTTGAGTGTCAAGCTCGGTAGTAGGAAATGATTACATGTCTCCATGACTCTCAGTAAGTGGTAGAGAAATATCCTACATAGAAGAGTCCAAAGGGAAATGAGGAAGATGCTCATTCCAAACATTGTCCCTAATGTAGTTAGGGCAATTGGCCCACTCAGTGCCTGTGGTAGCGCCTGAGGTCGACGATTCAATCATGTTCACTCTTGAGATTTTGAGTTTGGGAGTGTTTGTGCAAGGAGTTTACCACTTGGAGTGGTGCTTATTACTTGAGTCAACCTAGAAATTTGCCCTTTGATGTCATCTAAAGCCCGGTTCAAGTTGTTATTGATGCTCAACTATTGTTTCATGAATTAACAAAGAGTGTCCTCAATAGGCCTCTTATGTGCCAGTTGAAATGCAATAGGATTGGGTTGTTGGTATAGAGGTGGTGGTGGTAGAGGAATCTATTCTTTGTCCCATTCAAATTGTGCATTATTAGGTTCACTAGGCCAATAATCCCGGGGTTCTCAAACTGGCCTTTAGTGAGTAGAACAAGGTTAGGACAGGCAAAATTCAAATAATCGATCTCCACGCATACGCAACTTCTAAAGGATGGATCATGAAGATCAAGCAAAATATGAGCGTATGGGAAAGGTTTGGTGTGGCTTTCAAGTGCATGAGATTCAAAACTAGGCTCAAGTCTTCCCCGTGGCCTAGTGTGCTCATAGAAAAGTTCAAGGAATGACCATGCCTCACTCAGGGTGAGGTTAGGAAATTCCCTACCCAAGGCTATATCAAAAGCCTAGTGTAACTCACAAGATAGAGCATTATATAATATGGCTACGATGTCTCCTAATTCTAATCCGTGACTTGGGAAAGTGTCCAAATATATTTTAAGTCTCTCCCAACATTTATAAAATACTTCACCCTTCTTTTAATAAAAAATTCTAATTTGAAAGCCATGGGTGAAGGTTTGATGAATAGGGGGAATTTTTTAATAAAAGCTTGACAACATTGCTCCCAAGTGATCCATTCACCAAAATCATAACACCAGTCACTAGCCATACTTTGTAAAGATAAAGGGAAAAACATAAACCTAATTCTCTCACTCATTCTAACATTATCACATAAGCCAGACATTGCCTCAAACCTATCAAGATGAAGACATGGATCTTCCTCTTCATGCCCAAAGAATTGGGGAAGAATACTATAGGTATCTAATGCAAAATCATATCCAAAAAAGCCATCTAGATACTCTATGTAATCTTAGGTATCAAAAGGGCCATGTACAAAATCACCAACATCTATGTCCAAGATCAAAAAATAAAAATGAAAACAAAATAAGAAAAGAGAAAAACTACACTAAAATGCAACCTAAGTTAACTAGCATGCAAACTAGATTATATGATATGCAAATAAATATATAACAATGCAAAAGAAAGAGAACTACTAATAAAGAGATAAAGAAAAGAAAGAATTCACCCAATTTCTTAGGTGAACTCCCTTTTAACTCCCAAGTCTAGCGCTTAGTTGCCCTCCTCGACAACGGCACCAAAAACTTGACCGACCCTAAAATGTGTTATGTTCTACCTCTCAAGTACAAGAGGATGGTCATAATTTTACTCGGTAAGAACTGAGGTCATCTCCATAGGGAGGGCTTTGTTAAAAGCTCTAAACTTGTTCTCTTAATTAGTAGGTGAACCTAAGTTAATCTAAACTGACTTTGGATTTATAAAATATTTGAGTATGGTTGGTTGGAATGATAGAGTAGAGGAATTTTGATATTATATTAAAATAAAAATACTAAAAATATAATAACTAAGATAATCTTGGTTTCAAACCAAATCCAGTAGTGGGGTAGTGGTTTACTCAAATGCGTTCATAACTCAACCTAGCGAACGCACATACATTGCTAGGTTGGAAGATATTTCATTAAAACCTAATTTATGGAACTCAAGGTAAGCGGAGGCTTTTGAAATTAGTTTTGGACTCACTATTACATTGAATCGAACACGTAATGTGCACAAGTATCAACTCATAACTAGGCTTTGATTGTAACACAGGTGAATCGATTTCTTAAGATAACCTCATGTTATGGTTTTAGGAAAATAAGTTCCAAACCACCGGGCCATTGAATAAAACACTTGGTATGAACGAGTGGCCAATCGTAACCAAGCTATGATTATAACACAGGTGATTTAAATTCGTAAGAAAACCTAATTTGGGTTTTGAAAAATATGTTTTGAAAAATATTTTTCTAACTCAACGGAACATAGAACCAAACATTTGGTGTTCACAAGTAAAAACTTGTAACCAAGTTATGGTTATAACACGGGTGAGTTGATTTCGAAAGAATCCCACTATGAGATTCAAATTAGAAATTAAAAAGATATTTCATTTAAAAATATTCTTTTACATTTGAGTTCACCAAACTACCACACCACCTTCAATAGCTTGAAGCCAAGAACAAACCCTAGCCTAATATACTTGAACTTCGAAGAGGAAAATATACTTGCAAATCATTCATTAATGTAAAACGAAAAGAAAAAACAAAAGAAGATATTGAAGACTAAAGAAATGAAAGGAAATATAAAATAAATTTGAACTTAAAGTATATAATTGAAATAATTAAATGAGAAGTAGCTTACATGCGTAAACCTTAGAAGAGACGAAAGTGAAAGCACCTCACTAAACTTCAAATAAAATTAATGCGTAGAACGTAGTGTAGCCAATCTAAAGTAACGAACTTGAAAGTGTAAACCCTAACTCTAACCTTAATGAAAATAATGTAATGTAAGAGTTTCTCGCATAGTGTCAGCGATGATGCCTATTTATAGGCTTATAGCAATTAAGGCAAAAAAGATAAATTTACAATTCAAAAATAATATTAAAAGTTTGCTGGAGTGAAGTCACAAGCGCCCCACACAAAGTTGGTGTGTGCTTAAGGCTATTGCACATCCAGGTGTTCGACAGAACTCTTAAAAGGCAAACAAAGAAAAGGCCTTTCAGTGGGCGCCCAAGGTGGGAGCCCATGCTTGTGTGCGCCCATGATGAAACTCAATCAGGCGCCCAAGAATGAAGTGCTGCTTCTGACAGTTTTCTGTTCTTAACTTCCAATGCAATTTTGACCTTGAGGACGATAGATTCAAGCTTCAGCTAAAAAATGAAGTTTGTAGCCCTTCAAGTCTTCTTTCCAACCCAAAAAGAATTAGGTCAATTGGAGTTATGAACAAAAAGTTATGGTTAAAAGACTGACAGGGTGTCAAGCTAGAACTTCAACTGCACACCACTTCAACTATCTTAAATTTCGAGCCATTTCCTTCTCCTCGGTAGCCATGGTAATTGATCTTATTCCTTGGGATGGCTCTTGGGATGTTGAGGAATTCTTGAAAGTCATTGGACATGTCGGCATTTTTATCTTCAAGCTATTTTCTCCATGAACACCAAGTGTTCGGTAAATTGCCCCAAAAGACACCAAAACCTTTTCTTGTACTTCCTTACTCCAACTGACTTTGGCTCCTCATCACATGCACTCTTAGTGTTATTTAGGGCTGAAACACCAAATTATATCACCTGAAACACACAAATAACAAGAATACATAGAAATGAGATAATTAAGTTAACACCTTGCCAATAAGAAGCAAAATTGCAAAATTAGCTTGCTCAATAGGTTTAGAATTGTGCAATAATGCATACTAATCACAGAGCTCCTGTGGTCTCGTTCCAATGGATTGCTGCCATTGTATCCATTTCACTTCTGAGGCTTCTCTTTTGCATCTTCGGAAGACTACACCATTTTTATCCGATCCTATGCTCGACTACTAGATGAGGCTCTAGATTGTTTCTTCGCTGATAGTCACATAACAATAAAAATAGACAACCAAGAAGATGAAGATGAAGATGAAGATAAAGAAGAACTTGAGATAGTGAGTGGATTGCTTGAACAATTGCGATAACTCCAAAGAATCATAGATAAAATCATGGTGTATAGGCTGAAGGGCACGGTTGCTCGAAGCTTTCTGGTGCAATCGGCGATGAAGCATATAGTTTGCGATAGCGTCAAGGGTTACAATACTTTACAAAAAGTTGGGGTTGTGGTTTTGGACAATCTCTTGTAGATTCAATACCAAAGTTGCGTGGAAGCTTTCGGCATCTACAAGAAATTAGCTAGCTATCTAAGCCTAGCAACTCTCTCATTTTTATGATTGATGCAAGTTTATGGGGCTTTGTGGATATACGAGTACCCATTCATTGATCAAATCCCATAAATTCAAATCTGGGCTCTCCATCATTTTCTCAATGAAATGTGTAAGTTATCGACGGAGTCATCACCCCCATCTTTGATAACAATTGCATTCGTATTTCCTTTAATGCATGCGTTGGAGTCCCCTCTACGTTCAACGGAAGAAGATGGGAATGAAATACAAGTGACAGGGTTAGAGATTGAGGATGTTTCTTTAGTAGAGAAATTAGAAGGGAATGAAGAAATGGAGCCACTGATTCTGTTCAATGAAGTAGACAACATTGTCACCTGGGAAGCACTTTTAGAAGCATCGATTAGTAACATGGTGTTCTTCAACCCTAGTGGCTGCGGATATGAAAATAATTTAGGAGAGGGACATATAAGGCAGATTCAAGTATACAACCTTAATTATACCCTAATTCCCTTCCATCAGCAGCATAACAATATCATCTGTCATCACCATAATGGATTTTTTGGTACTGATCCTAGGTCACCATGGCTGCTTTGATCGAGGTCAAAGTTATTTTGTTTAATGGGTCATCAGAATTGCTTTATTATATGTAACAAGTCACTACACTAAAGCTGTACTTTAGGGGATGTGTGACCTAGAATTTTGTGTTTTTTTATTATTCTAATTTCTGTGTCCTTTGTTGAGATTGCATTGTTTCTTAATAAGCATATAAATATTTGCTTATTACTATTATTAAATCTATTTATTATTTTTATTTGTTACTATCCCAAGTCTATTTATTTTATTAGTTAGAATCACAAATTTAGCTCATTCCACCTGTCAAACACTCATTTAAAGAACTCGCTAAATACCCATTTACAAATTAATTTTTTAAAATAATTGATATATTTTTTTATATTGCCCAACAAATATAATTGTGAATAGATATGTAATTTTTCTTTTATCAAGATCTTTATTGCCATGCATGTCAAGGAAAAATAAAAAAAAAATCTCATTCAAATAAACTATAAAGAACATAATAAATATAAGTTCAATCACTACTTATATATTCAAATAACTTTACAAAGGTAATTATTTAACAATCAATTCAAAATATGAACCACTTGACAATAATCCACAATTAAATAGGCATAATTTCAAACGTTTAATTATTTTTATTTTAAGAACAAAATTGTAATTATTTAATTATATATGGTATACTTTGTTATATTGGGCGGGTATTTAGGAGTATATCTTGTAAGCATATATGGGTACAGAATATCAAGTACCTTACAAACAAATCCTAAACCCGTTTCAAACTGCAAGAATATTAAATTTTAGTTCAAACACGTCACAATCTTATTAAAGTACTTTTCAACAAATTTTTAGTAGATTTTGTGACACTCAGTATTTTATTTTGGCTATTTATTTAAGATATTAGGCCAATTTAATATTTGGACTTGAGGTTGGGTCTGGATGATTGAGTTTATTTTATTTTTCTTGTGCCGAGTTTGGCGCAGAGTTGTATTGGGTTGGACAACTGGGCGAAGGATCCAACCTTTTTTCTTTTCCTTTTTTCCTTTCTTCTTTTCTCTTCTTTCTTTTTTTATATTTCGTTTGGTGGTTCTAGACACCGCAGGAGAGAGAGAAAGAGAGAGATAGAGAGAGAAAGTGAGCTCAGAAAGGAAACTTAATAGATCGAGGTAATATTCGACGCCATGATCGCCATGGCGGTGACCATTTTTGATGATTTGGCCCGAGGTGAGAAAATTTTGTTTTAGAAGTTTGGAAACCTAACTGAGTTTTCTCCATGTTCTCATTTTTTCTTTAGATTTAAGGTAGGCGGGACTTACATATGTGTTTCTATATTTTGTTAGTTTCATTTTGATATATTATATGCTTGATTTAAAATTTGGGTTGATACATATATGTGTGAATATTAATGTGTATATAATTGCATATATATATATTGAAATTTTAAATTTTTTGAGTTATGGAAGAAATTTACTTTATAAAATCATGTTATTGAAATGTTTGGAGGTTTATAAATAATTTATTGTTGAGTTTGAGGCTCAGGGAGGCCAAATGTTGGCTAAAGAAGGCTAGAGAAGATGAGTTTTAGACCAAAATGATGGTCTATGTGGAGGCCTTGAGGTTTGAGCTACTATTGAGCAGGGTGCAAGGTATTCTACGCTAGCTCGAAGCCGCAAGCTCCCATTAGGTAGGATGCGAGGTTAGCCCAAATGGTCGAGCTACCTACGGGGCAGGGTACGACTTGCACTGTTTTTGGCATTGTGTTTAGTTTTTAATTCCTTTTGGGAAAGGACTTGATTCTATGCCATAATAAACATGTTGGGATATAAATTATGCAAATTTTATGATGTTAAATGTATGCTTGAGTATAGCATGCTTTTATTTTAATGTTGAGATATTAATGATGATTATGTATGATTGAGTATATCATGTGCATAGGGTTGGGGTGGTATCATCCAAATGTATATTGTGATTATTGATTGGCTGATAGTGTTATATTCATATTAATGACGTGCCAAAGCACAAGTCATGTATATGGACGGGATCCCTGATTTTGAAAAAATATGATAAAATGAGATTTTGAAGATACTGGATGATCCACAATCAATATATATGACTGGAGATTAGTTATTAGAGTTGGGACGTTAATCTTGAGATGATGTATTATGAGATTTTCTACGAACTATAGCCTGACCTTGCTTGAGCTAAGTAGATGCCTGATTAGGGGTGTAATTCGGTTCTCTAGTAGAAGGGCTAGGGGGTGTAACTCAGCTCCCCTAAGTCTTACACTGGTGGTGGTATAACTCAGTTTCTTACTCATGATATATATTAAGATATGCGTTCATCGCAAGCATAAATGATGCGATTGGTGGCTCCGCGTGCTTTGCTAATTGTCACATGTCCCACGATAAGGTTGGGAGTAGATGGAGATTAAATAATATGCATTGGCATTACATTCCATCACTACCCATTGGATGAGATTGCATAGACTATTGTTATGTGTTGATATCCTGATGTTATTAATTATAATGATGTTTAATATATGGTTTATTGATAAAGAGTTGAGTTGTGGACATTAAATAATACAATTAGGTACTATGGTGACTTGATTCCTAAGATGGGATACGTAGGCAGCCTAGGTTTAAGTAGCCTAAGTTTGGTCTTAACAATAGATAATAATATTTGTGTTAATTCTTTTAACTGAGATTTGGACTATTAGTATTATAAATTGTGTTACCCAAAGTGTGGACCTAATCCTTACATTTATGATATCATGATTTTTAGAGATATGAAAATGACTATAGTACATGTTTTGACTATGCACACCTTGGATGCTATCATTGAGGATGGCGTTAAAGTGGATTATGTTATTGTTTAATTGATTATAATGTACTTAAATATTATTTTCATATGGGAATGTGGGATAAGTTTAGATACTTTGATGATTATTATTTATTGTGAATTGACCTTAGATTGAAATTTCTCTTATTTTATTTAGTTCTCATATTGCTATGCCATCCATCCTAGACTTCGAGGTTAGGGGCATGGTAAAATGGTATCAGAGTACTAGGTTGCGAATACTTTGGGTCTTGGGTAATGAGGCTTACATGATTCTACTGTCTTACTAATCTCATATCATAAATCACGTGGGTTTAGAGTTGATGAACATGATGTTTTGTATATGAAAAATTGTAGAACATCATAGTTAATAGTAAATTTAGGTGATTGGTAATAGCTAGATCGGTATAGATGTGAGATTTACGAAGTGTTCTAATGATGGTTCTAATACGGAAAATGATAATTAGAAGAGATTGTGAAAATGATAATGTTTTGAATTCAAATTTGAGATGCATAAAGAGCCTAAGTTAGTGACTCATAAATTTATCAAGAATATATTCCATTGTTGAATGAGAACAGTTGTTGAACAATATTAAAATGATAAATAAAATTGATATAAAAGTGGGAATGGGTGGGTTATCCACTTACTATGTGATGATTCGTTACTACTACAGGCTAGTGAGGACTGTTTTACCTGACAACATCGTGGTTTTGATTCAGGGTGAGGTAAGAGCAATAATACCTTCTCCATTACCTGACATTAAGTATACTAAAAAAAATTTGTTTTAATGGTCAGCTTAATGTTGAATGAGAATGACTCTCAATAATATTTTTAGAGAATAAGGTGTAAATTTGTGGATCTATTTCCTGAGAGTAGTGAGAGTTACTTTCTTAGTGGGATATTTACTTTTTCCTATAGCTTGTTTCAGGTGTCCCTCCTATTTATGTCGCCCCATATCATAGGGCATTAGTTAAGTTACGGAAGTTTAAAATTAAATTTGATGATTTGTTGGCCTATGGTTTTGTTTAGTATAGTAGTTGGCCGTAAAGGCATCATAAGTTTTGGTTAAGTGGAAAGAAAAAAATTTGACATTTGTATCGACAAGATTGTTAAATTCAGTAATAATCAAGGATGAGAATTAGTTGTGAAGGTTTGACAGTTTGTTTGAATATTTGTGTGTGAAGAAGAGTAAGTTTGAATTTTGATTGTTCAAGCTAAAGTTTGAGATCAGGTAATTCTCGGTTGAAGTATTGGATTTAATTTTCCAAAAGTTTTGGTTATGCTAGCCAAGCACAACTAAGGTTTGTGATTGATATCCAAAGTTTTGTGAGTTTGGTAGATTGTTACAATTGTTTTATTCATAATTCCTTTCTATTGGAGGGTCCACTGACTCAGATAATTTGGAGGTAAGTTAAATTGTTTGGAGTAAAACTTATGAGAATACTTCAATGGGTTGAAATGTCAATTGATTGAGGCTATTGGTTATTTTTAGATGATTAGTGAGTTACTTTATGTATGATGCTTTACATCAAGGTTTTAGTTTTGTTCCGACATAGAAGAATCAAATAGTGGTGTGGGTTGAGGTAGTTGAAGCCTCGAAGGTATCGATGGAATAGTGAAAGGTTTAGGATATGCTTAGCTCACCAAAGTTTAAAGGTAAATTATATATATAATATGATTTGATTGTGACATAATATAAATGGATGGAGTACTTAGGGGATTATAGTTTTGATATTCAGTGTTATCCTGGTAGTGCCAAAATAGTAGCTGATACATTGCGTAAGAAGTTATAGAGTTTGGTAATTGTGATAATTTGTTTCTAGTAAAGTAGTTAAAAGAATAATAATGATTTTAAAATTCTTTGGACAATAATGATGATGAGAGTGAAGTAATTTTTTTGAGGTTGAGTTATTGTGAATGACACTAATGTTATAGATTAGAGTTATTAAGGTTTAATAGTGAGATAAATTTTGTTAGAAAATGTGGTGTCATTGGTTTGCTGACTAAATGGTTGAAAGTTGTAGTATGTTATCAGACGGATGTGAGAAATCTAAAATAATTATGTGTTTGTACTTGATACGGATGAATTTTAGAAAATAGTGATTAGAGAGTTTTATTACTCGAGATTTGTAGTCTCCTGGTGGGATGAAAATGTACTAAAATTTAGGATGTCCATATTGGTAGAGTGGTATGAAACTTTATGTGACTAAGTGTGGGTCTTATTCCCTAATTTGTCAGTAGGTGAAGGTCGAGCACCAAAGATCGACTAGTTTATTATAGCCATTACCAGTAGCATAGTGGAAGTGAAACCATGTGACTATGTATTTTCTGACGAGCTTGTTGCATACTTATTAGAGGCATATAACGTTATTATGATGATTGTAAACTAGGTGAGTAAATTAGCTCATTTTTTTTCTATTAAAATAAAGATTTTATGGAGGAGTAGTGTTAGTTCTATATTCAGGTGATTATTTAGTTGCGGGGTACACCGTTATTGATTATGTTAGATTGAGATCCAGTGTTCACATTGTTGTTTTGGTAGAGTTTACAATAATTACTGGGGACTTAGTTGTGTTTTAATAAAGTGTTTCATCTACATGGATTATTAGAATGGGCTGATTACACTTGAAAAGTGTAATTACAAACTCTATATTTTGACCTTAATTCATGCATTAAAGTAATAAATTGAAGAGTTTTGTTATTCTTTTATCCCTTATGGAGTTTATTTTCTAAATTACAGGAAAAAGGATGAAATAATCATAATTAACAGTGATAAAAGTGATTCAAATGACAGAGAGGACACTGTGGTTTGGACACCCCCACGGGTGGTCTGGACCAGGTCAAGAGCTAAGTTGGAGAAGCAAGGCAGAAATTAGAGAGAAGTGTACTGTGGTCCAGACACCCCGACCGGTGGTCTGGACCACAACGGTTTACATAGCACAATTTCACCAATTCCTTTTAGGGTTTTCTGCTATCATTATAAATATGAACATTGTATGGCCGTATTGGCAACTTTTATCTTACGTTTTTTCATACGTTTAGAAAGAGTTTATTGTGATTCGATGTGTAGGGAATGTTTGGTAGAGCATTCGTAGGAGTTTTAATGGTTTTCATTGTTCATCGTTTCACATTGGATTCGATTTTGAAGTACGGTATTTTTATTTACTGAATTAATAATATTGTCTTTTCGACTTATTGATTGGTTTGGTGATTTGTTTATTATTATGCAGCATAAACTTATTCTCCTTGCTTCAACAAATCAAAGAAGGGTGGGTTATTACGAACAAGGGGATGTGGGTAGACCTTTCACATGGTTTGTGAAAACTCATGTGTAGAGATCTACATATTTTAGATTTGATTTTATTTGTTTCAAAAACTTTCGAAAATGAAAATCCTTGACTACATTCTCTGTAATCACTAGTAAGAGTTTTCGATTAAAACTTGGTGTTGATATTTTTGAACAAAACAAAATTGGATTTGAACCTAAGTAATTTCAAAGAATATCTTTCCGATTTTATAATTCTAAACGAGAGTATAAAACTGAGTTTTGGGAACAAAGAACTTTTAACGAAGATATTTTTTCAATCTATTTGTTCCTTCACATGAACTTTAGATTGTAGTTGCATGCACATCACTTTGTGAAGTGATTAACCCACCTGAAATTGAGAGTTGAATCAAGAATCTTATTTGATAGTGTGATTGTTATTTGAATTATTCCCCTAGTTAATTACTTAGTTGCTTTAAATTTTTGAACGTGTTTTCTTTGTTTGATTCATACTTTAATTGAATTATTCATCATAATTCATTATTCTTGTTGAACCCAAAAATATTTTTTGAATTCCATTTAACTAAATAATTGGTAGTGAGCTGTTTTTTATTTTCTAAAACCTAGAAATTTAATATTCATCAAACTTTAGAATTTTACTTAACTTAGAATTAATAATTTTGTCACAACCTAGAAACTAAACGTAGATTCCTTGTGGATTCGACCTCGGTCTTTCCGAGTCAAAACTACACTGCACACCCTTGTACTTGGGGGTTAGTTTCGATGCAAGATTTAGAAGCGGTCAAGTTTTTGGCGCTGTTGCCGGGGAGCCAAATTTTAGTTTTTACGTTACTATCATTTTTTATGTTAATTTGTTATTCCATAAAAAAAAAAAAAATTGTCAAAGACTTTCTCTAAGTTCCAGAGTAACTCTTTGTGGTTTGGACACCCAAGCTGCTAGTCCAGACCATAGTATCGTTACAAAGTTAGTTTTCCTAGCTTATGAGTGTTTGGACTCATGGGGAAGGCGGTAGATTAAGGTGTCCTAAATCCTTAGATCCTCCCTTTGTACCTGAGAATCCTTTGTTAGAATTTCAAGGTCCTAGACTTTCTACTCCAACTTTAGGGATGGCTGAAAATCAAGCCATTGCTGTTAGATGTTCCATGAGGGATATTTTGCAGTAAGATAGACAACCCTTAAATCTTGTATAGTTTGGCTAGAAAATTAGAGAGCCTTCAATTTCAAACCTAGCATGATACAATTGTTACCAACTTTTCACAGTACGACTCTGAAAATCCATGCAATCACCTAACTTGATTTAGGAACATTTGTGTTACAATTAAGGATCAGGGATGCCCAATAGATTTAGTATTCCTTAAGCTCTTCCTGTTTTCCTTGAAAGATAAAGCTGCTAGATGGTTTAAATTCCTACCATCTAATTTCATTCGCACATGGGATGAAATGTGAAGCCAAATTCTTAAAGAAAAATTTCCCTCCCAACAGAACTGATGCTATACAGCATCAAATTCTGAATTTTGCTCCACAACATGGTGAAACCTTTTACCAAAGCTAGGAGAGATTTAAAACTCTATTGCATTCTTGTCCACACAATGGATTCAAAGTTTGGCATGTTGCTAGTATCTTTTATGGATCACTAACGCCACAATTAAAACAGTTTGTGGAAACAATGTCCAATAGGTAGTTTTATGATAAAACACCTAAGGAAGCTTATGAATACTTCGAATTTTTAGCTGAGAATACATAAACCTAGGATATCACAGGATCTCAAAACACCCAAACTACTAGTGTCACCCCAACTAAAGGTATGAGCCAATTGAGTGAAATTGTTGACCTCAAGGCAAAACTAGCAACACTCACAAGAGAAATTGAGACCCTAAAAATTAAAAAGGACAAGAAACCTGTTGTAAATGTCTATTGCATTGTGTGTGATAGCCAAACTTATAGGACAGATGATTGCCCTAGTATCCAATTTGTAGAGGGGTTATGCAAGGTCAGCCATCTAGTGAACTCCTAATCCATGTTGTAAACCAATACCGCCCATCATATCGTGGACAAAATTTAGGGGGAAATTCTTATTATGAGACATATAATCCAACTATGAGGAACCATCCTAATTTTAGTTGGAGAAATGAGGGAGCCCAAATACCACAACCCTTTCATTCTCCTCCTCCTCAAGTTCTTCAAGTCCTAATCACTAGTTCAGGATTGTCTCAGAATATGGGACCATCACATACTCCATACATTCCCCCAAATAAGAGATCTACAGGGGAAACACTTCAACAGTTTATGAATACTCAATCTTCACTTTGGGCCCAAAATAATAGATTTTTAGATGATATCAAAAGTCAGTTGACCTTTTAACTCAAACATTGATTACACAACCAAAGGGTTAATTTCTTGCTTAATCTTGTCCAAATCCAGTGGCTTAGGCTAAACAAGTTGAAGGGTCTTCTAATGTGCCCAAGAATGTGGAACAGATACAAAACATCATGATGCTTGGGAGTGGTAAAATTATAGATAAAACCATCCATCCTAAGGAGGATGAGATTAGGGAAGAGTTGAAGCCTAAGCAGATGTTGGATGATAGTAAGAAGGTGAAAAACCGCCAATTGTAATTGATGATGGGGAGTCTAGAAAAGAGGACAAAAAGGAAGAGAAAGAGGGGAAGGAAAAAAGAAAAGGATGAAGAACCAATGATAATGCCTAAGGAATATGTTCCTAAAGCACCCTTTCCCCAAAGATTTTTAAAAGCTAGGAAGGACGCCCAAGTAGCTAAATTGCTAGAGGTATTCAAACATGTAAAAATCAATATACCTCTGCTTGATGCAATTAAGCGAATCCCTTCATATGCTAAGTTCTTATAAGAATTATGCACTGTAAAAAGGTGATTGAATGTAAAGGAGAAAGGATTTCTTACTAAGCAAAAAAGTGCCATTATACAATGTCGTACACCCCCAAAATATAAGGACCTTGGTTGTCCCACTATATATTGCTACATAGGGAAGTATTATATTAGTCGAGCACTGCTTGATTTAGGAGCAAGTGTAAATTTGCTTCCTTATTCAGTGTATGAACAACCGGGCTTAGGAGAAATAAAACCTACTCGTGTGATTTTGTAGCTTGCAGATCAATCAATTAAAGTCCCACGTGGTACAGTTAAAGACGTACTGGTACAAGTGGAAAACTTTTATTTTCAAGTGGATTTTATAATTCTAGATACTCAACCACTTTCCAGTTTATCTGCACCAAATCAGACACCAATAATTCTTGGACGACCATTCTTAGCAATATCGAATGCTCTAATCAATTACCGGAATGGGTCCATGAAAATGTCTTTTGGTAATATTGAATTTGAAATGAATATCTTTCACGTCGCCAAACAACCAAAAGAGGTGCCTGATGTACAAGAAGTGGACTTAGTTGAAACTATAGTTCAAGATTATATTGATCGTGAATTCATCGACAATCCTTTAGAAAAAGTAATTTGTTTTAGCGAGGAAAAATTAAATTCCCCGATATTGAACCATGAATTAGGAACAGTTGTTGATTGGTTGAAGATGTACCCAATCATGTCTATAGGAAAATGGGTACTAGCCTTTGAAAACCTAGGACCACTATTGAATAACGCAAAATCCTCAAAAGTAAAAGCTCCAAATCCTGATAGAAAACCCCTACCTCATGATTTGAAATACACTTTTCTAGGTGAGGGAGAAACATACCCTATAGTTATTTTTTTAGAATTGACCACCCATCAAGAGCATATGCTAGTTGACCTTTTGAAAAGTCACAAGAAAGCTTTAGATGGTCAGTGGCAGAATTAACGGGTATAAGTCCCCTCCTTTGCACACATCATATATACTTAGAAGAGGATGCCAAACCAGTTCGTCAAATGCAAAGACAACTTAATCTGAATATGAAAGAAGTAGTGAGAGCTGAAGTTTTGAAACTACTAGATGTCGGAATAATTTATCCAATCTCCGATTCTAAATGGGTGAGTCTTACACAAGTAGGTCCTAAGAAATCGAGAGTTACAGTGGTTCAGAATGAGAATAATGAGTTGGTTCCAACTCGAATCCAAACTGGTTGGCGGGTGTGCATTGGTTATAGAAAACTCAATGCAGTTACAAGGAAAGATCACTTTTCTCTTCCATTCTTAGATCAATTTCTAGAAAGAGTAGCTGGACACGCATATTATTGTTTTCTTGGATGGCTATTCGAGCTATAACCAAATAGAGGTTGCCTTAGAGGATCAAGCTAAAACTACGTTTACTTGTCCTTTCAGTACCTTTATATATAAAAGGATGCCTTTTGGCTTGTGTAATGCTCCTGCTACCTTCCAGAGCTGCATGATTAGTATTTTCAGCGAAATGATAGAAGAAATAGTCGAGGTATTTATGGACGATTTCTCAGTTTTTGGTGATTCATTTGAGCAGTGCTTAAAAAATCTTAATCTGGTTTTGACACGATGTGAAGAAAAGAATTTAGTACTGAATTGGGAAAAGTACCATTTTATGGTCACTCATGGAATTGCGTTAGGGCATGTAGTCTCTAAAGAAGGCATCCAAGTGGATCAAGCCAAGGTAGAATTGATTCAAAAACTTTCTAACCCTCAATCTGTGAAGGACATTCGATCATTTCTGGGGCACACTGGGTTTTATCGAAGCTTCATTCAATCATTTAGTGAAATTTCAAAGCCCTTGTGTCAATTTTAGATGCAAGATACACCATTTGAATAGACTCTACAGTGTCAGAAAGCTTTTGACAAGCTCAATGGTTATCTAACTATAGCTCCTATACTTCAACCTCCTGATTGGTCACTTCTTTTTGAACTTATGTGTGATGCGAGTGACCATGACATTGGAGCTGTGTTGGGACAAAGGAAAGACAAAAAGGCACATGTCATTTATTATGCAAGTAAAACTTTAAATGATAAGTAGAAAAATTACAGGGCAACTGAAAAAGAATTGTTAGCAGTTGTCTCATTGGTTCAACAGTTATAGTATTCACTGACCATTCAGCTCTCAAATACTTGTTGACCAAACAAGAGGCCAAACCATAGTTAATTCGTTGGATTTTACTTTTGTAAGAGTTTGATCTTGAAATAAGAGATAAGAAAGGTGTTGAAAATGTGGCAGCGGATCACTCGTCACGTTTATCAATAGAGTCTTACCCATGTGATGAAACTCAAATAAATGATAGCTTCCCGGATGAACAATTATTTAATATAGAAGTAATAACAGCTTTCACTCTTCTGTGATATGCTGATATTGCTAATTACTTAGTGACAGGAAAACTCTCAAATGAATGGAGTTCTAGAGATAAATAAGAAATTCTTATGAAATGTTAGAGTTTTCTTTTGGGATGATCCCTACTTGTTCAATTGTTTCCCTAATCAAGTGATTCGACATTGTATTCCCGAGTGGCAAGTACCAAGCATACTTGAGTTCTGCCATACCCGAGCTTGTGGTGGCCATTTTTCCATAAACAAAATAGCAGCGAAATTCCTCCAATGTGGATTCTATTCACCTTCATTGTTCAAAGATGTTCATTATTTTTGCATCACGTGTGATAGATTGCAACGCTTAAGGAGTGTAACACGTAAAAACATGATACCTTTATCCCCTATTCTTGTTCTAGAGGTGTTTGATTGTTAGGGAATAGATTTCATAGGTCCTTTCCCAATTTCATGTGGATATGAATATATTTTAGTAGGGGTTAACTATGTCTCTCAATGGGTTGAAGCAGTTGCCACTAGAACTAATGATCAAAAAGTCGTGCTTAAATTCCTCAATGAGAATATTTTCTCACATTTTGGAGTACCTCGGGCAATTATTAGTGATGGAGGTCAACACTTCTACAATCGTCTTGTGGGAACTCCATTGCTTAAATTTGGTGTAATCCATAAAGTTGGTACATCATATCACCCACAAACAAGTGGCTAAGTAGAACTTGCTAATAGGGAGATAAAACAAATTCTTGAGAAAACAATTAACCCAAATCGCAAGGATTGGTCACTACGATTGATTGACTTTCTATGGGAATATCGAACAGCTTATAAAACAACTCTAGGGATGTCACCATACAGATTGGTTTTTGGGAAGCCGTGCCATCTACCTGTCAAATTAGAGCATAAGGTACACTAGGCTATTAAACAATTCAATGCTAATATCGATAAGGCTAGACTTCATTATAAACTCCAGATTACAGAAATGGAGGGACTAAGGAATGACGCTTATAAGAATGCTCAAATTTCCAAAGAAAAGATGAAGAAAGTACATAATCAACATATTGCGACATGTTCATTTCATGAAGGTCAGAAAATACTTCTTTATCGATCAAGACTTCACCTATTTCTAGGCAAATTGCAATCCAAGTGGTCTAGCCCATTTATTGTGAAACACGTTTCTGAACATGGGGTTAGTAAAATAGAAAATCCAAAAAATAGGAATCGGTTTAAAGTAAATGGGCATAGACTAAAACCTTATTTAGAGAATTTCATCGGTTTGGTCAAATCATAGGATCTTCTAGATCTTCCACCTTATAAGTAATTCATGGTTGGCACATTGTAATAGTTATATCATATTTAGATTTAGTGTAGATTTCAATTTTTACTTTGGTTTGCGTTCTAATTTTTGGTCTAAGTCCTCTTGGTTTCTATTAAAAAAAATCAATTATGTGGTCCGGACACCTCGACCTACTGGTCCAGACCACAGTGTGTCAACTTCGAAAAAAAAATAGCAGCTTACCTTTGTGTGGTCCAGACACCCCGCGGGTGGTCTGGACCTTGCACTTCTTTAAACCGGCCTGTCGAACCTTTTAATCACAAATCCCTCAAAACTATCCCATTTCTCTACCAAATACACTTCAATCTCTCATCGATTCTCTCATGCCCAAGCTTTTTTGCGGGTTTCTAGTTGGATTTCAGCTCCAATTCCTCCACATATTTGATTTTAGGTGAGTTTCTCTCCTCTTCTAAGCCCTAGGTCACTAAGGTTCCAATTTTCTTTGAAACCGAGCTTATGCTCAATGAGGGTTCTGATTTTAACCAAGTTTGAATCCTATTATGGATTTCAAACGTTGTTTTGGTGGAGATTGCTCTCTTATAGTCAATCTTATTGTGCCTCTTAGTCTTATATTCTAAATTGGGTTCGTGGGTCAATTTCTTTGACAAATTAGGTCCGTGGGTCCACTTGGTTTTATACTCTTTTATCAGTTTTTCAAATGACTGGCAGTTACTTTTCTTTATCACTTTATACTCCAAATGTTTTCAATGGACTACTTCTAGGTGGTTGTCATGTCGCCACCTGGACACTTAGTGACCCATTTTGATAGTTTAACCTTTTAATGTGCTGTTATTAGAATGGGGCTACTGAACTTGTGTGGACATAGGAAATTGTGCTTTATAGTCAATTTAATAAATTTTCTCTTTTATTATTATTATTATTATTATTATTATTATTATTATTATTATTTTGTAGTTGTCATGGCCCCAAGAGTCAAACGCACTGCTAACAGGCAATTAGGGTCGACTTTTTTTGATAGGAGTCAGTTTTGGAGGAAGGAAGCCGAGACTCAATATGATGATATTGGGCCTATAAACCAGTAGTTATTGAGTGTTTCTAGCAAATTGATCATTTTAGGCGTGAAGAGTTTATGTTGGAACAGAATTTTGAAGGGTGTCAATGGCTTCACATTGCTAAGTTCCATGCCTATTGTGTGATTGATGTGGTGCGTGAATTCTTTGCCAATGTCAAAGAGGGTTCTATCATTAGGAGGAAGGGTAGGGAAAGAATTATTAGTTAGGTCTGAGGGGCAGAGATAGTACTTACACCAGACGATTTTGCACAAGTGTTTTAGCTACCTCGTACCCCGAATTCCAAATTTACTTACCCTACTGATGGCACCCCTCCATTACCTGTCATAGTGTTTGAGATTTTGTTAGAAGGTCAAGAGTGGACAGGGGAATATAGGAAGCCGGTTTCTGCCATTAAAGAGGAGTACTAGGCACTACTTATGTTTTCATGCACCAATCTACTACCCCTAATCAGAAATTCTGATTGTAGCCCACTTCAAGCTCAGTTAATATATGCTATTGGGACTGGGATGACGATTTATTTGCCTTCGTACATTTGGCATCAAGTAACATACACTTATGAGCACCCAGGAGCCCTGACAGCTTTACCATTTGGAGACGCCCTCACAGAAATCTTTAGGAGAAACGAGGCACAAATTACTGATGACATGCCTCTAGCCTCGGGATTGTAACCATTCAATATTACTTCGTACTCAAAATCCAGAGGTCATTTAGCAAAGAAGAAAAAGAGAAAAACCAAAGAAGATGTTATGGAGGAAGGCAGTGCATCACGTGTCCAGGAAGAGACAGAGGAAGAAGAGGAGCAGGATGTGAACAATGCTGAGTTGGTTACCTAGATCAATGCATTGGCTGAGAGGATTAGTCATTTGGAACAAAATTAGGACGATGACAATCAGCTTTTATTACGAATTCATCAGACACAACAAACATAGGCTCACCTTCTACAGAGCATCCTAGACTACATTTGGGAGTCACATCTACCTCCACCACCACAGTGATTGGCCATTTTATTTCCCTTAGTCATTTTCTTTCACTTTTGATAGTTGATGTTATCTTGAGAGTTTAGGATTTAAATTCAATACTTTATTTGGTAATCTTAAAACTCTATAGTTTATTTTTTTGGTTTGTATTGCTGTAATGATGTATGGCCATTTTGACATTGGTAACTTATCATTTGCCAAATTTATTTTGATCTTTATTTTCTTCTTATTTTCTTTCTTTAACTATTTTCTCTTTATTTATCCTTTTTGAGTGTTAATATTGCTTTATGTTGGCATAACTTGTTTGTTTATATTATTAAGCCCTTTATATATTCTGTGTTAAGAACAGGTACCTTATGTCTAGTTTTAATAAGGATAAACCTAATCAGAAGAAAAAATCTAATATTTTAATTGGTCAAAAACATAAGTAGGAACCTAAAATTTACATGTTTAGTGATAAGAGTGATTGAGAACTCAGAAGTTGACTTAGATACGTGGCCTGATGAGTGTTTCTAAGAGAGTAATTCCTTGCCTCTCCTACTTATTTTCCTTCCCCTAGTCCACCAATTCCTTGAGGGGCAAGGGTGGGATGATGTTGACCTCAAACTTCTTTTACAAATAGAGTAGGTTGAGATAGACATATCTGCTAAGTGGCTTGATGCACCTACTTACGACACTGACACTGAGACCAAAGTAGGATCTGAGGAGAGTCCACCTTCTGACTACGATGATATGCCACCATTGGAGGATGTGCATGACACCGATAGTGCTGACACTGATACTGAGTCTACTGAGAGCGATGAGATTTTCAGCGAGTCAGTTTATTGTGACTAGCATGATGACCTCGAGCTTTCAAAGGAATTTATTCATGATTTTCACAGTGTACTAGATAAGTTTGAAGCCAGCATGAGGTAACTCTTTATCCTTTCTTTTTATTTCTTTTCTGTTTATTTTATTATTTTATTTTTGTTATTTTATTGGCATCATTAGTCACTTGAGCATTTAGTTGGGGGGACCATGTTGTATGCACACCATATTCTTACCTTGCATATTCACCCTTGCTTTTGCAATGCACACACATTGAAGACAGTGTGTATCTTTAGTTGGGGGTGTTTCTATCTTAATGTTACCCATGATATATTAGTGACTAGTGAATGTTTTAGTACTTAATCCAATGATGGTATTATTCATGTAAATAACAAATGTTTTGGTTTCAATTTTGAATGGGGAACTTAATTTAAAATTGAGTATAAAATTTTCTAATGTGTTGCAAACTTGTCACTTGAAACCATTGAATGGAAAGTGTGTTAAGGATTAGAATTCATGAGATTTAGTCATTAAATTATGCTAAGACATAGGTGGAGACTTAAAACCCTACATTACGTGAGCTTTGGAGCCTAACTTTTTGTTCTTAAGGATTTTATAATGTTCTTTATAATTTCTTTCGTCTCACTTTTCTTGGATAACTTCATTACATTAATTTGCTTTGGTATTAAATGCACAAGACACTATTTTCAATTTATATGTGTAGATCAGTGCCTTTGACAAAGTGTTATTAACCTAAAGAATGATATTAGGCCCTCTTTCTTATATTTGAAAGCCTAAAACTTTTCTTTGATTACATAGCCCTTGGAGCCACTTTGAAGCCTTTAAAGAAATAAAAATAATAAATGAAGTTTTTTTTGTTTAGCCACATTTATGACCCCTTTAACCTTAGATGTATAGTTAAACCAACCCTAGCATGTCTTGGGGTATTGGTCTAATTTTGTAACAAGGTTAATGAGAAGGGAATTTGTGATTGGAAAATATGGTAGTCTATTGAAAAAAGGGGGGACATAATACTTCATAAGTTCGTTATTATTGGTCCCATTTACATCAAAAAAAGTTAAGTTTCAATGTTGGGCTTTCAAGAAGTTGAAAAGGAAAAAGTTGGGGGGTATTACATTACACTATTACTACCATCCTTAGACATGCATTTTGATTTTCCCTATCCCTTGTTTGTTTAACCAATATGGCCAAGTTACAATCTAGTAAAGACCTAATGGACTTTAGGTGAAAGACACTTAGAAGAGCATTGATTTATTTCAAGAGAATGATGGTAGTTCTTTTGTTTATGCATTGATACATTCCATTCATGAAGCTATGAATCACTTTGCATTTTGATTCCTTCAGTCACCTCTTGATTTGGTGCATTGCATTTATTTGATATTGTAATCTTGCATGAACTATGAGAGTAACCCTTCTCGAGTGACTTTATTTTATTTGAGTGACCAACTTGGTGAGATTTGAAGTCAAGACCGCAATCTTTTGAGTATGTTTGATGACTATCTTAAGTGAATGATATGAATTGGCATATTTGAAATAAGATGGTTGAAGAGTAGGTGAGTTAAATACACATTGGGAGAATTTATACTAAGTTTTAAAATTTTGTTGCTTATTTCATATTGAACTTAAATCAGGAGTTATTGAAATGATTATTACCATTCATTGGATTAGTTTAGGAATTTTGTGGGTAGATTCACTACAAACTCTCACGAGACTTCACTTGTCCACTAGGGGGAACCTAGGGGTTTAAAATACTTGCTGCACATAGCTAAGTGTAGCCATGTTTCCAACGAAAAGAGAAATAAAGTAGTAGTTTCATTTTATTTCAATAAAGCCATTGCTAGGGACTAGTAACACTCAAGTTGGGAAGTGTGATTACACTTGAAAAGTGTAATTACAAACTCCATATTTTGACCTTAATTAATGCATTAAAGTAATAAATTCAAGAGTTTTCTTATTTTTTGTCACTTATGGAGTTTATTTTCTAAATTACGGGAAAAGGGATGAAATAGTCATAATTAGTAGTGACGAAAGCGATTCAAATGATAGAGAAGACACTGTGGTCTGGACACCCTCACGGGTGGTCCGGACCAGGTCAAGAGCTAAGTTGGAGAAGCAAGGCAAAAATTAGAGAGGAGTGTACTGTGGTTCGGACACTCCAACAAGTGGTATGAACCACAACAGGTTACGTAGCATGATTTCACTACTTCTTTTTAAGGTTTTCTGCTATCATTATAAATATGAACATTGTATGGCCATATTGGTAACTTTTACCCTACGTCTTTTCATATGTTTAAAAAGTGTTTATGTGATTTGATGTGTGGAGAATGTTTTTAGGACTTGGCAAAGCATTTATAGGAGTTTTAACGGTTTTCATTGTTCATTGTTTCACATTGGATTCAGTTTCGAAGTACGATTTTTTTATTTACTGATTTAATAATATTGTCTTTTCGATTCATTGATTGGTTTGGTGATTTGTTTATTATTATGCATCTTGAAATCATACAAGCGCAAACTTATTCTCTTTGATTCAACGAATAAAGGAAAGGTGGGTTATTATGAAAAATGGGATGTGCGTAGACCTTTCGCATGGTTTGTGAAAACTCATGCGTAGAGATCTACATATTTTAGATCTGATTTTATTTGTTTCAAAAATTTCAAAAACGGAAATCCTTGGCTACATTCTCTGTAATCACTAGTAAGAGTTTTCGATTAAAACTTGGTGTTGATATTTTTGAACAAAAAAAATTGGATTTGAACCCAAGTAATATCAAAGAATATCTTTCTAGTTTTATAATCCTAAATGAGAGTATAAAACTGAGTTTTGGGAAACAAAGAACTTTTAACAAAGATATCTTTCCAATCTATTTGTTCCTTTATATGAACTTTAGATTGTAGTTGCATGCACATCACTTTGTGAAGTGATTAACCCACCTGAAATTGAGAGTTGAATCAAGAATCTTATTTGATAGTGTGATTGTTATTTGAATTATTCCTTTAGTTAATTACTTAGTTGTTTTAAATTTTTGAATGTGCTTTCTTTGTTTGATTCATACTTTAATTGAATTATTCATCATAATTCATTATTCTTTTTGAACCCAAAAATATTTTCTGAATTCCATTTAATTAAATAATTGGTAGTGAACTATTTTTTATTTTCTAAAACCTAGAAATTTAATATTCATCAAAGTTTAGAATTTCATTGAACTTAAAATTAATAATTTTGTCACAACCTAGAAACTAAACGTAGGTTCCCTGTGGATTTGACCTCGATCTCACCGAGTTAAAACTACACTGCACACCCTTACACTTGGGGATTAGTTTTGACACAATGTTTGGAAGTAGTCATGGACTATTTAACTTTTGGAGGATATATTCAGGTTTTATGTACTGATTCTGGGAGAAAATTGGGAAAACCATTTACTATTGATTGAATTCGTACGTAATGATAGCTATTAGGCGAGTATTTGCATGACTCCATATAAGGTTTTGTATAGATGATTTTGTACGTTTCTTTTGTGCTAGCCTAAACCTAGAGAATTTGTGACAATTAGACTAGACTTAGGGTCAAGTGATCTGGCATAGACTTTTAATGACTCATAGTAAACGAAAGAGTTATAATGATAGACGGAGACGGCTGTTGAAGTTTTAGGTTGGTGATTTTATATTTTTAAAAATTTCACTAAGGCAAGGTATTGTTTAGTTTGAGAAATATAGAAAGTTTTTACTAGGATATTGGGACCTTTGAGATAATTGTGAATTGGTGGGATGTCATGTAAATTGGCGTTTCCTCCACAATTAGCTTAGGTTCATAATGTGTTTCATGTATCAATGCTCAGGAAGTACATACTAAACCCTCCTTATTTGATTAATTGGGAAGAATTAAATATCAAGGAGGATGTAACTTTTAAGAATTTGACAGTTTGGATAAAGGATAGGTATGAACAGATTTTGCGTGGTAAAACTATTCCTTTGGTTCGCGTATTGTGATCACACTTTAGAGTTAAAGAATTCACTTGAGAGCGTGAGTTGGTGATGCAGTTGAAGTACCCATCCCTATTTTCTGATTAAGGTGTTTTTTATAAATTTTGAGGACAAATTTTTTTAGGGGGGAAGAATATAACACCCAGTATATTTTGACTATTTATTTGAGATATTAGGCTAATTTAATATTCGAACCCGAGGTTAGGTTTGGATGATTTACTTTATTTTATTTTTCCATGGATGAGTTTTGCTCAGTGCTGTATTGGGTTGGACAACTAGGCTAAGGGGCTAACTCTTTTTTTTTTCTATTCTTTCCTTTCATCATTTCTATTTTTCTTTTCTTTATTTTTTTCCTATTTTTTGTTCGGTGATTCTAGACACCGTAGGGAGAGAAAGAAAAAGAGAGAGAGAAAGAGAGAACGAGAGAGGGAAAGTGAGGTTCAGAGAAGAAGCGTGACGAAATGAAGTAGTATTTGACACTGTGATCGCCGTTGTGGTAACCATTCTTGATGATTTGGCCCGAGGTGAAAGAATTCAGTTTCAAAAGTTTGGAAGTCCAACCCAGTTTTCTTTCTTTTTTTTTTTCTCATTCTTTCTTTAGATTTGAGGTAGGTGGGACTCACATATGTGTTTCTGCGTGTTGTTAGTATCATTTTGATATATTATATGCTTGATTTAGTTAAGGGTAAGTTTGGTGCGGGATAATTCTCTAAAATTCTCTAAAAATCTTTGAAAACCTCTATAAGTTATTTATTTTTTATCTCACTGTACGAATTACAAACCCAAATCTTTTATCAAATTATCTCACTTTCTCTTACTTTTTGTTAATCCAAATGCAAGTATTAAAGGACTTGTGTTGATACATATATGTCTGAATATAAATGTGTATATATTTATATATATATGTGGAAATTTTATATTTCTTTGAGTTAACATTGAAATAAATTTTATAAGATCATGTTATTGAAATGTTTGGAGGCTTATAAAGGATTTATTATTGAGTTTGAGTCGTGGGGAGGCCAAATGTTGGCTGAGGAAAGCTGAAGGAGATGAGTTTCAAACCAAAATGAAGGTTTGTGTAGAGGCCTAAAGGCTCAGGATGCCATGGGGCAGGTTGCGAGGTATTCTACCCTAGCTCGAAGTCACTAGCTCCCATTGGGCAAGATGTAAGGTCAGCCCAAAAGTCGAGCTACCTGTGGTGCAGGGTGTGACTGGCACTGTTTTTGGTATTGTGTTTAGGTTTTGATTCCTTTTAAGATGAGACTTAATTCTATGACATTCTAAACATGTTAGGATATGAATTATGAAAATTGTATGATGTTAATTGTATGCTTAAGTACAACATGTTTTATTTTAATGTTTAGATATTAATGATGATTATATATGATTGAGCATATCATGTACATGGGACTGGTATGGTATCATCCAGATGTATATTGTGATTATTGATTGGCCGAGAGTTTCATGTTGATAGTAATGACGTGTTGAGGCACATGTTATATATATGGATGGGATCCTTGATTTTGAAAAAAAATGATAAAATGAAATTTGAAATTACTAGATGATTCGTAGTTGATAAATATGACTAGAGATTAGTCATTAGCATTTGGACGTTAATCTTAAGATGATGTATTATAAGATTTCATCTGGATTGTAGTCGGAACCTACTTGAGCTAAGCAAATGCCTGACTAGGGGTGTAACTTAGTTCCCTAGCAGAAGGGTCAGGGTGTATAACTCGATTCTTTTAAGTCTTACACTGGTGGGGGTGTAACTTAGTTCCCTATCGTGATATATATTGAGATATATATTCACAGTATGTGTAAATGGTGCGGTTGGTGGCTTCGCGTGCTTTACTAATTGTCACTTGTCCCAAGATTAGGTTTGGGGTAGATAGAGATTAAAGAATATATATTGGGATTACATTCCATCATTACCCATTACATGAGATTGCATAGATTATTGTTACGTGTTAATATCTTGTTGTTTTTAGTTATAATGATGTTTAATATGTGATTTATTGATAAAGAGTTGGGTTGTGGATATTAAATAATAAAAAATTAGGAACTACGATAACCTAATTTCTGAGGTGGGTTATGCAGGTAGTTTAGGCTTGAGTAGCTCAAGTTCGATCTTAATAATAGATAATAATATCTGTGTTCATTCTTTTAAGTGAGAGTTAGACTATTAGTAGTATAAATTATGTTACCTAAAGTATTGGTCTGATGCTTACATTTATGATATCATGATTTTTAAAGATATAAAAATAACTTTAGCATACATTTTGACCGTGTAGAACATGGACGCTGTCATTAAGGATGGCGTTAAAGTGGCTTATATTATTGTTTAATTGAATGTAATGCACTTACATGTTATTTTTATATGGGAATGTGGGATGCATTTAGATACTTTGATGATTGTTATTTATTATGAATTGACCTTAGATTGGAATTTTTCTTATTTTATTTAGTTTTTATATTCCCATGTCATTCGTCTCAGACTTCGAGGTTAGGGGCGTGACAAAATGGTATCAGAGCACTAGGTTATGAATAGTTTGGGCCTTCAGTAATGAGGCTTAAATGATTCTGCTGTGACTTACTAAGCTCATATCATTTACGGAAAATTGTATCTAAGTCATACTTTGTAATCTTTTAAAGCTATTAGTCATACCAAAAAAAAAAGTATTGCTTTTAAGTCACATTAATGTGGAAAGTTTTGTATTTAAGTCACACTTTTGAGAGGGTCCCACGAATTTGTTTTAAATATAATTTATAATATGACGTAAATGCCCTTTTTTTCTAAAATTAACTGAAATGAAGTTGGCGAGAATTATGGAACCGAGAATCACGTTTTCCGTTTTTATTTCATTCCTTATAAATCGCGTGAACACAGCATATAGTGAGATAAAATTCTGTTAAAGGATTATATACGAAGGAATACATACAGATTACACGAGTTTGTGCTGTGAGATTAACGTCGATCGAAGGAATACATACGGATTTGGATTACACATTTGGGTGAGTTTGTGCTGTGAACGATTTCGGTCAGTCATGTCTTCGAATTTGATGCTGCTATGTAAGTTTGGTACAGAGACTTTTGTAGTCAATTTGAACTGTAAAATGTCATTTTCAGATTTTGCGTTAAAGGTGTGTAAGAATTGGTCGAGTTTGAATTTGAAAAATGTGTCATTTAGTTACTCAATCCATGAACATTCTTTATGTTTTCTGAGAAACGATGTTGATTTTCAAAATATGATGATGTTGGCGCGCATGGTTGGTTTGTGTTATATATCGATTGATGTTTTTTCCGGCGGTTTGAACACAGTATCGATCCAAAACAGTACCGGTACTATTTCCAGCAATTCCAGTACTGTTTCTAATAGTGTGCCAATTGGTGATGCTGGTACTGGTCTGGATTCGTATGATGATTACTGTGATGTTGATGTGTATCGTAGTTCAATTTCAAGCCGTAAGGATAAACCATTGTTGTGTTCTAATTGGTCGTCATTAATATTGAGAGTGGGACAGGAATTCGTAGGAGGTGTTGATGAGTTTCGTGATGCAATTTGTCGATATGCTACAGAGGTTGGCTTTGAATTTTTGTATGAGAGGAATAACAAGAGTAGAGTCGAAGTTGTTTGTGCAAAAAAGTTAGCTAAAGGGTGTCCGTGGTCAATTGTTGCATCGTTATCAAAAGTTAATCGTAATTTTTACATAAGGAAATTCAACAATGTTCACAGTTGTGGTCCGACAATTATTAGGGATAGGTCTAAGAGGATGAGCAGGAAATCTTTGGGTAAGTTGATTGTTGATCAGGTAGCATTAAAACCTTCAATGTCACCGGTCGACGTTATTATATTTTTTAAAAACAACTATGGCATGGAAATTAGATATGATAAGGCTTGGAGTGCTTTAGAGAAAGCTAAAGACATGATTTATGGTTAGTATGCTGATTCGTTTAATCACTTAAGTTGTTATGTGAAGGCTGCAATGGATCTTAACCCAGGCAGTCATATTGTGTTGGATGTGGATGACGGTATAAACCGGTTTAGATGGTTGTTTGTATCATTTGGGGCTAGTATACGTGGATTCAAATATTGCAGGCCTATCATTTTTATTGATGGTACTTTCTTGAAGTCACGTTTCAAGGGTATTTTGATGGCAGCTACTGGCAAGGATGCGAATAATGGTATGTTAATGTTCATAATTTTGTGCGGTACTGTTTTTATGCGCTACTATTTTATTATGTGATACTGTTTTTAGTAAGATGTAGTATCGTATAAACACAGTACCAAATGGATCTAGTCATACAAAGAATGGTACTGTTTTTATGCGGTACTGTTTGTATGCGGTACTGTTTTTGTGCGGTACTATTTTTATGCGGTACTGTTTTATTATGTGGTACTATTTTTAGTAAGATGTAGTATCGTATAAACACAGTACCATACAAAGAATGGTACTGTTTTTATGCGGTACTATTTTATTATGCGGTACTATTTTTAATTCGGTACTATTTTTATGTTCATCTGCAGGGTTATTTCCATTGGCATTTGCTGTTGTTGATTCAGAGAATTTTGATATTTGGTCTTGGTTCCTAGGTCATTTGTGTGAGATATTGAACCCCTCTGAAAATTTTACAATTATTTCCGATAGAAATCCTGGATTGATGGAATCTTTGCCAATTAAGTTTCCTACATGTCATCACTTTTTCTGTCTACAGCATTTGAAGAACAATTTAAGAGATAAATTTAGTCGTGGTAACAGATCTAATGGATCCCGTGAATACGTTGTGAACTTGTTTTGTCAGTGTGCTTATGCTCCCATAGTTGCAGTATTTAAGGAGAAGTTAGATGTTTTGAAGAGGGAAGGGGGTGCAATTGTGGATAACTTTTTGAGTGGATTGCCTGTGCAAAATTGGACTAATGCGTATTCTTGTAGTAGAAGGTATAGTGAGATGTCTTCAAATGCCATTGAATCTTTTAACTCATGGATTCTTGATGCAAGAAATATGCCAGTGGCACATTTGGTGGACAAGATAATGGTTAAATTAATGGAATGGTTTGCCATAAGAAAGCTCGATGCTACAAAGTGGAATGGTATTCTATGTCCAAGAATGGAAGAGAAGTTTAATGCACTTGTTGATGCTGGTAGAACATGGACCATCAAGATGTGTTCAGATAGTATTTATGAAGTATTTTCTAATCCTTCAACAACTGTTGATTTGGTGAATTGTACATGTTCTTATTATGGTTGGCAAATTTCTGATTTTCTATGCTCTCATGCATTTGCTGTTATTGGGAGGATTAACAGACCTTTGAGTGAGTTTGTTGATGAGTACTTTCATGTTGATAATTACAAATTGGCATATGAAGGTGTGATTGTTCTAATACCAACAGATATAATCCAAGAGTTTGCAGACTGTAATAGTTCAATATTACCTCCAATAACACGGAGACCAGCTGGAAGGCCGAAGAAGCGTAGGATTAGATCAACTGGTGAGCTTGTACGAAGAATTCGTTATGGTCGTTGTGGTTGCATGGGCTCTCATAATAAGAAGACTTGGAAAGAGCCGTTGAGTTGAATTTTTTTTTCTCCCAAAATTATGCTGTGAAGAAGTCTGTTATTGTTTGTTTGTTATGGTACTGTTTTTGAATTAATAATGAGAATGAGTATGTTTCAATCCATTTTGTGATAGTTGTTTATTCAGCAATATTCGTTTTAATGTTGGTATTGAGAATGACAGCGGTATAAAACAGCACTGGTACTGTTTTTATTAATACTGGTACTGTTTGTAATAGTGTATCAATTTTAGATTTGCAGACAGTACCGTTGTCATTCTTATATTTAAAGGACATAAAAATTTGTTGATGCCAATAGTTGTAAGTGTTTTTATAAGTAAACTTCATTTGCAATACGTTGGTATTGAGATACTTCATACAAACAGTACCGGTATAAAACAGTACCGGTACTGTTAATATTAATACCGGTACTGTTTCCAATAGAGTATTAATTAGCACTATTTGTAGCACTATCAACATAACAAGAATAAACATCCCAAGAATTATCATATAAATCGCAAAAACCATGACTATTTATGTTAGCACAAATAGTACCATTAACTGAACATTGACTATTTGTATTAGCATAAACTGTATCATTCAATTTACAGGAAAAAAATGTTGAATATACAAGTATGTTGTTAAAAAGAAACAGAGTGTGCACTAATACTGTTTTAATTACAATCACAATGTTTGGACATCACTAATGGACAGAAATTGTGATAGCATCTTTGCTCTATAAGCTTGTACAGCTTCTTCTGAAAGCATCGGTTCAAGTGGCTCGTCATTTGATATGCATTGCATTACGTAGCACACCATTGGCCCACAGTCAACACTGCACACAAGATGTTATAGATTGTAAGAATTTAGTTAGAGGTGTTCAACAATTTGCATGAATAAAAAATGGTGTGGCTTACGTTGTAGATCCTTGTTGTGGGCAATTTGCTGCAGAAACAATTAGGTATTCGAATTCCATGCTGGTATGTTCAATGTTTTTTGTTATTGGATCATTGAGGTATTGGTCTTTAAGTTTCGATTCCACATACTCTTTCTGATACAATATGACAAATGTGGAGACAGTATGAGTTTTAATAAACAGTACCGGTACTGTTGTAAATAGTAGAAAAGAGTACCAATGAAATTATGTATAAAATTTACACACAGAATCTTACCACTTTCCTTGCATCCTCAAGATACAAATCTTTGGAATTTGCTCTACGTGGTTTCATGGAATTATAATGTGTCCATGTCCACGTGTCTCTATCCAATACCAAAAGGGTCCAATGGTTGGGATCAGTAGGAATTCTCGTTCCACTTGTATTCAAAGGGAATACAAGTAGTCTGTATGTATCAGATAGTTGCAGCTTTTGATCAATATGAGTTTCTCAAGCTGCATGATGTCTCTTAAATACCATAAATGTCTGCAACAATAAAAAATGCATGTTGTCAAATACCACATGCTTGCGGTACTGTTTCCCTAAGATGCATGCTCTCGCAAAAACAGTACCGAATGATTGTAGTATGCCAACAGTAATATGAAAATAAAAAAGAAGTCTCATATCCATTGCATGGCTGATAGTACCATATGGATGACAGTACCACATGTATGCGGTACTGTTTTTATGTATAAGTGAATGCTATTTGAAAAACAGTACCAAACGATAACAGTATGCAAATAGTACCAGATGAATGCTAGTTGAAAAACAGTACCGAACGATTATAGTATGCAAACAGTACCAGATGAATGCTAGTTGAAAAATAGTATCGAATGATTATAGTATGCAAACAGTACCACGTAACTAAAAAAGAAGTCATATCCATGCCATTTGCTGACAGTACCACATATATGCTGTACTATTTCTGAAAACATTTATGCTATAGAAAAAGAGTACCGAATATATATAGTATGCAAAAAGCACAATTAAACACAGAAAGAGGTCACATATCTTACCCAACACAAACTGCTGAAGTATAAGCATCTTTTGGGGAAAGTGTTGTTGACTGATTCATGTTGTGTTGATTCCAGATAGCGTGCATGACAGTCAATTAGCTGGGCAAATATTGTGATTAGTAAATATCAGATTAATTTTTTGAATTTAAGAAATAGTCAACGTACTTTATTAATTCTGTAGAAATATAAGTTAATCATATATGCCTACCATGTTTGATATACTCTCATTTGCTATGAGGTTGTAGATATCTTCAATGCTGATCATGCAGAGTGGTTCATTTGGTATAGCCCAAACAGTTGCACTGTGTTATGTGTATACAGTGAGCAGTGAGATGTCAACAAGATCAGCCAAAAAAAAAAAAACAACAACATGAGTTAAGTTTGAAATGTTTATGTTAACAGTACCAGATAAAGAAATGACAGTACCAATTATTGTAAAAAATAGAGAACAGTACCAGATGATGGCAAGTAATTTTTTTTATAATTGACAAGTAATAAAAAAGAAAGAGTTAAATATTGTCTTACGCTTTCCCCTCATTATCAATAAGTTTTAAGATCCGTTCCTTTTCTATGTCCGATAAATGTGTGTTTTGTTGAAAAGTTGAAATAATCTGCTTAAGTGAAGGTTGCTTGGGCTCGGTTTGATGTGTAGACAGTTGTAGAAGATCAATGTCTATAACATCAGATTCTATATCTTTCGGGACAACTGCCGCAGTGTCTGCCTTTTATTTTTTGGCAACCTTCTTTTTACCACTGTATGTGAACTCAGGATCTCTTTTCTTTTGGCGTGTTTTGTCCTTGAGCCTTTTGTACATTGAAGGTGGTTCGTTTGCAGCTGGAGTTTGTTTTTCATTGGTATCCGACTTCTTTGGCCTTCTAGTTGCTGCATGTTTCTGCGTCACCTGGTGGACGCTAGATTCGACAAGTTCAGACCTTAATAATTCAACAACTGCATTCACATTATCAAGTTCTTCCTTTAGGTTTGTGTTTTGCAGGTTGAGATTTTCATTGTCAAGGAACAACTTTGTCAGAATTTCATCTTTTTCTACTATTTGCTTCTCCAATTCAGCAATTTTATCATCTTTTTCCTTGACTTGTTGCTCCAGCTCTTCTATTTGTTCACGATTCAAAATTGATAAAACTGAAGCAACTGGATCATTATTTTGCTGAACTGGTACTGTTTCTGCTGATGCAGCCTATCTTGCCTCTTGTTCTGGTTCCTCTTGTTCTGGTGCCTCTTGTTCTGGGACTTTTTCTGCTATTTTGTCCAGTAAGGTGCCTTCATCAGATTCTGGTACTGTTTCTGGAAGAATTTTAGCTATGGCAGAGGGAACAGTACCAGATTGATTGAGTTCAGGAGTACATGACACCTCTTGTTTTCGCTCGCTTTCAGTTGTCTTGTTCAAATGCACTATGTTTGTCTTCAGTTTTTGAAGAATGTCAGAAATTACTAATTCATCATCACTGGTTTTTCTGACGTAATGATGTATTCTTCTGTTTCTGTCCTTTCATCATCATTATCATCATCATCATCATCATCATTATCATCATCATATTGTTGTTGTCCATCCTCCTCCTCCTCGTCATCCTCATCATCATCATCATCAAGATCAGGTACAATTACCTGATATTTTGTTCATCAATTATAGAATTCATTAGTATGTCCATGAATACATTGTTGAATCTAGAATGATTTTATTTATCAGATGCAAACAGTATCATGAAACACAAAAAGAGGTGACAAATACAAATAATAGTTGACAGTACCACACGGATGACAGTACCAAATGTATGCGGTACTGTTTTTTTTAAGGATGCATGCTCGTTCAAAAATAGTACCGAATGTATATAGCATTCAAACAGTATCATGAAACACAACAAAACAGCACCGCATACATGAAAAAAAAAAAGAGGTCACAAATGCAAAGAATAGCTGACAGTACCACATGTCTGCGGTATTGTTTTGTTAAGAATGCATGCTCTTTGAAACACAGTACCTAATGCACGGATGACAGTACCACATGTATGCAGTACTGTTTTTTTGTATAAGATGAATTCTATTGGAAAAATAGTACCGAATATTCTTAGCATGCAAATATGATTTATTTTATCAGAAATAGTACCTGATTTTTATTCAACTTTTTGAGATTTATTTTTTCCAATGCATTGGACAATGGCTTGAGATCCCAGACTAGACATCTAGGTGTTGTACTCTTCTGTACTTGTTGGACTAGAGTGGTGTGCTCACAGATCCAGTACTGCATCATTTGTTAGGGCTGATTAGTTGAATGAAGTTCATAAGACAATACCAACATATAATATAGAATATGATATGAAAAGGTTACCGGTAACATCATGACACAGCATGCAACACCTTTGTTCCTAGAATCCGAGCACAAACTGTTCTCCAAGAATTCCAGTATATGTGCACTCTAGTTGTATTGGCGGATTTGATCCAAATTTTCAACCAATGTTGTGTAGTGCCACGACAATGAATGTCCTTTGTTAGGGACAAACAACGTTGCCAAACAGAAGAATGTCAAAAGTCTTGCAACATCTTCTCTGCCAATGTGTGTTTGCTCATCAGCAGCCTGCCGCAAAGCATCAGATATGTTCTGTTTTTTAATTCGTCGCAACCCAGAGAATCTACGAGAGACGAATTCAGTGCCTGGCCTTGCGATTTTTTTGACACTGTCTATCAGTTGTTCACCATCTTCTATTGCAAACATTGTTCGCAACTCTTTCTCTCTGATGCGAAGCTTTATTCCACCTAAGTTGAAAGATTTGGACTATGGTTCAAATGTTTTGATGATTGTTTCCACATCAACATCGCTTTTCCTCGAGTAATCTTTGTTAATTTCATAGTTTAAAATAGTGAGGATGAGCTTCCAAAATGGAGAATGTTTGAGATATACATGCTGTACTTTTGTCAAGTTGATGGTTTCAACTTCATTAATGACTGAGATTAGGTTCGAACGGTACTGGATGTTCACCATGTTTGATTTTGTATGAGCGTGATTGCAATACCTGTAATTCGTAACATTTGTTTTCAGTTAGAGATAACATGCAAGATCATCTAGATACAGTACCACTTCTATGACAGTACCGCATGTCTGACAGTACCACATCATGCGGTACTGTCTCACAAAATATGCTTGCTTCGCAAAAACAGTATCGAATGATTATATCATGCAAAAAGCACCATTAAACAAAGAAAAGAATCACACATACAATGAAATGACCGACAGTACCGCATGTATGACAGTACCATAGTCTGCGGTACTGTTTTTTTTATGATGCATGCCCGTTCAAAAATAGTACCGCATGACTCTATAATGCAAACATCATATTTAAACACAAAAATGGCTCACATATCAAAAGAATGGCCGACAGTACCGCATGTATGACAGTACCACATCATGCGGTACTGTCTCACAAAATATGCTTGCTTCGCAAAAACAGTACCGAATGATTATATAATGTAAAAGGCACCATTAAACAAAGAAAAGAATCACACATACAATGAAATGACATACAGTATCGCATGTATGACAGTACCATAGTCTGCGGTACTTTTTTTTTATGATGCATGCCCATTCAAAAACAATACCGCATGACTCTATAATGCAAACATCATATTTAAACACAAAAATGGCTCACATATCAAAAGAATGACCGACATTACCGCATGTATGACAGTATCATAGTCTGCGGTACTGTTTTTTTTTTTATGATGCATGCCCGTTCAAAAATAGTACCGCATGACTCTAACATGCAAACATCATATTTAAACACAAAAATAGTTCACATATCAAACGAATGAGAGACAGTACCGCATGTATGAAAGTATCACATGTCTGCGGTACTGTTTTTTTATGGATGCATGCTCGTTCAAAAACAGTACCGCATGACTCTATCATGTAAACTTCACATTTAAACACAAAAATAGTTGCAAATATCAAAAGAATGACCGACAGTATCGCATGTATGATAGTACCACATGTCTGTGGTAATGTTTCATATTAGGCTATTGTAAAAATAGCAACGATTATACGTTTTAGGAGAAACTAAATACATAATACAGTACCACAAAACCTGTTATTAGAAAGATAGTTGAAAATCCTAAACAGTACCACACAATAAATATTCAAACCCTCGATATGTGTTTTATCAAAAAACCCTAAAGAGTACCTTTAATCGAATATAGTACCTGTTTATTGCGAAGGACTGTAATGTGTGGATTTGCTCGGTGAAAAGTTAGGGATCGATTGAGGTTTTATTTGGAAGAAGTTTTGATTAGTTTTCAGATGATTTGGGAAGAAGTTGGAAAGTCACGGAACGTTTCCGATAAAACATGGGGGTTTTCAAATAACAGGTTTTGTGAGTGAAAGATGCGCGAGGTCCTTTTTTGTCTTTTCGTTGCAAATATGACTTATTCACAAACAATTTTTAAGGGTATGACTTAAATCCTTAAAAGTCTATAAATTGTGACCGGCCTCCAAAAACCCCTATCATTTATCACCTGGGTTTAGAGTTGGTGAGCATTGTTTTTTGTATATGGCTAGATGATAATAACACGCTTTCACACCCCAAAATTTTCCTCCAAACTGGGGTTGACCCGCAAGAAAAATTTAAGATATTCAAAATCTCTTGTTTATCCCAAACAATATTTATAAGTCATTAAACTGAATCATTTGATGGGATTTCAACTACAGGGCACAAAATAAAGATAGAAAAAAATATTACAGAGCCATCTAAGTGTCCCAACCACGCGATTGACATTACATACCAAATAAAAGTAAATTAGGTCTAAACTTAATAATTACAATCATCCAACAATTATTATTACAGACCACAAAAATAAAGTCTTCCAGCTCTGTGCAGGAAAGAAAAAAAAATAGATAACTCATTTGATGGAATATTTAAGAGAAATTAATCTCTTTCCAGCTCATTTTCAGTATCCATGTGCTTAATATCCTGAAAAAAATATTCCCACAAGGGGTGAGCTACTAAAGCCCAGTAATCAGAATCTCCTAGGTGCCTGTATACAGTGGTTGTAATACTACACTGTATTAAGTGACCGACTATAGTGAATGTGATTAGGTGGCATACTATTTATGCAACAATTAATTCAATAGATCCCAACTGAATAATGTAAATTATACTTACAATGGTTTGGTGAAACTGTCACCGTAACTACTATTTTACTTACATGTAAAAATAGTTAAATATTGATGTGTATACCACAATGAAGTCTCTGTCGTAGTGGTAGGGATCTCAGATTCAGATCTTCAAGGTCTCGGGATCAAATCCCGTGGCGATACAGGTTTCATATATATATATATATATATATATATATTTATAAAATATTCATCAAGAGGAATTAAATATAATTAAATAATTCCAACATATCATTCATACATAAATAAGAGAGGTTGCCATTTATAGTAAAATTTGGTAAAGGAGTTTAATCTAAATGCTCATAAGATAATCATACTTCTATCATCCTCTACCCCCAGCCTTGGGATCCAGTGACTTTACGGGCTTAGCATCCAATGCATTCCGATGGTGTCACCCACCAAAAGAACTAGCCGTCGCGACCAGCTACCTGACTGGCCAGGTCAGAAGGAAGCATCTCCCACATAAAATGCATATGTTTCCATCTCCATCTAAAAGGCCATTTCTACCCACCCATCACCCCATTGCCAAAAATAACTTTAGCACCGAGTGCCTTCATTTCTTCTCACCCTTTTACATTCCCAATGGTACCTTGTATAGAAATAAGACATTTTTAAAAACAACTGGCAATGTCCCTGGGCGATGAATCAAAAGTGGGATTATTCAGTCATATGCAGTATATTTTTAAGTATTTTATCTAAATCCATAATTTAATAATAATTCTCAATTAAATTAAGGATTTAACATAGTCACCAATATCATTATCACAAAGGTAGGTACTACATGTAATTTAACAAATAGCAAGTAGAAAAATAATTAAGAATATGAATTAGTATTTTAGTTAATTACTTTGATAAGTTTTCCGTACTACCTTTGATAAGAATAAAATTATTTCTAATGGTATATTAATTAAGCCGAGGTTGGTAGCTTAGTGGGTGGGCGACCCTAATTGTGATTTAAAGACGCAAGTTCGAACCTCATTGGCTGCAAATCTCAGTTTTTACCTCTTTTACCTTTTATTTTATTATTTTATGGAATATAAAGATAATAAATAGCTCTTGGACTTATAATTAATTTTTTTTAACAAAATTGATAAGTTTTATTTTATTCAAAATAATTTGAATAAATTTTCAATCATCATCTTATTTATAACCAAACCCTTATCATAGGTTTTCAGCTTCAAGAAATCCAAAAATGTCCACAAAATTATTCCAATGTTTAGGAAGGTTTTAAATAAATTTCATTAAATTCACTTAATCATAAAAATGTAGTTATATAACTTGCTAGGTTGACAAAACAATGCCTAAAAATAACTCAATTTCATTTAAGTAAGACCAAATGAGAAAAGAATAAGTCCATTATTTCTTTTGGACATTTTATCAAATACTTAGCATTTTAGTTTGAATAAGTCATCCAACTATCCACGATGAAACTAATTATGTAAGTCAATTATCATCAATATTAGAGTGTCAAATAATACATAATATCCAGTTTAAAAGAATCTCATATCAATAGAAATTATTAACATGAAAATAACTAACAGAAGGCAATTGAAAATTTAAATAAATCTTTAAACATAATATTCTAAAAAAATTCAAACAAGCATCAATTAAAAGCTAAGCAGAAATAACAGCTTGAAAGAAAATTCATATAAAATAGAGTAGAACTCCAATGTCAATAAACTTTATATCTGTAGAAACTAGACTTCAAGACCTACAACTTTCATGTTTTACACTTTTTAAAATTCTAAGGTCTAAAGGTACAAAAACAGCTTTGAATTCAGTTTGTTCAGAAAATACAGTTTTACACGTGCTTAGTATTTTGGGCATAACTTTTGACTCACAAATCGGATTGATGCAATTCATTTTGGGTTGAAAATAAAACTGAAAGGGCTACAACTTTTATATTTTAGCCGAAGCCTAATTCCACCGTTTTAGGGGTTAGAAGCACATTAGAAGTTACAAATAGGGAGTTGTCAGCATACTGAGTTACATTAGTCAAAATTTTGGCTTCCCTAGCCCCAATATACGGGTATTTATTTTTATCACAATCAAGTTTCATACTTCAAACCCAGAAAAGGCATCAAATATATTTTTGGAGGTTCATCATCCTACCTCAATGAAGATATTAATGACCAAGTCTGAGAAGGAAAAATGAGTTGAGCTTTGAACACCACCCAAATTGGAAAATTCCAAGCCTTTCTCTTTCCTCCAAGCAACACCAAATGTCCAACCACACTTGATAGAAAAATATATATTTTTTTCTCTTATTTTTTTTTCTCTTTGAAGGCACACAATTTATAAGAATCATGGGAGTGTAGAGAAAGTTATTGGTGGAGAAAATAATCATGCTTCAAATCAACTAAGGTAAGATTATGCATATACAATTGGTAGCATGATCCAAGAATCATGCTTGCTTTTTGACTATCTAACCATATAATTTAAGAAAGGTGTTGGAGGATGGATGAAGATGGGTGGCATGATCCGGGAATCATGCTAACTTTTTGACAAATTAACAAAATGCTTTAAATCATGCTAGCTTTCAAACAAAATGCTTTAAATCATGCTAGCTTTTTGACAAATCAAACAAAATGCTTTAAATCATGCTTGCTAAATAATTTGAGAAAGATGCTTTTAAGGTCATCAATATAGGATCTTCTCTTTGTCTAATTAGCCAAATAATTTGAGAGATTGTGAGAGATGTATGGAAGAAAGGATGGATGGAAATAAAGTTTGCCGAGAAATAATTTAGAGCAACTATTCATGAGTCAACTCAATGAGTGATAAAGTGAGTTAAAGAAAAGGGTTGACCCATGGGTTAATGGGCTTGGTTTGAACCAAATAGGTAATTGGGCTAGGAAGTGTTTGGATAAAAATTTTAGAAATTCTACATTAAACTCCCACATAGGGTGAATTTCAATATGAAAATCTTTCCAACTAATTTTATTATTCCAAAAATTTTCAAACCCTCAATTTTCTAGATTTTTACTATAACAAATATCACCACCACACTTAAGAAAATTAATTAAGAAAAAAAAATTCAGGTTATTACAAATTGTAGATGTGGTTTGAACCTGGCTTGTTGCTAAAATCGTGGCCCTGTTGTTAAGCGATATGAAAAATTCATGGAACTTCATGGTTAATAATAAATTTAGGTGATTGGTAATAGTTAGACGGGCCTAGATATGAGATTTTTGAAGTATTCTAGTGATGGTTCTAATATCGGGAATGATAATTAGAAGAGATTGTGAAGATGATAGTAGTTTTGAATTCGAATTTGAGAGGTATGAAGAGCTTACATGACTCATGGATTTATCAAGAATATATTCCATTATTGGACAAGCATAGTTATTAAACGATATTACAGTTTTAAATGATAAATAAAATTGATATAAAAGTGGGAATGGGTAGGTTATCCACTTACTATGTGATGATTCATTGCTACTATAGATTAGTGACGACCGTTTTACCTGACGATACCATAGTTTTGATTCCGGAAAAGGTCAAAGCAATAATACCTTCTCCCACTACCTAATGTTAAGTGTATTAAAAAAAAAGCTTTTATTTTAATGGCCAACATAATGTTGAATGAGAAAGAGTCTCAATAATATTTTCTCAAAATAAGGTGTAAATTTGTGGATGTGTTTCCTGATAAGTGGTGAGAGTCACCTTCTTTGTGGGAGATTTACTTTTTCTTGGAGCTTGTGTCAGGAGTCCCTCCTATTTCTGTTACACCATATCATAGGGCAATTGTTAAGGAAGTTTGAAATTAAATTTAATGATTTGTTAGCCTACGGTTTTGTTTAGTATAGTATTTTGTTGTAAAGGCATCATAAAGTTTTGGTTAAGTGGAAAGATGGAAATTTGGGAATTGAATGGACAAGGTTATTAAATTTGATAATAATTAGGATGGGAATTAGTTGTCAAGTTTTGACAGTTTGTTTGACTATTTGTGTTAAGAAGTGTAAGTTTGAGTTCTGATTGTTCAAGTTGAATTTTGAGATTAGGTAATTATTAGTTGAAGAACTACAGTTCATTTTCCAAAAGTTTTTGTTATGTTAGTCAAGCACGATTGAGGTTTGTGATTAATATCCAACCTGACACCAGAAAAAAAGTAAAAGCTGGTTCAAGTATGGCAATTGGTGGAGAGCTTGTGAAAGTACAATCAGTCCAGTGTTTGCAAGTTTAACGCTAGGAGTCAACACAACCACAATAGAAAGAAAGCCTATCTAGGTCTCAACAGAAAGGTAAGGCCCCCAAACAAAACCATGCAGATGAAAGGAATCGCTATGACAAAAGTGATAGTTCGTTTAGTAGCAGTCTGGTTCACAGAAAGAAGAAAAAGGCAAGCAAAAACAATGGTGGTGGAAAAACTACAGTACACTAAGTGGGGAGGTTCTTGCTAGACTACTTGAACGATGGCTAGAAAGGCACTAGGAAGAATCTTTGCATCTCCATTCACATATGATATCTGTGGATCAGAGCCCCCGAGAAAGTTTTCAACACCCTAGCTCATTGTCTATGACAAGTACATTACTATCATTATACAAAGGCTATAACATTTTGGATTTGGAGTGACGAGTTTATATGCAAAGTTTTTCCATCCAGCTTAGGGGACACTGCTTTAAGTGATTTCACACTACCCCTATAAAGTAGCTACTGGAAGTAGCTCTAAGAAGAATTTGCCACTAGATTCTTGGTGAATGCCAAATAGCCAAAATCTATTGACGTGTTGCTCACTTTGAAAAAAAGAGCAATAAAAGCTTGAAGGATTATTTCCGAAGGTATATAGAGCTTTACAATGAGGTTGAAGGGTGTACAGAGTAGTTAGCAATTGCATCATTCAAGTTGGGACTACAAAAGGGTGATAAGCTATGGTTATCACTTATAAAAAAGCCAGCAACCAACATATCTAATCTCATGTGTTGGATAGAGAAGTATGCGAAGATGGATGATGAAACAAAGCTTGCCAGCCAGAGGAAACCTAAGTCATTTAGGTCAAAAGAGGGAAAGAAGATGGTGGAAGAAGCCAAGTTGGAGACTAGGAAGTCAATTTATAAAGCTATTAGTATGGTCTTCAAGAAACCAATTTACAAAATCCTCCCCCAAATCAAGGATGAGCCTTGCTTCAAGTGGCTGACAAAGATGCCAAATGATTTGAAAAGGAGGTTAAGCAAAGATTACTGTAACTATCATCGGGAAAATGGGCACCATACAGGAAACTGCAAATCCCTGCCATATTTCTCGAAAGATCTCGTGAAAGATGGACATCTTAAGCAGTATATCAATGATGTAAAGACTTAGGAAGAATGGGATCAACCTCAAGGACCTTGGGGTGATCAGAAAAGGAGAAGGGAGGAGGTTGAGAAGATTAAAGGTGTGGAAAAAGTAGAACCTCACCCAAGACAACAATTGAGGAAGGAAGTTCAAAGGTAACTAGCCATTCATGTCATTCATATAGAGAACTAGTCCTAAGGTATAATCGTTTGCCCCCACGCAGATGGTCAAACTGTTGGTCGGGCTGGTGAAGTGTTGAAGGTTGCCTACAAGGTAGGAGGATGTTGAGGCATTTCTTTCTTTAAGAACAAAGGTCAGGGAGTGCAACATCCTCATAATAATACACTGGTGGTTGCCCTCAAGGTGTTCTAATTTGAAATGAAGAGGATCTTGGTAGATGTTAGGAGGTTAACTGAGGTAGTGTTTCTAAGCTTGTTCAAGAAGCTTAAATTAACAGAGGAAGACTTGGAGCTAACTGATTATCCTTTAATCAGTTTTAACTTTGCCCTAGTATGGCTTCTAAGGAAAGTTATAATCCATGTCCAAGTTGGCCTAGTAGAATATGAGTTAGAGTACACTATAGTAGATGCACCATCTCCCTATAATGCTATCGTAGGGAGGTCATGGATTCATATGTTAAAGGTGGTCCCTTCCACTTATCATCAAGTTCCCTTATGGCGATGAAGTTGTAGAGATTTAAGGGGACCAAACTATATCGAAAAAGTACTTTATTGCTACCCTGAAGTCTAATACCTTGTCCGAGCAAGTACAATTAACAGAGATACTAGGGAACACCCTCAAGACTGATGATGTTGGAGGTGACCCTAAGAAGAAAATAGTAGAGTAGTTGAAGAGAGTTCATGTTGTCCTAGTCGAGGATGATCAATACTTTTTAAACGGGTCTAACTTAGAGACTGCAGAAAGACTTGAGCTAATTGAAATGCTACTCAAGAACATTGGTGCCTTTGCCTGGATTCCTCAAGAAATGACAGGTTGAGGTTGAGGCCAATTGAGAGGTGTCATACCCCGAATAGCTACCCAATACAGTGGTGGTGAAGAAAAATAGAGAGTGGAGGGTTTGTGTTGGTTATGCAGATCTAAATAAAGCCTATCCCAAAGATTCATTTCCACTTCCCAAGATTGATTAACTTGTGTACTCTACTACTGGAAGTTCCAGGATGTCATTCTTGGATGTCTGCCAAGGATATTACTAGATCCCAATGTATAAGCTAGACGAAGATAAGACTTCATATATCAACCCAAGGGAAATTTATTGCTACAAGGTGATGTACTTTGTTCTAGAAAATGCTAGTGTAACTTATCAACGGTTGGTCACCAAGATGTTCAAGGAGGACCTTGGCTAGATAATGGAGATCTACATAGATAATATGGTGGTAAACAGTAGAGAACCTGAAAGGCATATTCAAGATTTTTGACGTGTGTTTGCTCCTCTTGGTGAGTATGGTTTGAATCTAAATGCCACCAAATGTGCCTTTGGAGTTAGTTCAGGAAAATTCTAAGGATAATTGGTCACCAAAAAAGGAATTGATGCTGATACTAACCAGATCAAGGTAATTTAATGAGTCATTGCCCCAAGGACAAAGAAAAAAGTATAAAAGCTTACAGGAATGGTTTTTGCACTTAACAATTCATAAACCATGCCTCAAATTAGTGCCAACCATTCTTTTAAGTTGTTAAAGGGGGCACACAAGATGGTCCAAAATGAAGAAGCTGATTGGGCACTAGCAAAACTGAAGGAGTACCTAACAACTACCTCTATTCTTTCTACTCCTCAATTAGGGGATATTCTTCAACTTTATTTGGCAGTTTCAGAACATGTAATCAATGCCGTGCTACTGAAGAAGGTGGATGAAAAGCCAAAGCCCACAGCTATGTAAGTAAAACTTTACAAGGGGCAGAAAGCATATATTTATCCCTGCAGAAGTTTACTTTGGCATTGGTGATGGCATTAAAAAAGTTGGCTTACTATTTTCATGCTCACACTATCTAAGTGATCACTGACTAACCAATTGGCCAATTGTTGAATAGAACTAACATCACAGGAAGAATAGCAAAGTGATTAGTGGCATTGGGAGCGTTTGACATTAAGTTCATTCCCCAAATAGCAATAAAAGCATAAGTCCTTGCAGACTTTATGGCTAAGTTTACTCCTCTAGTTTTCGAGGAAGTGCATGAGATGTGGCAAATGTAGATCAATTCAAAACTAAAAGTAGCGGCATTGCTATGGCAGATTGAGGTGGATGGCTCTTCATCTAAGAAATGAGCTGAAGTTGGAGTGATTTTGACAACCCCTAATGGGAGTGATTATTGAGTATGCCATTAAGTTGGGGTTTGAAGCTACGAATAATGAAACCAAGCAGGAGGCTTTTTTAGCTGGGCTTAAAGTTACTCAGTGGCTCTTTGCTCAGGACATCTTAATCAAGATAGACTCCTAACTTGTGCCAAATCTACTAAAGGAAGAGTACGCAACAAGAAATGAAAGGATGGCAGAGTATTTGTCTATTTCCAAATAGAAGCTGGAGGGGTTCAAAGTCATTAGGTTTGAATTGGTTGGAAGAGACCATAATCTTATGCTAATGCTTTGGTAACATTGGCTGCGTCTCCACACATTAGGCTGACTAACACAATTTTCCTTGAAGTGTTATAAAAGACAAGTGTCTCCAAAACAAAAGAAATGAACTATATTGCTTTAGGTCCTTATTGGGTGGATCTAATTATTGCTTATTTAAAGGATGGTGCCTAGCCAAGAACACGGTACAAATGACGAAGCTTCGCATAAATGTAATAAGATTCTAGCTTTTACCTGACCATAAGCTATATAGAAGGTCTTTTATAGGTCCCTATCTTGTTTATGTTCATTTTGATAGAGTTCAGAATTTTTTGTATGAGATACATGAAGGAGTCTATGGAACACACACTGGGAGCACACCTTTGGTATATAGAGCTATAACTTAAGGATGCTGGTGGCCACAAATGGGTAGGGATGCTCAAGCTTTTGTTTAAAAATGTAAGAAATGTAAGTTCTCTCCTATTCCTCATTAGCCTACTCAGTAGCTCAATCCCTTAACCAGTTCATGGCCATTTGCACAGTGGGGTCCTAACATAGTGGCACCTCTACCTACTATCACTTGAAATAAGATATGGTTGGTGGTTGTCTTGGATTATTTCACCAAATGGGTGGAGGCAGAGCCCATAGCCCATATCAAGGATACTAACACCATTTAATTTATATAGAAGAACATCAAGGTATGGCATTCCTCAAACACTTATTTCTGATAATGAAACACAATTCGATAGTTCTCCATTCTGGGAATATTGTTCAAGGTATGGGATTAAGAATATTTATTTGTCACCTACCTATCCTCAAAGTAATGGGGAAACCGAGGCATCTAAAATTATTCTTAGTTGGATCAAGAAGAAATTGGAAGCTGCAAAAGGAAAGTTGGTTAAAGAACTACTTATGATTCTTAGGACTTACAGGATAACCCCGAGGAGATCAATTGGTGAGACTTTATTCTTTCTTACTTATAGAATGGAGGCTATTATTCTATTGGAGGTCGGCATGCTAACCGTTCACACACTTGCCTTTGATCAGGGGGAGAATGGCAAAGCTATATGCATAAGCTTGGATTTTGTTGATGAAAGAGTTAGATGCAATTAGATTGGCAACCTACCAATAGGAGATACGAAGGAAGTTTAAACAAGAAGGTCAAGCCCAAAGAGTTCAAAGTTGGTGACTATATTCCTAAAAAGCTGATGGGAGCAAGAAATAATCCAATAGAAGGCAAACTCAATGCTAATTGGGAGAGAACTTTCCAAGTTATTGAGGCGCTTGGGAATAGTGCTTGCCGGTTGATAGATTTAGAAGGAAGACCGGTAAAGAGGCGGCCCTAGAATATAACTCATTTGAAGCACGTTTATATGTAAAGATTTGTATAGCCATGCTTGCTGTTGTTCAAATGTACTTATTCAATGAAGCAATGAAAAATAGGAATTTCAAATTCTTAAAAGAACATTCAAAACCTTGGCCTAATCCTTAACCAGGTGCCTCCTTTAAGCCAAGCTTTTCAAGCTATTTGGTTTAGTTAGGAAGGAATTTCAAAAGGATATTTAAAAGGATTAACATCTAACTAGCTTATACATAGTTGTTGACATCAAAACCCTAGTCTAATCACTTACCACGTATCTCCCTTTAGCTAGGCTTTTTCAAGCTATTTGGTTTAGTTAGGAAGGAATTTCAAAAGGATATTCAAAAAGATTTACGTCCAATTGGCTCGAACCTAGTTGTTAGCATTCAAAATCCTGGTCATATCACTGGCTAGGTGTTTATCAATCTAAACTTTTACAAATTGTCAAGTTTGGTTGGTTTTGCTACTATCTGTAAGATAGTCAATCTCTATCTCCCCCAAGCTAGGCTTTTTCAAGCTATTTGGTTTAGTTGGGAAGGGTTAGCAATGTCCCGACCACACTAGATTAGGTCGACAACATAAAAGGATCGAGTTTGTTTCAACTCCAAGTAAGTAAAGCCATTTTAGATTGCTTTAAGTTTATATATCTAATTAATTCTTTACTCCCATTTTAGATGGTTAAGTATCTCATTTTCACAAGACACTTATGGTCTGATAAGTTTTGTTAGGAAAGGTTTACCTCATCCTAAATATAAGATGGTTGGGCACTTTTTAAAAGCTTTACATTTTATAAGTTTTAAGTCCAAAACTTATAACTTTTCATAAGGAATTTCCTAAGGCATTTTGTGAAGCATTCTATTCTCAAATGGAAGTAAAGTTCAAATTGTCACGCCCCGGATTTTCATAACCGAATGCCCAGGGGTGACTTGGAATTTATTTGTTAGGTATAAAAATAAGATGATAATAACACGCTGTCACACCCCAGAGTTTTCCTCCAGATTGGGGTTGACCCGTAAGAAAAATTTAAGATAGTCAAAATCCCATGTTTATCCCAAACAATATTTATAAGTCATTGGACTGAACCATTTGATGGGATTTCAACTACAGGGCACAAAATAAAGATAGAGAAAAATATTACAGAGCCATCTAAGTGTCCCAATCACGCTATTAACATTACATACCAAATAAAAGCAAATTAGGTCTATGCTTAATAATTACAATCATCCAACAATTATTACAGACCAAAAATAAAGTCCTCCAGCTCTGTGCAGGAAAGAAGAAAAAACTAGATAACCCTTCTGATGGAATATTTAAGAGAAATTAATCTCTTTCCAGCTCATCTTCTGTATCCCTGTGCTTAATATCCTGAAAAAAATATTCCCACAAGGGGTGAGCTACTAAAACCCAGTAATCAGAATCTCCTAGGTGCCTATATGCAGTGGTTGTAATACTACACTGTATTAAGTGAATGTGTTTAAGTGGCATACTATTTATGCAACAATTAATTCAATAGATCTCAACTGAATAATATAAATTATACTTACAACGGTTCGATGAAATCGTCACCGTAACTACTATTTTACTTACATGTAAAATAATTAAATACTGATGTGTATACCACAATGAAGTCTGTGTCGCAGTGGTAGGGATCTCAGATTTAGATCTTCAAGGTCTCGGGATCAAACCCCGTAGCGATACAAATTTCATACAAATATATATATATATATATATATGTTTATAAAATATTAATCGAGAGGAATTAAATATAATTAAATAATTCCAACACATCATTCATACATAACAAGAGAGGTTACTAGTCACAATAAAATTTTGTAAAGGAGTTTAATCTAAATCCTCCTAAGATAATCATACTCCTATCCTCCTCTACCCCCAGCCTTGGGAACCAGTGACTTTATGGGTTTAGCATCCAATGCATACCAACGGTGTTACCTACCAAAAACCTAGCCGTCGCGACTGGCTACCTGACTGGCCAAGTCAGAAGGGAGCATCTCCCAAATAAAATGCATGTTCCCATCTTCATCTAAAAGGCCATTTCTACCCACCCATCACCCCATTGCCAAAAATAGCTTTAGCACCAAGTGCCTTAATTTCTTCTCACCCTTTTACATTCCAAGGGTACCTTGTATGGAAATCAGACATTTTTAATAACAACCGGCAATGTTCTCGGGCGATGAATCAAAAGTGAGATTATTTAGTCACATGCAATATATTTTTAAGCACTTTATCTATATCCATACTTTAATAGTAATTCTCAATAAATCAAAGATTTAACATAGTCATCAATATCATTATCACAAAGGTAGGCACTATATGTAAATTAACAATTAGCAAGTAAAAAAAAATTTAGAATACAAATTAGTATTTTAGTTAATTGTTTTGACAAGTTTACCATACCAAATTTGATAAGAATAAAATTATTTCTAATGGTATATTAATTAGGCCGAGGTTGGTAGCTTAGTGGGTGGGCGACCCTAATTGCGATTTAAAGTCGCAAGTTCAAACCTCATTGGCTGCAAATCTCAGTTTTTGCTCTTTTTACCTTTTATTTTATTATTTTATGGAATATAAAGATAATAAATAGCTCTTGGACTTATATTTAATTTTTAGCAAAATTGATAAGTTTTATTTTATTCAAAAAATAATTTAAATAAATTTCCAATCATCATCTTATTTATAACCAAACCCTTATCATAGGTTTTTGGCTTCAAGATATCCACAAATGTCCACAGAATTATCCCAATGTTTAGGACGGTATTAAATGAGTTTCATTAAATTCACTTAATCATAAAAATATAATTATATAACTTGCTAGGTTGACAAAACAATGCCAAAAATAAATCAAATTCATTTAAGAAAGACCAAATGAAAAAAGAACAAGTCCATTGTTTCTTTTGGGCATTTTATCAAATACTAGCATTTTAGTTTGAATAAGTCATCCAACTATCCATGATGAAATTGATTATCTATGTTAATTATCATCAATATTAGAGTGTCAAATAATACATAATATCTAGTTTAAAATAATTTCATATCAATAGAAATTATTAACATGACAATAACTAACAGAAGGAAATTGGAAATTTAAATAAATTTTTAAACATAATATTCTAAACAATCCAAACAAGCATTAATTAAAGCTAAGCAGAATAGCAGCTTGAAAGAAAATTCATATAAAATAGAGCAGGACTCCAATATCTACAAACTTTATATCTGTAGAAACTAGACTTCAAGACCTACAACTTTCATGTTTTACACTTTTTAAAATTCTAAGGTCTAAAGGTACAAAAACAGCTTTGAATTCAGTTTGTTCAGAAAATACAGTTTTACACGTGCTTAGTATTTTGGGCATAACTTTTGACTCACAAATCGGATTGATGCAATTCTTTTTGGGTTGAAAAGAAAACTGAAAGGGCTACAACTTTTATGTTTTAGCCGAAACCTAATTCCGCCGTTTTAGGGGTCAGAAGCACATAAGAAGTTACAAATAGAGAGCTGTCAGCATACTGAGTTACATCAGTCAAAATTTTGGCTTCCCTACCCCCAATATACGGGTATTTATTTTTATCACAATCAAGTTTCACACTTCAAGCCAGAAAATGCATCAAATATATTTTAGGAGGTTCATCATCCTACCTCAATGAAGATATTAATGACCAAGTCTGAGAAGGAAAAATGAGTTAGCTTTGAACACTACCCAAATTGGAAAATTCCAAGCCTTTCTTCTTCCTCCAAGCAACACCAAATCTTCAGCCTCACTAATTAATAATTTATTATTATTTCTCTTCTATTTCTTCTCTTTGAAGACACACAATTTATAGGGAGTGTAGAGAAAATTATTGATGGAGAAAAAATTCAACTAAGGTAAGATCATGCCTATACAATTGGTAGCATGATCCAAGAATCATGTTTACTTTTTGACTATCTAATCATATCATTAAAGAAAAGCATTGGGGAAGATGTATGGAGGTGGCATGATCCGGGAATCAAGCTAACTTTTTGACAAATTTAAACAATCATGCTAGCTTTTTGACAATTTAACCAAATGCTTTAAATCATGTTAGCTTTCAAACAAAATGCTTTAAATCTTGTTTGCTAAATAATTTGAAAAGGATGCTTTAAGGTCATCAATGTGGGTCTTCTCTTTGTCCAATTAGTCAAATAATTTTGAAAGATGGTGAGAGTGTATGGAAGATGGAAATGAAGTTGTCAGGAAATAATTTAGAGCAACTATTCATGAGTCAATTCATTGAGTGATAAAGTGAGTTGAAATGAGTTGAGGTGAGTCAAAGAAAAGAGTTGACCTATGGGTTAATGGTCTTGGTTTGAACCAAATAAGTAATTGGGCTAAGAAGTGTTTGGATAAAAAGTTTAGAAATTCTACATTAAACTCCCACATAGGGTGAAATTTAATCCGAAAAATTTTCCAACTAATTTTTATCATTCCAAAAATTTTCAAATGCTCAATTTTCTAGATTTTTACTATAATAAATATCACTACCACACTTAAATAATTTAATTAAGGAAAAAAATTCAGGTTATTACACAAATTCTAATTTCCTAACAAAAGAAATACAAAAGTAATAACATAACAATATCCACTAAAAAAGAAACTTCAAATTTCATTTCATTATATTTCAAAAAGATCTAGAGTTAAAGTAAATGAAACTTCCTTACAAAAGAAAGGAGAAAAGCAAACACAAAAAGCAAAAAGGAGAAGCCAGACTTTAAGTCTTCATAATTGTGGCTATTAAAGCTTTCTTAGGATTTGAGCTAGGGATATCCTTGGTAGTTTCCTTGGGATTGAACTAGAGGCTACTTAGATTTCTGTTTCTTGGCCAGTTCTTTCAACCTCTTGCTTATCTTTTTTTCTCCCTATGCTATACTTCCCTGCTTAGCTGTTGGAGTAGGAGGAGGAGGCCTTTGAAACTAAAAGGAGGAATTTTTTCTTTGAGGGTTGGCCAGGCTACATTCTTGTAAAGTTCAGAGGTTATCTCCACCCCAACCTTGGCCATTGTTGCCTCCCAGCCATCCAAGAAGTAGGTATTTCACACTCTGATGAATTGATCTAAAATCTGATTAAAGTTCCTTAAGGTCCTTGAAGGCTTTATCTTCCTGGGCCTTATAAGCTTCATTATTTTCTTTGATCAATTCATCCTTAACTTCAGATTTTCTTTTAATTTGGCTACTTCTTTATTCATTTTCACTTGTTCGACCTTGAGGATGTTCACCTTGGCATCCTAAGCAATAATCCCATCCTTTGTAACCATTACCTCCATTGAAGAATTCAACTGTCCTTTCAAGAAATTCACCTTACCTTGAAAAGACCTAAAGGTTGCTTCGGTAAGAGCTTTTCTAGACTTAGTGAGCTCAACTTCTTTTCCCATCTTTTGCTTGGCTTGAAAAAGCTCAGAGATCCTTGATTTTGCTCCATTAAGCTCAACCTCATCACTAGCAATCTTGCCTTGCATATCTTTGAATCGAGTCATGACTTCAAGGGTATAGAAAATATTCTGCAATGACCATATTGAATGTAAGAACATAAATTTGTAGATAAGAAAATACAAAGTGTACTAAGTTACAGGAACTCACTAGTAGTGCTTGGTTGAGGTGGATATTGGGAAAGTCCTCGTAAGAAATCCTCTTGATTCTCTCATGATTGGTGGGGAGAAGAACTCCCTTGGCATAGGCCAAAGCAAAACTAGGGCCAGTGAAGACTGGGTTTCTTATTGTTATAAGTTGGCCCTCAAGGTGTTTCAAATTTGGAAAAAGTATGATTGGCGTGAAGGCCGAAACATCTTGGATCTGGGTCCTTAGAGGAATAAGCTCGCTGGGCTTGTTCGTTCAATGATGGGGGAAGAAGAGCTTTGCCTGACCACAGGTTTAGGTGGTGCTCAGGGAGCACATAAAGAGGCAAGAAGTTGAGTAGGAGGATTCTCTCCTATTTTTTGCTTCTTCTTCTGGAGTAGATTCTCACCTTTATTTACTTAGGAGTGCTTCATTTGATCTTCAGAAGCATTGCTGCTTATAACTCTAAAGGCTTGTTTCCTAGAAACAACCATTTTTTCCTTTGTATTTTTCTCTTGACTAGCCTCTCTCGCCCGAGCTTGTTCGGCTAGTTTCTTGAAGTCCCTATTTGGAGCCATAGATGGTTTGGGAAGCTCAATATGGGTAAGGACGAATTCTTCTTCCTCTTCTGCTTCAAATAGTGCACGAATTGAAAGCTCAGGGCAGGGATGTTAAAATCTTGATTTAAATCCAAAAATCTTACTATTTTATGATGTTAGACCAAAAAAACATATTCAATTTTATGTAAATCTTAATATGGATAAAATAGGTAAAAATCTCGATTTTGGGACGTAAAATCAATAAAATCTAGATTTTATAGGTAATTTTAACAATTTTAAAAGTTAAGTAATTTTTGTGTAATTTTGTCAAATAAAATAGACTTATGTTTTTTTTTTCAAGTGATATATCACAACTATTTCACTCATTACTTTTTTTTTTAGTTTTTTTTTTTATTCTGTAACACTATTATTTCATATGCTATATTAGTTGAGGACCATGTGCATTATTCCACTAAATTGACTACTATAAATTAAATGCAGTAGTTAGAATGGAAACAAAAAGACCTATGTAAAATATTACAAATATATTTCAGCTCCGAGTTAAATGCAGTAGTTAAAATGGAAACAAAAAGACCTATGTAAAATATTACAAATATATTTCAACTCCAACAAAAAAAAATTATGATGAAATGAAATTAGTATTTTAATGTCAATTGTATAGGCCACACCAAATACTTTAATGATCTCAATTGTGCAGTTAATTAAAGGGAGTATAGAATTAGATGTAAAATCATTTATGAACTTTGTTGAGGATTTGTTTTGTTCATATAAATAAATTTTTGTGTATGGCATTTTCTTGATGCATGTTTTTACTTTATTCATTTATTAATAAAATTCTTTGCTTATTCAAAAACATAAAAAAAAAAAAATGAAAGCTCTAAATGAAAAATTATAGCATAATAGTCTATGTTTTCATGTTATTTGCATTGGGTAAAATTTTATAATTCTACGATTTGATTTTAGGATTCAATTTTTTGGACCATCCACCGATTTTCGGTAAAATCTTGATTTTAACAACCTTGGCTGGAAGGCTTATGAATGGAAGGCTTAACTCAATGTTGAGGAAGCACCAAGGGAATGGTAAGGGGAGGTTCTAGATGGTAGTGTGGGTTTTTCAGTTTGAAGTAGGCTTCTTTTTGCTTAAGCATCCACTTGAACCACTTGAAAAGCATGTCTACGGTGTCTGTAATGTCAAATCCTTTAGGGGAAGAGATGAATGACATGTAACTTGGCATGTAGTTGAACAAAACTAGTGCTAACTTCACAAATAGATATGTCTCTAGACCACCCAAATACACCCCACAGTGCTGTAGGGCAACTTAATTTGCTCGGGCTACCAATGCCCAAGATTTTCTTGCTATATCATCTACAAAAAAAAAAAGGACAAAACTATAAGAAAAGCTACTCACAGGCAATAAATCAAATAGATAGTAGATACTAAAGTTAACCGACTAGGCCCACGCTGAGGACAGGAAGCCGATGTGCAGGTTCCTCGTCAGGACATGCCATCTAGCTTCCTGAGACAATGCAAACATCTTTCCCAAATCCTTTTATGTTGTCTGGGAGCATGTGCACCAAAGCCCTCTCAAATCGGGACTTCAAGTACCACCTATCCTAATCTTTTCTAACCTTCTAAATGTTGTAACAGAAAAACAAATCCCAAAAGGTGATGTTGAATCCATACCGTTGGTTAATCTCATAAACCCCATTGACTATCCTATTGAAATTATAGGAAACTCTCCTAGGGAAAAGACTAAAGGTTTGTATAACCTCACGAAGAAAAGGATTAACAGGGAACCAAAGGCCACCCTTGGTGATAAGCACTATAGGGAGCTCCACTAGCTCACGTTCTCCCTCACGAGGTAATTTAATACTAACATTTGCAGCAATGTTGTATCTCTCTTAAACTTGTCTATCTTTACTTCAATCCTCAACTCATCAGATAATCTACCCATTTTTTCTAAAAAGAAAGAAAATGGAAGGAGATGAAATAAGGTTCCTAGAAATTTCTAATGGAAAGTTTCTTAGTCTGATAAAGAATTGCTTTAAGGAGGCTAGATAGGCTGGAATCCTAAAAACAAAACTGAAGAGTTTAAGTGTTTGAAGCTTCAAAAAGGGATAAAAATGGCAAGAAAGGGGTATATATACACATATACAAGTGCTTGCAAGGGAAGCCAAAAGCTAAATAAGTGGCAAAAAACTCATTTAATGGGCGTTGTGCTTGAATCAACATTGATAAGATGGTTGGTAGGCATTTCTGGGGTTTTGATGCAACAATCAATATGATACACGCCAAAACTAAAGAGGTACATCACGCATCATTAATGCAGCAGATAAAAGGCTAATTGCTAAGGGACACGTCATAAAATATACTAACAATGATAGATTTGAAAAGATTCTTTTGATAAAGGATAACTGTATTCAGTTTCTCTACTCTGCTCAGGTAACAGGTAGTCCTCAACAAGCCGTGTAGCCAATGGATAAATAGAGAGACACGTGGTTGACCCCTTAACCACGCCTCCAATTTAAGTCACAGGGTTCAAACTTGTATCACCTATATGGAGAGCAAACCCACTAGCCAATATGGCTAGACCTTGGGGGACTAGGTAACAAGTTATCTTAACTAGATTGGGGGCATAATTTTGGTACAAAAAATATTTTGGACGAGTGGCATCATCCCTAAGCACATACGTGCCAAGCATGTGAGTGCTCGGCATGGGGTTCATCTGGTCCCCGACCACACCAATTGGGCCTATTTTGAATGGTATGAATGCTAGTTTAGTTCTAAACATAAATACTGCATTGCAATAAATCCACTTCATTTATTATAATTTTGTTAATTTAGTTAGTTCATATTACTCAACAAGTGGCAAATATGAAGTGACATATGGGCATTCCTAATTGTCACATCACACGTGCTACTTTGATAACCACCACATGCATTAAATTATGAGTGATGGGTATTAAATGTAAAGTAAACTGTCATATACATATACACATACAGGAATTATAATAATATTATTTTTCCAATCATTTCTACATTAAATTATTCGTTCTCTCTACCTATAAATACAACACTTAGTGCACACAATCAAGTATACTTACTATTCTTAACTAAACTCTTATATGCCAACAATTATTCTCTCAAGGTCTATCTGACTTTTCCATTGGAGAATCCTTGGTCAGGGACCCTCTCTAACCATTTTCTTTGACTTCTTCTTATTTTTTAGGCCCTCCTAGGCAAGTTTTGTTGGTGTAATGGCAATACACGAATGTATTTTTGATCCATGCACAACCATTATTTAAAATTAAATATTTACTTTCCTTAAGTGCCCTCTAAGGTTTAGTTTATATTTAAATTAAAACTCTATATATATACAAAAACTGCCATTTCTTTTGTTTTTCCTAGATGGCTAGTTGCTTATATGGTATGTTTTCTGGTTGATATTTGAGACAATTTATGAAACTGATCCTGTCACCTGGATTTAATTGTCAAAATCCATGATCCATTAGAGGATGTTTCTTTGTATGTATAGATAATGTTTTTGTGCAACATTAGGTTACTGATAATGCCATATTGTAAAGCTGAGAGGCCTAAATTGGTTCGTACTTTTTTTTTTCAGATGTTGCATCAATATGTGCGAATTGTCTTTTATTTTTTGGTATTGCCTAACTCATTCAAATCAGAAAATGTGTTTTAGATTTTAGATTTTCTTTCTCATTTTTATTCTTTTCTGTTTTTATTTTCCCTTACCAAATCCATAGAGATGAAATCAGGAATTTAGTAGAGAGGGAGCCAATTCCTATAAATTTTAATATTTCTCCCTCAACCCCAAAAATGTATTCTCAGAATTAAATAGTCTATTCAAAGATTGTCTTCTGCCAATTCTGTGCAATCACAAAGGCTTTCCTTAAAAGTTATTTAAAGGTTAGATTATCAATGGTCTAACTCAAGAATCAAATCCTATATTTCATCAATGACCCAACTTAAAAATTAAATATGGTCCAAAGTGAAAAAAGGTGGGGTGTCACTTGAAAAAAAAATATTTATAACTAAAACTATACTACTTATAATTTTTTTTAATATTTGAGGGGAGGCAAAGACCCTTATTATCAAAGGGTGGTTACATCCCTGCAAATCCATGACACCCTTAATTTAAATCCACTTCTCAAGGTTGTGGTCCTTGCGTGTGGATGTGACTTTTTCTCTTATTTTTTAATTTTTTAATTTGTTTAAATTAATTCTTTATTTTGGCCTTTCTATAATAGAAAAAATTAATTAAATAATTTAGTTAATATTATTTCAATGATTTTATGTGGCTTTGGTGCTTTATCTTAAATCTTGATAGGTTGTTTGTTCTTTTACTCCAACAAGAGAGCTAAAAGTTATTTAATTATAATTATAATTTTGTTTTGTATGCTGTGCCTAGTCATCATAAATAATTTCCCTTTATATTATTTGTAAGATGTCAAATATGGAAGACACAAATAAATCTATGACATAAACTCAAACTACTACTATCGAAAAAGTAAAAAGAATAAGAAACCTAGAAAATCTGATATATGGGAATATTATACAAGGGTAGAGAATGATGATGAGGGTAAAAACTTGATAAGGAAACATATAATTATTGTGTCATGAACTATTCTTGCTCTAGTGTTAATAGTGCTAGTACTTTATGGAAACATTTGAAAAATTGTAAAAAGTACCCTAGCATTATGTTAGACAAAAGACAAAAAAAATTATCTTTTTAACCTGATGATGATAAAGGGGAAAACCCGCTTGTAAGTTGGAAAATTAATCAAGACTTTTATAGGAAAGCACTTCTCGAATGATCATTATTGATGAGTTGCCTTTTTAGATTTGTTGAAAGTGAAGGATTTTGATTCTTTGTAATGTTAGGCAGCTGAAGTTCATGCTAGTGTCACTTACAACCATAGCAAGAGACTGCTTAGAATTGTATGCTAGTGAGAGGAAAAAAATTTAAACATGCATTAACTAGTGAACTTAACGTGTTTGCTTTACTAGATTTGTATACTTCAATGCAAAACATTACTTATGCCTCACAACACATTTTATTGATAAGTATTAGAAATTATAAAAAAAGAATTCTTAACTTTTGTGTAATTTGCAATTACAAAGGTCTGGCAATTAGTCAAGCAATTGAGTTATACATGCTTTAATGAGGTATTAACAATGTGTTCACTATCACAGTTGATAATGATAGTTCTGATCATACTATTGTGACACACCTAAAGAAGAAGATCTCTAAAAGAAATGGCTTTATGTTAGATAGTGAATTGTTTCATATGTGGCGTTGTGCACATATTTTGAATTTAATTGTGAGAGATGGAATTAAAGATATAAAAGATTTTATTCGTTTAATTTGTGGCATAGTTCGGCACATTAGGAGTTTGGCACAAAGAGCACAACAATTCAAAGCATGTTGTGTGCAAGAGAGAATTAATTCCAAAGCCTCTTTATGTTTAGATGTACCAACCAGATGGAACTATACATATGTTATGTTGGAGTCCACATTAAAATTTCAAAAAGCATTTGAATGCTTGGATGAAACAAGAGAAATATTTTGGCACTGATCTCAAGGATGGAGTTCCTACTGAAAGTGATTGGAACAATGCGAACTAACAAATTTTTGGAGAAGTTCTATGATATTACTAGACGTCTATCGGGTTCCTTATATGTTACCTAAATTACTACTTTTCAAATTACTATTTTCTTAAAGTTAGTAAAATTGAACAAATTTTGTGTGATTGGTCCAAGAATAGTGATCATTGTTTAAGTTCCATGGCTAAGAAGATGAAGAAAAGATTTAATAAATAGTGAGTGAACATTGATAAAATCAACTTGATGCTATTAGTTGCGATAGTGTTGGATTCTAGGTATAAATTGAGGTATGTGAAGTTTTGCTATGCTAAAATTTGTTCTAGGAAAAAAGTAAGTGAGTTGGTTACAAGAATAAGAGAACTTATGGATCACATAAATATGCACTATCAAATGCTTGATTCTACTTCAAGTGCTACAAATAGGATGGGTCAAAGTTCAAATGTGATAGAAGTTAATCAACTAGATAATGATGTCTATAAACATAATCCACAATCTGAATTTTTGAAGCAATTGGAAGAAAATGAAAATGTGGATTCAAAATCAAAGGTGGATGGGTATGTTGAGGAAAGTGTTAAAAAGGATAATGAGAATTTTAAAATTTTGGGATGGTGGAAAGTAAGTTCTTTTAGGTATTGAGTTCTTTCACAAATAATAAAGATTTATTGGCTATTCTAATTTCTACCATTGCTTTTGAATCGACATTTGGAAAGGATCTGTACCCGATCAATTCCATAGCTATCTTACTCTTAAGCTAGTGAGGTGCTCGATTTGCACTCAAGATTGGTTACAAGCTTTTCCTTTGCCAATTGAAATTGAAGAAAAGTTGGAGGAACTTGAGAATATCGAATTTGGTATGTCTTATTTCTTTCTTTAGAGTTTTTTCATTTAAATAATGTCACTAAAATTTGTAATGAGCTCTTTGTTCATATTTTTAGTTATAACAGAGGTTTCTGAAGATTTTAGAGGTATTTGGTTGGCCAAAATCAACCAAAACTTACTAACTTTTTGTACTTTCTTCCAATCAAATTTATACCACTTTTTCATCAAATCTTTATACTTCTGTTGTATTTTTTGGCCGACCAAACACCCTATTTAATGAAATTTTAAATCCTGCTTTACTATGGTAAGTAAAATATATACATTGACTTTATTTCCTTTTTTTCCCTTTATCATTATGTTTCCCTTGGCTATTATGTTAACATTTAAACATATAGTTGACAATGCTATGCCATTTGAGCAATACCATTGTAAATAGATGTCAATTGATCAAAGTAATGAGGTATATTTTTTGTTATAATTGTAATTAATGGGTTTTTCATTGTTGGTTATGTTTGGATTAAGAATTTGTCAAGGGAAAAGCACTTCAAATCACTTCTTCCTTCTCATTTCAAATCACTTCTCATATGAATAGTTGCAGAATTCTATGATGAATAGCTAGTGGTCTATGTGATGAATAGCTGTAAGATTCTATGACTCCAACATACAATAATACTTTCAAATTTCAATCCCTTGGTTTGCTTTTTTGATGGGCTATATTTGTAACTTAGTGATCTAGTGTGTTCATCCAATTTTGTTGGTGTAATTGCTCCTGTTATCATTACTGTTAGATGAGACTGTCAGTTTCATTTTTTATGATGATGGAGTTTTGCATTATTTAAGTTTGATTGATATTTTAATATAGGTATGATCTTGGGTTTCCTTCACAGAGGTCACTATTTCGAGTCTCCTTAAGGCCACTGGAGGACTTACCCAGTCGTTAGATCCAAGGCCCTAGGAATTAGTCAAAGTGCGCATAAGCTGACCTAAACACCCTGTGTTACAAAAAAAAAAAAAAAAAAATTCATATGAGATTGTATTTTTTTAGTGATGTTGTGGAATTGTATTTTTTTCATGATATTATGGGATTATGTTTTTTGGTGATATTATAGGATTATATTCTATTATGAATTGTACTAAATTTTAAATAATTTTCATTTTTTAAGTGATGATACTTTTTTTATCACAAAACTTGTTTGCTTCATGTATTTATATTTTAAGTGATAAATGTGCAATAAATATACTTAGCCAAAAATGGACTTAACCTGACCCAGCCCAAACCAACTAAACTGAAAATTGAACCTAACTAACTCGATATTTTCGATTGGGTCTGGTCTGGGTCCAATTTAAAATTGGTTTTGCAATGATTCATCCCAAACCAACTAAACCAAAAATTGAACCCAACTAACTCGATATTTTTTATTTGGTTTGGTTCAGGTCCAATTTAAAATTGGTTTTGTAATGATCTGGATTTCCAAATTAAAATTTGTTTATATTTATGAACCTGATTTTGATGTGATGAGATATTAATGTCACACCCCGGATCTCGTTGTTATAACCTAGAAGTTAGTCATTTATATAATTTTAATTATTTATTTTATTTACGTGTTTATATTTTTGTATTGGGGAATTAGTTGACTTATTTAAGAAATACTATTTAAATTATTAATTTATTTATTTTTAGGAAAGTATGGACCATTGAATATTTTAAAGTATTTTTTATCAAGAATATATGATTGGAGGTCTACCATAATTTAAGTGAACGTGATGGTATTTAATTCAAGAAGTTGTATATAAATAGTGGTGGTGTCATATTAGGGTTTTATTACCCTTTGTATTAAAAGAGAGAGAGAACGAGAGAGAGAGGAGGAGGCCACGGCAACGGGTGAAAACTAATTCAAAAGTTAGTATTGATTATTTTTTTTCCTTCATTGAAAGAGGATTGATGGAAAATTATGAGTATGTATATATTTATATATATGTGTATATATATATTAGATGTGGGCTTTAGGAAAAAAAAAACTATTTTTTCTTATTGATTTTGAAAAGAACGTCTCTATGCACGTATGTATATATAGGTGTGTATACATATATATAAATTAGCTTTAGTTATCTCACTGGACAGGTTTTCGAAAAAAAAGAGGAGGCCTATGCCATTGCACAATTCTTTGTGATTGTTTGAGCCATACATACATATATATATATATATATATATATATAAAAGATTTAAATAAATCTTAGTGATTGCCAGAGTTAAGAAAAAAATTACTAAAAGGTTAGTTTAATTAGTTCTCACATGGGTTCTTAGAAAAAATAAATAAAATAAAATTGTGATTGATTGAAAAATGAATGATGTGTGTAAACATATATATATATATGTTTGAAACTTATTTTAGTTATTGAATAACTTTATACAAATTTAAAAAAAAAAATGTTTGATGGATTGAAAACGTGACAGAGCTATATTTGAACTGTGTCATATCATATGATTTGTTACTTTGAGTTTAATAATAACAATAATAACAATAATTATAAATTAATGAAAGGAAGCCACCAGGGGGTTGTTGGGTGCTTGCGAGACTATTTGGCTAAGGAAATTATTTATTTTAATAGAGAGAGTTTATAGTTAATAATTTTTATTAATTGAAATTTTAGGATAAATGATAAATATTTATATTCTTGTGCTCAAGATAGTGACAAAATATTATGTTATATTTTATGTTTGCCTCATTGGATTTCAGGTAAGTGGTTTCACCTGCTAGTATTATTTTATAAATTATTCCATGTATAAAGGTTTTGAAAGTTAAATTTTCTGAATTATTATTTGTGGAAAAAAATTATATTGTTTTATATGTTTTATGCTATTGAGCATAGAAAAAAAAATTATTTGAACTCTTGTGTTCGGTTTGATATTATGAGAATTGTGATGAATAATTAATTGTGGTTATTAATTGAAATTGAAATGAAAGTCTAGAGGACAGGCTCCTTAAGTAGTGTGACTCTGGCAATTAGGGAACAGGTCTGTGAAAACCATGGTGACCCTAGTTCTTAACGATTGTAGGAATAGGCACATAAAAAATGTGGTGACCTCAATGGAATCAGCTTAAGGAAGAACCCAGGAGCCAAACTAGGTGACTCTAAGTACGATATTGGATCTAACGGGCAGTACCCATGAGAAATTATATTAGCACATTTGATATTTAATTTCCATGTGATAAGCCACATATTAATTTTGTTATCACTATTGTAATTGATGGGTTGAATTATGAAAAATTTTGCACTCTTACGTGCAAGTTTTTAAGTTATTATAAAGTATGTGTGGAAATTATTTTCATGGACATTATTTTTACTTGAAATATTTTTGATTAAATTGTTTATTTAAAAATTTATTATTTTCAAATTAGTATTATTATTTTTGGCTTGACATTCCATTCACTGGGCTTTTAGCTCACCCCCTCATTTTCAACATTTTTCAAGTGAGATGAAAGGTTCATTATAGTCAAGAATTTTGGATTAGTTAGGACCATGACATCATGAGTTTGTGACCTCTAGGTTTAAGAGTTTAGGTATTATTGAGTTATTTAAATTTTGGAGCCTATTATTTTTGTGGACTAATTGATTGGTTATATTTGGACATTTAGATTTGACATGATTATTTAGAATTTTATTATATTACGACTATAAATGTCAGTAGTTTGGGTTTGTAAAGGCTTGTATGTGCTATAGATCGAGGCATTGTGATTCACGGTCAGTTTCATCCTTAATTTTGTGGTGTGACAAAAGTGGTATCAGAGCATAGGTTTGTGATAACATGTTATAAAATTAGTTTTTGTTAGTGGAGGTCCAGTCCATAGAGTTTGTATGAGTAAGAATGTGAGTTAGATTTGTAAATTATTACATCTTGATTTTGATTTTGTGAACTCCTAGTGAAAGGTTACACACACACACACACACACACACATATATATATAATTGCATATTGGACTATTGTTAGCTTGAGGTTTTAAAGTATAAATTTTCAAGCGTATCACATTGAATTAGGTAAGTTATTCATATAATGAACGTTGGAGATTTTTATATTTTGGAAGCTAAGTTTTGTTATTAGGATTTGGTTCTTGACAAGTTGGGATAACTAAATGCTAGATATTGTGTATTTAATAATTTTCAAGTGTAAGATATTTTATAATGGAGCTTGGGAGATAATGATATTGAAAATTTTGGTGATCTGATTTTATTAGTTGGTAAGATTTTAGTTAGTTCTTGTAAAGTATAAATTTTGGATATTTGAGTTATAATAACCTTTAGAATTATTGTTCTTGGTGGTCTAATAGGATCTTGTATAGTTCTTGAGGATTTATTAGCATAATTTGGAGTTTAATGGTTAAGTAATTTTTTAGAGATTGGCAAAAGTTGAGATGATAGGCATAGAAAGAAATAATATATCGAATTTCGAGGTGATTTTAGGTTAACTTATTTAACTTCGATTTTGATATTCTAGAAAGATATAGTATATTTCTTATGATGTTTCTTATCTATTTGAATTTGGGAGAAAATTTTTGAACATAGAAGTTTGATCTTAACATTTGGATTGTATTGCAGATTTTAAATCATAAGAATTGATATTGGTTGATAAGAAATTATGATATTTAAGTTTTAGTGTATTTATGGATGTAAAAAAATATTGGAGGTACCAAGATTTTTGCAGTTCAATATATATATACATTTGGTGGATCGTTATTAGAAAGAAAGCGTGGGAGATAAATGTGATTGTTTTGTAGACAATTTAGTTTATAATTTTGGAGTATATTTATATTTGAATTGTAAGAAAGTGTGGTATTATAGATCTATAAGATTTTGCTTCAAGTTAAGGTTAGTAAATTTAGTGAGATGTGTAAAAGAATTGCATAATACATTTTGGAGTATGAGTTATGTCCAAAATATACTTTTGGTGGTTATATTTTTGGAGAATCATAAACTTAAGAGATTAAGTGTGTACAAATATAAGTTTAAGAGATGCAAGTGATTTTTAATGATTACGTTAGCACATATCATGAATACTTAGAATAAGAGTATGCAGCGGAAGTTGGTTGGGCCTTTGAGAAGTTGAAGATAGCGAATTATATTTTTAGTGATGAATTTGTGTAATTTCTAATGTGCAATAATTTATATTTTGAGAAAGATTGTTAAGGTGCAAACGTAGAATGAAATAGAGATTTTCTCGAAATTTTGGTGTTTGGTTGAGAGGACCATTTAGATACTGGAGGATATGTTAAGATCATGAGTATTAGATGGGATGAGCAATTGACATTGGCAGACTTTGTTTATAATAATGGTTATCATTTAAGCTTGAGAGTAGCACCTTAGACTATGTATGATAGGAAGTGTAGATCTCTAGTATTTAGTTTGAAGTTGGGGAAAGAACTTTTAGGTCCAAATTTGGTGGAGGATGTAACCTAGAAGATTAATGTTATTCGCCAAAAACTTTTAGTTGCATTGAGTTGTTAGAAAAGTTACACCAATAATAGAAAAAGAGATTTAGAATTTCAAATTGGTGAGAAAGTATTTTTATAGTACCGCCTTGGAAATGGGTAATTAGATTTGGGAAGAAAGGAAAGTTTAGTCCACATTTCATCCAACCATTTGAGATTTTAGAAACGATTGGAGCAGTGGGATATTGAGTAGCTTTACCACTTAAGCTAGCTTTTTCATGTATCGATAATTACAAAGTATATGCATAGTGTAAACCATGTGATTGATTATGAATACTACAAATTAGAGATGGCTTATTATATGAGGAATCATCTATAAAGATTTGGATATTGGAGAGAAGGTGCTTCGTAATAAAATAAATTGGTTCGTTGAAGTATTGTGGCACAACCATACAGTCAAAAAGGCTACATAGGAGCATGAGGAGGAAATAATAGAGAAATATTCGAATTTATTTATATAATACTTGAGGTAAGTTTCGAGAACGAAACTCTTTTAACGGGGGAAAAATGGTATTACCCAGAAATTAGTCATTTATATAATTTTAATTATTTATTTTATTTACGTGTTTATATTTTTGTATTGGGGAATTCGCTCACTTTATTTAAGAAATAATATTTAAATTATTAATTTATTTGTTTTTAGGAAAGTATGGACCATTGGATATTTTAAAGAATTTTTTTATCATGAATATATGATTGGAGATCTACCATAATTTAAGTGAATGTGATGGCACTTGATTCAAGAAGTTGTACATAAATAGAGGTATTGTCATATTAGGGTTTTATTACCCTCTGTATTAAAAGAGAGACAGAGGAGGAGGCTATGGTAAAAGGTGAAAACAAATTCAAAGGTTAATATTGATTATATTTTTTTTACCTTCATTGAAGGAGGATTGATGAAAAATTATGAGTGTGTATATATTTATATATGTGTGTGTATATATTAGGTGTCGATTTTGGGAAAAAAACTATTTTTTGATTGATTTTGAAAGGAACGTCTCTATGCGCATATGTATATATAGGTGTGTATACATATATATACATATATATATTAGCTTTAGTTATCTCACTGCACAGGTTTTTCGAAAAAAAAAAAAAAAAAAGGTCTATGTCGTTGCTGTCACACCCCAAAATCCACGACCGGGGACATGGGAATGAAACCCAAAAATAAATATCAAACCATGAAAAATGTATCAAATCAGAGTTGAAAGCTAATTAAAGTAAGTATTATTCAATTTCTTGAATATTCAAAATACCTTTAAAATGCCATAAAAATGGGCTACAAAACTATACCACAAATATGGGTCCAAATCAATACTCCATTACATTATAATTTAAATGTTGAAATGCCAAATAAAACAAATCATTCAGCTATAACAATCCAAGATGGCTAGCTAATCCACTGGTCCATCACGAGTATCACCCTTGCATTACCAACTATAGTAAGAGGTGAGCACTAAATTCCACGTGTGCTCAGAAAGTGTTTATAAAATATAATTTCTTAATCATGCAAAGCTATTAACACCAATTAATAAGAATGGAATTTAAAATCTTATAATTTTCAAAATATCTATATTTAATCATTTCATTTAAATTATATAGTTACTTATCTATGATCCTGTAGTCTCATGCTAAAAATAAATTATATCATATCATTCACATCACCACACATCAATATCATACTATGTGTCGAGTACTCTGCAAGTTTCGTATGTGATCTCAGAATTAAATCCAAAATAAATCCTCGGGTCTAGGCTGTGGGGTACAACTAATCCCGCAATCCTAGATGTACTCATCATATCCCTAGACCTCAGTCATGGGGTACAATTAGTCCCACAATCCCAAATGTACTCATTTGCCTAAGGATGCAAATTGGTCTCGCAGTCCCGGTACTAAATATATGCTAGAATAAGCCGTATATACATTTCGTAGGTTTCTAGGCTACTGGTTATGCTAACCACCCTGCGCAGGTTTTGGGGCTTTCAACCATTGGGTTCTAGAACCCACTCTTTCTAGTACCCTTAATGACCCCAATAACCCAAAAAATCAAATCTCAAGTAATTCCTTTAACTAACAGCACAACATACAAAAGAGTTCTCCCTAATTTGGTTTTTTTTTTTTTTTTGGTTTATCATTTAAATCAATAAGTCTTATGAAGTTAATTCTCCTGAGACTAAGTTTCATGTTGCCCATCTATCAATATCATTCTCATTTCAACATTTATCAAATAAATCTCATGCAACCATAGTCTAGAATATATATACAACTAGCTTGATAAACAAAATTTTATACTAAGCATGTCACGACAAAGAAGGATTCAAGACATAAATTTTGATAATTCATGAAAAATCGAAAATAAAATATTTTGTATTAATTCAAAAGCCTAAAATACTTATAATTAAATCCAGTTTCATAAAAACAAAATTTAAAATTTATTCATTAAGCCACATAATACAGATTTTAAGAATACTAAATGGGTATTTCTATTAGAACCATACAGAATAGCTCATTTTCACGATTTTTATAAAATCCATTTTAAATCTAAAAATTTTTAAATTTTTACAGAAACCTCATTCATATATCTAGTTTAACATATAAAAATTTCAAATATAATATCAACTTTTATTTATACCTTTTATACCAAATATCTGACTGTTGTCAGTACAGCAACGTAAACTAAGTAGCCAAGTTTAAATATTTTTATAAAATAAATTATTAGTCAAAAAATTATAAAAATTTTACTATAGAATTTTTAACATGTCTAGTTTCATATATAAAAATTGTAGAAATAAATTTAATCTCCAGGTATCATTTTTATACCAAAAATCAAACTCCTATTAGCACAGCAATTTAAAACAAACAGTCAATTTTCACAATTTTTATAAAATCCATTTTAACTCAAAAAAATATGAAAATTTTACTGATTATTATTTTGGATACGTAATCCCATATATAAAAATATTAAAAATTAATTCGATCTCTAAGTATGAATTTCATGTAACAACAGTGTGCTGATCCTAGCATAGAAATCCCAACCAAACAGTCAAGTTTGACTTTTTTTAATAAATTCATTTAAATTCCAAAAATTTTGAAATTTTTACTGGACATTCCTCTATATGCCTAGTTGCACAAATAAAAATATCAAGATTTAATTCAATTTCTAAGTATGAGTTTTATAGAAAAATAGTGTACCCGTTTCAGTGTGAAAGTTTTAGAATTTCACATAATCAAGAATCAATTCATAGAACAAGTTTTTCATCTCTTGCACATATATATACATGACATGATAAAAAAATATATATATTAAATAAACACAATCACCCCTACCTCGTATTATATACATCGAGAAAATATATAAAAACTCCAAATAAAACACCAACTCAAGTTGGCCCTACGAACAATCTCCGTCGATTTCACTCCAAATTTCCTTTACGATCATGTTCGCCGTTTCTTCCAATGGATGAATAGTAAACACTACTCTCTCTCTCTCTCTCTCTCTCTCTCTCTCTTCCTCACACAAGAAGGAAGAAGAGGAGAAAAACAAATAGTAATGAAAGATGAAGAAGGTGTCTAAAGGTATGCGGGTGAAGAGGTAACTGAAGGTGTAAATTGTGTAAGGGTATTTATATATAAATTAATAGTTCCCCCTCTTTCCTACTTGGTGCATGCACCCCTCATAAAAACTTCCATAATCTCTCCTCTAACTCCCACATAAATTCAAACCCATTTGCCAACTCTTAGCCTCCCTCACAAAGCAATAAATAACTTTGTCTTTCTCTCTTTCTACTAGTGATCAACGCCTCCCCTCCCCACTAATGAGATACTAACACCTAAATGCATATATAAAAAAAATAAATTAATAGAAGATCATATATATAAAATATAAATGGGGTTATAAATTCAAAATAAAAATGCCAAAAATTTTGGGACTTTGCAGTTACACAATTCTTTGTGATTGTTTGATTCGTACATATATATATAAAAGATTTAAATAAATCTTAGTGATTGATAGAGTTTAAAAAAAAATTACTAAAGGGTTAGTTTGATTGGTTCTCACGTGGGTTCTTAGAAAAAAAAAATAAATTTGTGATTGATTGAAAAACGTATGATGTGTGTAAACATATATATATATATATATATATATGAAACTTATTTTAATTATTGAATAACTTTATACAGATTTAAAAAATAAATGTTTGATGGATTGAAAACGTGACAAAATTATATTTGAACTGTGTCATATCAAATGTTTTGTTACTTTGAGTTTAATAATAATAATAATAATAATAATAATATTATTATTATTATTATTATTATTATTAATTAATTAATAAAAGGAGGCCACCAGAGGGTTGTTGGGTGCTTAGACTATTTGACTAAGGAAATTATTTATTTTAATAGACAGAGTTTATAGTTAATAATTTTTATTAATTGAAATTTTAGGATAGATGATAAATATTTATAATCCTGTGTTCAAGATAGTGACAGAATATTATGGTATATTTTATATTTGCCTCATTGGACTTCAGGTGAGTGGTTTGACTTGTTAATATTATTTTATAAATTATTTCATGTATAAAGGTTTCATGGGTTTGGGTAACTATTTTCACCTTTAGTCTAGAGGTTGAGTGTAATATATGTGATACAATTGATGCAATCAAATATGCTTTGAGCATATTGAATGTGATGACAATTTATACTCTAGTATTCATTTCTTATTGTGGATGATAATCATAGGATGAATGCCAGATATATCTATGGAAGTCATAACATAAAAATCACCAGCTTAACCAATCCTATGTCATTCATAGTCTCTAAATTTTGCTCGCTCAAGTGAATCCTCTAGATTAATAAGCATTTTGACTTCTAAAATTATGTCAACCCAAGTGGATGTGTGTTTGCATGTATTGCAGTATTCTAGTATGACTGGTGATGCTTGAACATGGTATATGGCTTAATATGACATATTTTAGCATTTGATCAGATATGTTAGTATGATATAGCATGGTTGAGATGATGTTAAGACATGTCCTTACATGGTAGTATGACGTGAGTGATTCACATTTGATGTCATGAAATTTGCTACATTGTCTCAGGCAAATTTAGTCAATGTTATCCGTTGGGCTTAGCCCAAATATGAGAGTCTCAACCCAATTTTGATTCAGATATCTTTCATTGATAGAGGGTTTTATTTACATAATAGGAATTTTTTTTTTTATCATAATCATGGAAATACTTTGAAGTGTAAAAATTTAAATAATGAAAATTTGAGAAAAAATAAAATTATACCAACACGAGCTTTCTAAAGAGAGCAAATTTGGTATCTCTGAAATTGCCTTGAATGCTCTAAGTGCGATGGAAGGGATAATGGAAAGTGAATTGTGGAGGGCCCTATTTATAGGCTTGGATTTATGCTGCACAGAAGTTTACAAAACAGACCAAGGCGAATTTTACTCACCCATGCTTCAGGTGCACATTTTCTCACCCACACTGAAAATATAACATTTGTTGGCTATGATGTTAGACAATAATTCCTGCACAACGAGTTGGGTGGAGAAAGCTGCACAACAAAACGGTTAAAGTTCCTTATAACCATGATTGGCAGATCTCTTTGCATAGCATAGCGGGTGGAATAGCTTAAACTTAACAAAAGGGGCAGGGAAATCTACCCAAAGGCATACCACCTACCTTTTCATGTGGCATGGCCTTTTTAGGGACTAGTTTCGCTTATGACCCACGGGTTGGGTCAAGTTCCGCAATGTGAATCGGAGCACGAGTTTTGTATAATTTCTAGCACATTTAAAATATTTAAATTCTTTCATTTTCATAATTAGGATAAGACTTCCTATTATGTAATTAGGACCATTGTCAATGAAAGGCACCCGAGTCACTAAATCACTTGGGTCTTGAGTCTTACATTTGAGATATTCTTAGTAGGTAATAGTGACTAAGATGACTCGACACATATTAAACATTTGCCACATGACCCATGACATGCCCCCATAGCGTAGGGTCACCCATGATATCACATTATTCAAAACATCCAACCGTGACATGAGCCACACCTGACATCATATCATGATATATCATCATACTATAACAGGCTACCATGCTTAATTATAATCCTATGCCATGTTAGGACATTATATACCATGTCATTAGAATCATTACATATTATGCCATGTATCAATGTGTTAGAAACAACTTGATACATGTAAACACACACCTACTTGGTTTGATACAGTCTTAAAAGTCAAAAGCTTACCAATCCAGAGCATTTGTCTAAGTGAGTAACACTTCAGAGATTAGTACTGATTTAGGATTAGCTAAGCCAGTGATTTCCAAGTTATGACTCCTATAAAAAAATCTGACATACATTCCACAGCTATTATACATGATAGGAATGAATGGTAGAAAATAAACTGTCATCACATTCAACATGCCCATGGCATATTTCATTGCACGATCGCATCGCTCACACAAACACTTGGCACTTAAGCCTATATTGCACAGACATAAGCCTTTTTACTAAGAGTTAAGCTCCCTACAAAGATAGGCTCCTTTTCATAGAGTTAGGTGCTAAACACTAACTCAATCCCCAAGCGTAAGGCACTAATCAATTATAGAACTAGGCTCTTCCATATAACCACAAAGCTAAGATCTGCCCAAAGACAAGTGCTAAGCACTGACTCGATCCCAAAGTGTGAGGTGCTGACTAGTCACGAAGCTAAACTCTCTCGCAGAGCTAAGTGCAAGCACTAAGTTGACTATTCGCATGAGGTGCATATTCCCCACAAAGCTAGGCTTTAGGTTCTAAAAACCCATTTTCTCTCTAGACTTGGAGTAAGGCTCCCATATCTAATTAAGTGTGAAACACTAGCTTATTCACTAGAACTGGAGTAGTTAAGCGCAAAGCACTAACCCACATGCCAGTCTCAGAGCTGGGCCCCATATTGAGTCAAGTGCAAAGCACTAACTCCCACATTTGACTTGGAGCTAGGCTCCCATATTGAGACAAAGTGCAAGACACTGACTCATTCACTAGACTAGGACCTAAGCTCCCAAATTTAGGTAAAGCATGAGGTGCTAATCCATACACCAAATTAGGAGTGAAGCTCTTATATTGAGTTAAGTGGAAGACGTTAACTTCTACACTTAACTAGGAGCTAAATACAAGGCACTGTCTCACTTACATACCCACGTAAGCGCAAGGCGCTAATTTACATATCATATCTAGAAAAGAGGCTCCCATAGAAGGGTTCAATGCAAGACATTGACCTTACTAATTATTCAACAACATTTTTCACAACCTACTAAGGCTGATGATTATACTTAAGGCAATCAAGATGGGAACTAATGAATTTCGATACTACTCACCCTATCACACATTTGCATATACATCAATCTATGTATATAGCCCACGAAGGTCGATAATGATACCTAAGGCCACTAGTTTTCCACTCATGGCATGCACACATCCAAACCAATTTAATACTTTCACATCCAGCATTAATACACATATATACAAAGACACAAACATGGTTCAAACCACCTTAAGTCAGATCTACATCGACCTAATCTCTCCTTAGGGCACGTAAGCAACTTGGGCATCTCTCAAGTTTGGTCACCTCAGTCTTCATGGACCATCTCTTTATTAGCCACTTCTCCCTATTAGAATCACCACAGTCTTTGTAACTATATATTCCCTAGTAGTTAACATAGGTCTTCACAGACCATCCTTTTATTACTCCTCCCTAGCAAGGTCACTAACACAAGCATGCACACACTTGTGCACAAGAACTAGTTAAGTCCCTTTATCAAAATATAGCTTCCAACATATTGCTTAGCCACAATGGAACTCACATTTTTTGCAAAGTATCCCAACAAAATATTGGACATAGTCTCTAGACTGCATTAAAACTAACATATAGAAGCTCCTAGGATACATCATTGCCATCTAGGTAGACATCTCACTACACTCGTACACATAAACTATGTAGGCAACCCTGCAAGGCTGAGCCGCCTTACATTTTATGCATCTGATCATTTTTTGGGGGGTTATTATATATTGATTAAATGTAAACAGGAAATTCTATTGTGAGATTGCTATTGAAAAGAGTAAAAAAGGACTCTGGATATCCCTAGTTATCCAGGTATAACAGTTTTTGTATATAATCGAACCCTCGGACCCACCGTTCTCTAATTACAGAGACAATCAAGAGTCATTAAAAAGAGAGCATTTTATTTGATTTTCAAAAACATAATAAAAAATGCTTTCAATCGAATGATAAAACACAAATTTCTTGACGTGTCCATTTTGAAAGTGTTGTGTGGTAAATCCAAGTCTTTGTATCATGGCCCTATTCAAACTTAAAACCACATTTTTACACATTCAAACAATCTTAGACACACCACCGTCGCAATTGAAGATCATGATCCACAATGCGCTTAGGTCCAACCGTGGCATGACTGCTTGGATAGAGAAAATGTCGCACAAGAGTACGTAGCAGAAAATTCTGCACAATAGGCAGTTATAGATTTTCTCACACTAGAAAGTGGAGCAAATAGAGAAGCCTTGCCACTTAGATGGTGAAGCAAGCCCCTCTAAGTTATCAAGGAAAAGGGCCCTATGGCCTTGCTTTGGTCAATTTGAGCATAATTTTGATCTTTTTAGGTCACGTACTAATATTTTTCCGCATTTTTGGTGGTCCTATTAGTCAATCAAGCATGCTATGTATAAATTAGGATTTCTCAAGGTGACAAGATCAAATTTTGACTTTTGATAACTGAATTATGACTACTTAAAAATTACTACGCAACAATGGATTTAAATAGTGAGGGAGTCTTCCATTTCTTCAATTAACCCTTCAATGTTGATGCAAGAGGATCCAAGCCATCATTTTTAGGCATGAATTATTCAACCGTGCCATCCAATTGAATTCTAAAATTTTTTGTGTCATTAATTGTGCCAGCACATACCATTTTAGAGACGCAAATTAACGTCACCATTAATGGTAGGGAAAATGACTGACTAAATGAATACCGCTATAAATGTGTTTTCACGTTAAAGTAAAGCTTCAAGTCATTCTCAAATGTAATGGAGTTCACAATGACATCCAAAATTCATATTACTTTGATTTTGCCAACGAAATTTATTTTGGATTTGTGAGCTCAGATGACCCAAACATGAAATTTTGATATTCCGAGTTCTTTTTCAATTTATTGCACATATCCTGAATGATCGGTTCAATTTCTGTTAATCGTGTGATGTATCAATTTCGGTACCGATATGAATTATTAGGAAGTAAGATTTTCAACCATTTCATCCCGTACAAGTGTGTTGAAAGTCACGCCAAAAGCAATTTCACATTTTAAATAGTAGGACCCTTCTGGAGCCCCAATCCGACGGGTATGATTTTAATTGCTTAGTGCGGCGGTGCATCACACTAGAATAATTTTCCAGACAGGATGCTTAGAATGGGGGCAGTTGAAGCAAAGAGATCCAAAAATCCTGCCAACGTTATCTACCAAACCAACTCAACAAAATTAAGAAGTCAGCAAATATAGGACCAATGAATCGTAATCAGGCGACAAATCCGCAAAGTTTTATGGCATAGTATATATACTTATATTGACTGAAAGGAGGACCAATATGGGACAAGTGGTGGGAGGTACTCACGTAGGCATTGTCCGAGCCTTGCAGAATAATCAGAGAGACCAACTAAGCTATTCCAGCTGGCAAGCACACCCAGCAACCATTTCGCATCAGAAACTTGTCCCCCCCACCAAACACATATACTCCGCCCAACAAATAACATGAAGACAACTGCATGATATATATATATATATGTAATATAAAATATATATATATATATAGACATACAAATGCTGAATGACATTGTCTAATCAGAATGCGTATGAGCTGTAGAGCAAGAATGTCTTAATCTAGTAACACCATCTCTGGGATAAACTTTGGAATGAGAATCCGTATCTCTCGACACGTTGATAACACTTTAAATACTAATAATAACTCAATCCTTTGAGAGCATTTGATTGGTAATAACTATGTCGACAAGTAATTAATCGTAACAATGACTGACTTTACGTTGGAGTATCACTTCATACTCAGCGGTTGATGAAAAAAAAAAAAAAAATACAACCCACGGCACAAGGTATGAGAAACGTACAATTAGGTCCCATTTGAAGGAGTAAAATTAGTTTAAAAAAAATTTAATTTTTAGTGGTTTAAATATTTAATAAAACACTCAAAGTTGATATTTTATTCACGTGATAAGTGAGTTGAACCAACTTATACTAATTTTTGCCTACATGATAAAAGATACAATAACCATTCCACTTTAATTCAATTTAAAAGTTATCAAAATTTTTCAAAAACACAAAAAAATTATTAAAAGTTACCAAAAATTTTTACCCAAACACTTAAAGAGTGGCCAAAAATAACTAAAAACTTTTACTTATTTTACCAAATGTATCAAAAGTTTCGCTTGCCAAAAGTTGCCAAAAATTACCAAAACTTGCTAAAAAGTGTGACTTCCAAATGGGGCCTTAAAATAATGAAGCGTAGCTCCGCATATGAAAGCATGCGATCAATTTCAAACTTTTCTTCCAAGGTTATGTGAGAATATAATTGAGCTTCGTGATAGAAACACATTAATCATACATAAGCACAGTAAAACAGATTTATACATGGCACAAATTAGACAGTAGCTGTTCATTCACTAGAGAGACCAAAAGGACCAACATGGAAAGAGATCAGATATCTTCTGATCCTTCATCTATTTGCATCTCCAAAACTTTTTTAAGGCCAAAATGAAGGGAAGTAGAAGTCCTTATGAACTTTCTAAGAACAGAAGAAATAAAAAAAAGGTTGCCAAAACTAGCAAAATGAAAAACGAAGGAAAAATGAAAAGGAGGAAGGAGGCATCTTACGGAATAAGGGAGCAAACCTTACAATAACAAACAAGGAGAAAAAAAAAGGAAGGAGCAACAAGGAATGAACAAACCCAACCTCTCAAGAGCCATTGATAGCAATCAATCCTACTCTAGGGCAGCCTTTGTTTATTCGGCTAGTCTCACCGCCCATCTGCAGATGTAAATGAATCTGCAAAGCCAGATGGCCGAGTGGCTATGCTGGTTTGAGTATTGTCACTGCTGGCAAGGAAAGATGATGAAGAAGAACCATCCATGCCGCTCCTACCCTCGAGAGCCTGCCACTTCTTGAGCGCCTGCGGTAATGTCATATCAAAGTCAATTCCAAATATTTCCTCCGAATCAAGGTCTGATGGTTTCCAGAGCTCAGCAAGAGAAGAAAGCACGTTGACTGCATGACCCATGTCAGGCCTCTGAGATGGTTCTCTTGCACAGCAGTGACCAGCCAGCTCAGCAACGGTGCTAATACTGGCAAGTGTTTCTTCGTCCAGATCGATTGTTGGGTCAATGGCCTTGCGGAATGTGTCCTTGTTAATATGCATTCTTCGGAACCATGTGACAAGATGAACACTCTCCTCTTGCTGAGTCTCATCTATGGCCCTTCTTCCTGTAATCAACTCCATTAAAATCACTCCAAAGCTGAACACATCAATCTTAGTCGTCACTCGTCCCGTCACTGTCCACATAAAATTTCAGTATGAAAGCCAAGAGGAGAATATATTACTTCACTAAAATAAAACAACAAAAATGAATTTTCATGTGCTTTAATTTCACAAGATACGCAATGAAAGCTATAAACAGAGGATAAACTGAAAGCAGCATAAAAAAGTTGGAATGAGGGATCTTCAAGGGCCAATTGATCAACTTGGGGAAAGTTTTCAGTTTTAGAAATCATTCTACTAGCAGTTAAAACCAAAGATGAAAAGATTCTCTTGAGCATGGAGTCATAAAACAGACATTGATTTTTTTTTTTTTTTGGGGTAAGTAAAACAGATATTGATTAAATACTAAAACAATATAGATTACAAATGAAAAATACTATACTACTCCAACACTAGCTAGATTTGTTGAAAATTTGAATGCATGAACAACATAATGAAAATATTTCACGTAGAGTAAAATAAATGAATTCATTCAATTTGATATCACGTACCACAAGTACTAGGGTCTTATTCAGCAAAGTACATCATGCCAAACAAGGATTAATTGCAATGAAATTGAAAAAAGAAAGCCCCATCAACCAAGCCCTTTTTATCAAGCTGATAGACGCACCACGTGTAATCTATACCAATATATAATCTAAGAACTCAGTTTGGTGTATTGCTCAATTTTGAAATACCATCACAATTTCAAATTCTCCATATGCCCTCTTTAACTACCCACTTTCTCTTGAAAGTAACAGTTAAGAACTCATACTCATTTAAAGAAAAAAGGAAGAGTGGCGAGTAGCAAAGCAGGAAGAAAGAATTAAGGGGGTGAAGGAGAAAGGATATAAGAGACGAAAATTAAAAATGTAGAAGGGATGTGACATAAAGGAGAAGAAGCATCTCAGTACATCTCCACCCCTCATAATAGAGTATACCTGAACTTCCTTCAGCTGATAAGAACAGGAATAGTTAATTAACAATAACAGCATTCATACTTATGCAACGGCAAACAATTGCTGAGAACCACATTCAGATAAACATCGAGTAAATGAGGAAGTCCATCTAATCAGATGCAATACTTATGGTATGTTTGGACATATGGTTGGGAGGGGGTGGGGCGCGAGGAGTTAAGGTGAGAAATTCCCTTATTGCCTTTTGTCATTGAATGATATTGCAATAATAAGAACACCAGTATTCTTGTAATTGTATTCAAATACGCATTATGGGAATTTCTCACCCCAAACACCTCCCTCCCAACACACATTCTAAGCATACCCTTGAGGCCCTAGTTTTATGACATGAATCCAATCCATCTTTCAGATTAAATTGCTAGTTCAGAACATTGAATGCCAACTTGATCTTTCAGGCAAAAAAATAATGACATCAAAAGTTTGTTTCATATTTCACACTTTGATTACAACTGAGAAAATTCAATATAAAGATGTAGTGTGTTTTGGCCATTTTAGATGCAATAAACTTACGATTTCAGAACACTCGAAAATAGCACAATTTGTTACTAAATTTATAACCTACAAGCAAGATGCACTCAAAAAGAGTACCTGCGTATTCTGGTGCAAGATATCCAAAAGTTCCAGCTAGTCTAGTTACCACGGAAGCTTTCCCATCTGGTGCAAGACGAACAAGTCCAAAATCTGCAACTTTAGCACGCATATCATCTCCTAGTAGAATATTGGATGGTTTAAGATCCCTATGAATAAAACTTTGATGGGCTAAACCATGTAGATACTCGACACCTCTGGCCACATCAAGGGCAAGGGTCAATCTTTTTGACCACTCAAGGGGTTTCAATGCTTCCTCCTTCCAGTTAAACAGGTGCCGACTAAGAGTCCCTTGAGGCATGTATTCATAAACAAGTAACCTCTCAGTTCCATCCAAGCAATATCCTAGGAGAGCAACTAAATGTCGATGTCGGACTTTAGTAAGAACAGCTATCTCAGACTTGAACTCATCCAAACCCTTCTCGCTCACCACTCCTGATTCCATCCTCTTAACTGCAATTTTAGTCCCATCGTGCAACTCACCTTTGTAAACAGTTCCAAATCCACCTCTTCCCAATATGTTCTCTTCACTAAAATTGTTAGTAACATTTCTCAAAACCTGAATAGAGATTACCATGCTTCCAGCTTCAATAACATGAATGTCACTGGGTCCACTACTTCCATGACTATATGTTTCACTAGTAGCCCCACCGTTAACACCCGAACCAGCAATAGTAATCTTAACAGCATCACGATCCGAACCTGAAAGGCGAGGATGAATCACCATTGCATTTGGACTCTGGACTCTACCAGAATGCTTTTGTTTTGCCCTGTAAAGACAGAATACTCCACCCCCAACAATGAAAGCCGCAGAAACACCACCAATTACCGAACCAATAACCACACCAATAGAAGACTTATTATTGCCACCACTTTGCGAAGTCCCTCCACCACCATTCTGGGAGCCAGGTGTGTCCGCAGATGGTGTTCCGGGTGCCCCTGGCGATGGACTGACAGTATCTTTCCCAATATCAGGATTGCCACCAGTTTTTACAATCACGTTACTCTTAAATGGTGGAATTTTCCCATGAAGTCTATTGTTGGAAACATCTAATTGTACAAGCTTAGGCAAAGCTGCGAGCTCATTTGGGATAATTCCCGTGAGATCATTATTAGCAAGAATTAGTTTCTGCAAAGTAGTAATGGATGAGAAGTTAGGAGAGATAGTACCGGTGAGACCCATTTTGGGAAAACTAACAACAGTAATGTTTCCATTGCCACAAGAGATACCCAGCCAGGTGCAAGGATCATTCCCCTTCCAATTTTCCCCAAAAGCGTTTGGATAACCAAAAGACTCTGCAATGGAAAGCAATGTATTCACTCGGGGGTCACAGGGAGCACCAGGATCAGGCAAGCAGAAACTATTAGTCCCAGAACTCGTATCAACAGCAACCGAAGGATTAAACTTTGGGGCCGGCCCTTGTAAGTGATTGTTGGTTAAATTCACAACCTTTAGCGATGGAAGATTCACCAAGCTTGCCGGTACTATGCCTGTAATGGCATTGTCCCTCACACTGAAGTTCTGCAAAAACGTCAGCTCTGAAAAAACTGGCAAGGGACCCGAAAAGGAATTTCCGTGGAACCACACTTCGGCCAATTGAGTCATATTCTGTAACACTGCAATTGAGCCATTGAGCCTCGAACTACTTCGCTGCCCGTTCAACCACAGAGACTGAATCGAAGAGCCTGAAAAGCTCGCCGGAAGACCGCCCTCGAGATTATTGAACGCCAAGTGGAGGTTTTTCAGCTCCGGGAAGGCGTTGCCGCCGAAAAAATCGGGGAGTTTTCCGGTGATGTTGGCTGAGTCGGCCGAGAAGACTTGGAGGTTCGAGGCGGTTCGAAGACTGTCAGGTATCTGCCACGCCGAGAAGGGGTTGTAGTCGAGATAAACCTCTACAAGGGACGTCATGCCGACGAAGAAATCGGATGGAATGGAAGTGAAGTTGTTGTTGCTGAGCAGGAGGTAGCTAAGTGAGCTCATCCTGGCGAGGCTCGGCAGCGGACCGGCGAGCTGGTTGCCCATGACCTCGAACCTCTGCAACTCCGTGAGTTGGACGAGGCTCGAAGGGAGAGACCCTTGCAGGTTCTGATGCCCGATTTGGATCCGGACGACCCGGCCGTCGTTGGAGCAACCCACGTTCTTCCACTTGCAGGGGTTGGAATCGGTCCAATTCAGCGAACTCGGCGACATGAGGCTCTTCTTCAAATCCTGCATTACTGAAGCATCCCCGGTAGAGCCGGACTGAGACTGAACCAAAACGAAGACTGACGAGAGCAGAGAGAGAAGCAAGAGGGCAAAGCACCTGGAACCCATCTGAGGATTCTCGAGAAAACTGGAGGAAAAGAGAGAGAAAATCATCAAATAAACCCTTGGCGTTGATTTTGGCTTTTGTAGGTTGTTATCCAGCGAAGAGGCATTCGTGAGAGAGGTGATCAATCAAAATGTGACTTTTAGAGAGAGAAAGTAAAAAGGGTTGTGTAATTTCGCAGACGGAGCGGCGGAGATGGAGGGAGAAGGAAGACTAGACAGAGAGAGAGAAAGAGTTTCTTTTTTTCTTTTTCAGTTGTTCTTTTTTTCCCCCGCTTCCATAAAGGGGTACTCCTCCTGATATGGAAGAAGAGGGATGGTGCGAAGAGATGGACATGATGTATGCACATGATGCGTGTTTGTATATATGTATGCGAAAATTGGCACATGCGTATGGGCCCCACCCACCAATCCCCTAAAATTACAAAAGTTGCTCGGAACGCCGCACGGGCTACCTCCCGACTATTCCAGAGTCGCTAAAATTTGGGCTCAATTGTAATTATACAAATTTGTTAAAGGGCACTCCCTTCCCCCGAAATTCTATCCATTTGGTACCACTCCCTTATGTCCTTTTTCTATTGTAATTTAAAAAAAAAATAATAATTTGAAATACATTTAGGCCTCGTTTGAAGCTCCAAAAAAAATTAAAAATTTCAAAAAATTTTAAAAGTTTTCAAATTCCTCAAATCATATTTTACCACCTATCATTTTTACATCACATCAATCCCATCCATTGGGTTTTTTTTTTATTTTTTTGAGACTCCAAACGCACCCTTATTCGCTTATTTTTGCAAAAACTTATTTTAGAAAACTGTCAAACAATATATATCTGTATATTATTCATAATTGTTAGACATTCATCTCCAATATGGAAGATATATAATGAGTTTGTTTGGAGTAAGAAAAATTAAGATAAATTGTGGTTGGGGGAGTTCGTAATGCGTGTAGTGAGAGAAAAAAGTTAATGTGATATAAAGTTAATAGAGATTTATAGAGATTTTTGGAGATTTTCAACAAATTTTACCAAACCAAACGAGCCCAATATAGTAATTATAGGGAAATGGGAAACTTCTTAAACTAAAGGTTCTTAATTACAACAATTTGACAACTATTCTAATTATAATAATTGAATACCAAATCAATGTAGAATGATTTACATAACTAAATTAAGAAATACATCTCACGCTGATACTCCCCTTCAAGTGGGAGTATAGATATTTGTCATACCCAATTTGCTAATTACACCATGGAACGCCCTGTTTAAAACTATCTTCGTGAGTTTGTCAGCCAATTGCTCTTCGAACCTAACAAATGAAAATTGTATAACTTTTCGTTTAAGATTCTTTTTAATAAAACGGTGATCTACTTCAACATGTTTTATATGATCATGTTGAATCGTCTTACATGCAGTTTCAATGGCTGCCTTACTATCATAATGTAGATTCATAAAATTCTCATAATCAATCCCCAAATCTTGTGATACATGTTTAACTTATAGTAATTTGCACATACCATGAGCCATATCTCGAAAATTAGTTTCTGCACTATCTTCTACTTCTTGCTTCTCGAAGTGACAAGATTACCTTCCATAAATGTAAAGCAACCTAATGTGGACCTCTTATCAATCTAATTCCTTTCCCTATTAGAATCTGTATACCCCCTCAATTCTGCGGACCTCATTCTTAGAGAATAGCAATCCCCTTCCTAGTGGACTCCTCAAATACTTCAAAATTTCGATACACTGTGTTCATGTGTTCTTCACTCGGAGCATGTATAAACTGGCTCACCACACTCACCACGTAGGCTATATCCGGCATTGTGTGTGACAAGTAGATTAGTGTTCCAACTAATCATTGATAACATCCCTTGTCAATTGGGACTTGATCTACTGACTCTCCAAACTTGTGATTCTGCTTTATAAGTGTCTCTACAAGCTTGCAAGCTACCATTCTAGTCTCAATTAAAAGATCCATCACATATTTTCATTGTGATAGGTAAATTCTAGCATTCAACCTTGAGATCTCGATTCTTAAGAAGTACTTAATTTGGCCAAGACCTTTCATTTCAAATTTGGACATCAAACACTCTTGTAATGCTTTCCTCTCACCTAGGTCATTTCCCGTGATGATTGTATCATCCACATATACAATTAATGTGGAGGAGAACCTTGCTTATAGCTAAATTCCTTCATTGTGGAGGAGAACCTTCAGTTCTACACAAAGATGGGCATTTAGCTCCACGTGGTAACTCCATATAAACTTCTTATGAATCTCTATTGAGGAAAGCATTCTTGACGTCAAATTGCTGTAAAGGCCAATCTCGATTTGTTGTTATAGATATAAGAATGTAGATGGTATTATTTTTGGCAATTAGAGTAAAAATCTCTTAATAATCCACATACACCATGCTTTTCTGTAAACCTCTTCGCAACTAACCTCGCTTTGCACCTATTAATACTACCATCTGCCTTAAGTTTTGTCACGCTATGGATCTCGTAACCCGAGTGACCACTTCTAAATAGTGCGTCTAAACTAACCTCCAAGTGCAAGGGTGTGTGGTGTAGTGATAACTAGTGACTCCGAGGTCGAATCCACAGGGAACTATGAGACTAAACACTAAGGTTTCTAAGTTCTTCTATCTACTAGTTTTGTTTTAAAAGGCAGGAAAAGAAAATAAAACAGGTTTTAGGTTTTGAAAAGAGTTGATTAAGTAACTAGCAACCAAATAAAAGTAAATTGCAAAAATTAACTAAATTAGCATTCAAGAAATTAAATTACTTTTATTCTAACTAATAGAAAAGTAAGATACAAAATTAAACTAAACTAAAATAATGAAAGCAATAAAATTAAGCATTCAAGATAATTTACGATTCTTGATTTAACTTTCAATTCTGGGTAGTTTACTACTTCACAATGGGATGTGTTAAACACTACAATCTAAAGTTCACGTGAAATGAACAATAGATTAGAAGGATGTCTTCGTTAAGGTTTACCAAGTCCCCAATGCTCGATTTTAAAATCTCGTTTAGGATGATAAAACTGGAAAGATTTTCTAGGAAAACACTTGGGTTCAAATCCGATTTAGGGTTTGTTCAAAAATATTAAGAAAGTTTTAATAAAAAATCTTTACCAGTAATTTCAGAGAATCTAGTCAAAGACTTTTGTTTTCAAAAGCTTTTGAAACAAACAAAATCATATTTGAATTCAAATCCTATTTTTAGTTCATCCAAAAATATTAAACAAATTTTAATCGAAAGCCTTTACCAGTGATTACAGATAATATAGTTAAAGGTTTTCGTTTTCAAAAGTTTTTGAAACAAACGAAAATAGATTTGAAAGTTGTAGACCCCTACGCATGAGTTCTCGCAAACCATGCGAAGGGTCTACGCACATCCCATAAATCATGATAACCTACCCTTCCTTGATTCGTTGAGTCAAGAACTAGGGTTTTGCGCTAACATAACTTTAAACGAAACAAAATCAACCAACGAACACATATTTTATGAATCTACTAAATAAAACAAAAAAATAATACCATTGAAATGAAAAACGAAAGCAAACGTACGTTGAAATCGAATTCGAAACGTAAGAATGAACAATCACTACTGTATGAAGCCTACGCAAACTCCAAAAAGTCTTCAAAATATTCTACGAAACATTAAAAATCTCTAAAAACTATCTAAAACTCTAGAAAAATGAAAAATAAAGTAGGGTTGTTCTCTGGTTCGGCCATACATCAGGTTTTATAAAAGGGTAACAAGGAAACCCTAAAATATGAGATTTAAAATTGCGTGCCCAGCACACTGTGGTCCCGACCATCTGGGTGGGGGTCCAAACCACAGGACCTTGATTCCCCAAGTCTTGCTTCTGACAACTTTCTGGCTTCAACTTCCAATGTGATTTTGACCTCGAAGATGGTGGATTCAGGCTTCAGCTAAAACACGAAAGTTGTAGCCTTTTGAGTCTTCTTTCCAACCCAAAAAGAATCAGGTCAATCCAAATTGTGAGTGAAAAGATATGGTCAAAATGCTGACAGGGTGTCAAGCTAAAATTTTAGCTGCACACCACTTCAACCATCTTGAACTTCGGACCATTTTTTTTCTCTTCGGCAGCCACTTTCATCATTTTTAATCTCAATTATTTCGCCATTTTTTCCTGTAATAAAGAAAATAAATACTATAAGTAATAAAATAATGATAAAACTCAAAAGTCAATTACTTAAATGCATCAATGAATGTCAAAATGTGGGGTTTGTGATTACACTTTTCAAGTGTAATCACCAAGAAATTGAACTAAATAATCATATGCAATCAACACAATCAACCATAAACCTAGATTAGAGCTATGCAATCTCCTTAGAGTAAACATCGACGACAAAAATAAATAATAATAAAAACAAAAGTCTCGGTCATTAATGGGCAATAGTTCTCCAATACAACAACACATGCATATCAAAATAAGAATTAGGCTCTCCATCCTTTATAACCACATCGAACAAATGTCTAAAATAAAAAATTACATAATCTCCTCAAAGTGAAAAATAATATCAAAACTATCAACCAAATATGTTGGCCTCACCTATACTTCGAGTTCTGCACCTGCAATACAACCTGTAGGGAGATGAACACTAGTCCATGTGTACCCACAACGCACGTATAACAAATATGATATGCAGCAACACATGCCTGAGTATGATGTTATTATACAACAAATATTAACTATACCAATTAACATAATTGCATCATGATATCATAATATTAATATCCAATATATCACAAATCATCATTGGCATAATCAGTATCTTATTAACCATTAAGCATCATCTCATTAAGTCAACATAGATAAGGTGGATAATTTATAAGGCTACCTCGTGATTAGCAAGCATAGCCTAAACCGTCGTCTTTTATGGGTCAATCACCCAACAAAAATGATGAAATGAACCGTTGTCATTTATGAGCCTTGGCTCAATGATTGCAATAAACCAAACCAATGTTGTTTTTTGGATCAACATCCAATGGTCATGATGAACTAATTTCCAACCATTGTCATATTGTAGGTTACTAACTTATTGATAGGATAACTATACCATGCGCAAGTTTAAGGACTTTTAAGCCAAAGGTAATCACGTATCCCTTTATTTTTCCAATACCCATTATCCCCAAAATCAATTGCATAATCATATCTCATTATCACTTTCATACCAATTACCATCATCAATAAAATAATCATCTGTCACCATTAACAACATCACACGTAGCACATCAAACTGTATCTCAAATCAAGCTAAGCTAAGCACATCCTTCCTTTACCTTTCATTTTTATATGAAAACAATGTCTTTTGAAAACTAAAATGAAGTGTCATAACTTTAGAATAATTTATTTCAAAATATTTTTTTAATAGTTTTTGGAAAATCTTATATGAGCACCCGGGTGAAAGGTTTGGTATGCCGGGGTCCAGTTCGTGTGCCCGCATTATACCAATACAATTTTATCATTTATGTTTTGTTTCTAGTTCTCTTGTTCAAAACTTGTAATCGTGTTTTTATTTTAATTAATCATTCAACATCAGTTCTTAACAGCTCACCATCATAATCACTTAATCAAAATAATGAATTTTCACACATAAAGTTAAACTGAACCCCATTATTCATCATTTTCCTCATAACATATATACATACACCTATCTATATACATTACATCATAATCATCATATGCTTCAAACCAATACATTAAACCACATTAACTACAACATGAATTCTTAACATAACGAATAAAGTGAATTAAATCCTTGCCTCAATGCTCGGGAAGGAAGGAACCCAACTAATAGTAACATTTGAAAAACTTAGAAAAGCCATAAATTAATCACATTCAATCTACACTCTCTAACATCAAAACAAATGATCCAACATATTCATATTAATCCTAATTGAAGGTTTGTAAGAGAAATTGAAATAATTTTGAATAGAACTCAATTTATTGAACTCGATCCTCCTCTCAGTTCTACGTCTACTGTTCAAAAATGTATAAACATTATACATATATCTATATATATAGGCTAGAGCCTTCAGGACAAAGAAAAACGAAAGCTAAGACTATAGGGCAGTGATCCTATAGCACCTACACCACTAAACTGAGCAATGAAAATACCTGATATGACCATTAGCCAAAAAAGTAAGAATGTTATCTACCTAAAAGCTGTAAGACAACCCAGGCAAAAACCTTCTCGTGTGCCCGGACCATCCCAAAACCTAAAAAATAGCTAAGTGTTAAGTCAAAAAAATTCTATACGCCTGAAAGCGAGTAACTGATTCAACTATTAGTATCATCATGCCTTTAATTCATAACGTTATGTATCAGAAGCAAAATATATATATCAAAACATGGGTTATTACATTCTTTCCCCTTATAAACTTTTAACCTTAAAATTTGGGGTTACAAACTGTAAAATAATATCATGAAAACAATTGTGGGTATCACATCTACATCTTAGGTTCACGCTCCTAGGTAGACTCCCCAACATTATGGTGTTTTCACAACACCTTAACTAATAGAATTGCCTTCCTATAAAACGCTTGATCTTGACAATCCAAAATCTGAAGTAGTATAACCTCATAAGTCACATCAGAACGCACCTCTAACTTGGTCCAATCCAAATGCATGTGAGGGATTTGAGATGTACTTGCGAAGTATAGACACATATACATCATGCACACGTAATAACTTTGGCAGTAATGCCAAATGGTCCGCAACCTCTCTAACTCTAGCCAAATTTCAAATGATTCAATATACCTTGATGACAACCTCCCATGCTTACCACAATGAAATTGTCTCTTTTGTGGTGAGAATTTCAAGAACACATGGTCCTCTACTTGAAATCCTAAAGGCCTACATCCCTAATTTGCATAACTCTTCTAATGACTCCATGCCATCCCAATCTTTGCCTAATAATCCAAACCTTCTCATTTGTCTCCCTACTAACTTAGCCCAACTAACATCGTCTCACCAGCCTCTGTCCAATGGATAGATGACTTATATATTCTACCATATAGAGCCTCAAAAAGTTCCATCTCAATGCCAGATTGATAATTATTATTATACACAAAATATACCAATGGAAAATGATCCTCCTTGTTTCTTCTAAAATCCAAAACAAAAGCCCAAAGCATTTCTTCCAAATTTTGAATTGTATGCTCAAATTGCCCTCCTGACTGGGGATGATAAACGATACTGAAATACAACTCATCTCCCACGACTAACTAAAAACTTTGCCAAAATTTAGAGAAAAAATGAGGATCTTGATCTAAAATAATAGGCTTAGGAGTTTCATGAAGGCTCACAATCTCCATGATATACAATCTAGCTAACACATCTGTGGAATTAGTCATCTGAATTAGTAAGAAGTGAGCTCACTTCATCAGACGATCCACAATCATCTAAAATAGCCTCACAACCTTTCCTGGTCTTCAGTAAACTTGATACAAAATTTATAATAATATTCTCCCATTTTTATTTTGAACATTAGCAATGGCTATAACAATTTTGTTGGCCTATGGTGTTCCACTTTAACCTGTTGACATGTCAAGCATCTTGTTAACATACCAAATTTACCCCCTTATTTAATATTTAATACTTTTAGTTGAACGGTGCTCTATTGATTAAGTTATCTTAATTGTAGGATATGTCAAAGTGCTAGAATTCGACAAAAAGCAAATAATTAGCAAATTGTCAGTTGTACCCCTTAAGCTATAGAGAAGCCAAGATGAGGACTCAAATTAAGACGGGAAATCACCAGACTACACAGGAACATCCAAGACATCAAACAAAAGATCTCTACATCAATAGAAGAGCGAAAATCTTGAATTAAGGGTCAATTTGGTCTAGAAGTCAAGAACGGCCTCTACCATCACACTGGAAGACCAGTTTCAACCAGAATGCTCAGATCAAGCCAGAAACAGGCAAGAAGATACACAATATCCTAAAACATTCCAGAGAATATAGAACACAGTTTAGAACAACCAAAATGCCACTCCAGTGGTCATCTGGGCTCTATCGAGTCAAAATGGCTTCTATCGACAATAAGAAAGCTATTGGCACTCTAGACATAATTTGAACATCCAGGTGAAGTCAGAATACCCTTAGATTTCATAAAAATATTGAGAGTTCATTCCCCAAGGTAATGGCATAGCTTGATCTGGCCAAGTCAAAACTTAAGAGATCCTTCCGCAGATTTGTTTGCAAAATTTGTTATTTTTTATAAATTCATAAAAGTGTATCGGAGTCTCGCCGATGCCATTTTTGGATTCCTCATACCCAAAAATGGTAGGAAAAGTCATCTTGGTGGTGCCTCTAAGGGTTGAGCTAAAGATTTGGCTAACCATTTCTCCGTATCTACCTGTTTCAGGCAGTAATTTTCAAATTGACATAATTTGGTTTTAGGGAATCCAAGTTGAATGAAATTTTGACCTAATTCGTTTAATTCTCTCCAAAAGGTGCTCGGGAACTCCCAGAAGCTCCCAAAAAATACACCAAAGGTCTTAGAATGGCTTGAACTTATCGGGACAGAACTCGAACTTTGCCCAGTATGGCCTATGCCAGGGGCTTAGGGCAAAATGGCCCCCATTTTGGCCTAGCCACCATTTTTCTTACCTTCAAGGCTAGTGGCAAGTTATTTCGCCTATCTCAATTGGTAGGAAGTTCCACCCGACTTGTTTTGTGATTCTGATCACCTACAGTGCTGTGCAGACATGTTTGCCCATTTTGTTGGGTAGAATTGATTGCTAAGTAATCTTATTCTACCCTTTTTGTTAGGCAAACATGTTTGTCCAACAAAATGGGCAATTCTTTTCACCCGCTTAAACAAGCAAAAGTTTTATTTGGCCAAAACTTCTATAAATAGGGGCCTCTCCTTTTCATTTTCATTTATTCAAGACTTGGCACTCTCAAGTCAATTCTAGAGCTTCTGTCTCTAGAAAAAGCCTGCGTCGGTATAATTTTCTCTCTTTGAAAAATTATTATTTTATTTTTCAATTTAATGTATTTGCATAATTAGAATAGAATATTTTTAATTGTGTAAATAAAATTCCTTGTCAATGAAAAGTAACCAAATCATAGTTCAAGAATGGCTTGTACTCGATGTATGATATTAATCGAATTTACTTGAGACAAATTTTGGAAAATTTTAGACATCATACAAATAACATACTCACATCATACTAACACACCATACTATGCCATAACATTATTCTATCATGCTATACCATGTTATAATATCATATTCACCATGTCATGTTTTGTCATAACATAATACAACCATGTTAGGTCATGCTAAACATCATTCCCACCATGCCATGTCATCTCTACCATGTTATATAATGTCATTATCATCATATATCATGCTAACATGCCATTTTACCATGCTATGTCATGTTATACCATACCTTGACCATATTATACCATGCCAATATATCATATTATCATGTTATGCTCTGCTAACATGTCTTATCACCATCCCATATCATAGTATGACATGTTAGCACATCATTGACATGCCTGCACATACCCTGACATGCCATTGACATGCCTGCACATGCCTCGACATGCTAGGACATCATTTATCATGCTAACATATGTTATGGCATGACATGCACCATGTTTTGACATATCTGCTCATACCTTAACATGCTAGAACACATTCAAACATGCAAACACACACCCACTAGGGCCAACACAGACTTAGAAATCGAATGCTTCCCAATCCAGAGTACTCACCTGAGCGAGCGAGGCTCTAAAGACTGGGAATGATTTAAGATTGGTTAAGCCGATGAATTCTAAGTTATGAGTTCCCTTAGATATATCTGACATGCATCAATGAGCTATCATCCATGTTACAATATAAATTATCATCATATTCAACATGTCCATAACATACCTAATTATATAAACTGCATCATTCACATCACATTAGGCTTCCAGGCCATTCACATAAACTTGATCGTCATCACTAGGTACTAAGCTCTTGATCTGAGCTGAGTTCTTTTCCCAAATGATACTCTTTCACATACGCAAGATGCACCCTAAGAGTTTGAGCTCTCATCAGAGTTAAGCTCCATTCTCCAGTTATGCTCTAAGCACTAATTGTTTCCCTCTCATTTAGAGTGAAACTCCTTTCCATAGTTACGCGAGGTGCTAAATGTCTCTTCCCTTAGAGTTAAACTCCCCAACAGAGTGAAACTCTATCTCCAGTTATGTGCAAGGCACTAACTATTTCCTTTCATTAGGAGTGAGGCTCCTTTCTTTCCCTCAGTTATGTGCTAAGCACTAATTGTCCATTCTTACCAAGAGCAAGGCTCCATTCCCTCAGTTATGTGCTAGGCTCTAATTGTTCTTTCCTTATTTGGAGTGATGCTTCTTTTCACAGTTGTATGTTAGGTACTAATTGTCTTTCTAATTAAAGCTACCTGATCCCTTAACAGGGTACGTAGGCAGGTTGAGCAAAAAACTTGAGTTCGGTCACCAAAGCATGAAGCGTTGACTTGGAGCTAAGCTCTTTTTCTGGTTAAACATAAGGCGTTAATCATCTTTTCTCTAGAGCAAGGCTCCATTTCTTAGTTACATGATAGGTGCTAACTATCCTTCTTATTTGGAGTGAGACTCATTTCTCTAGTTAACCATTTCCTAATTATACGCTAAGTGCTAACTATCTTTTACCTAGTAAAGGAAGGCTCCTTTTCCTCCAGTTATACACTAAGTACTAATTGTTCTCTCTTATCTTAAGCTAGGCTCTATTTCTTAGTTAAGCACAAGGTGCTAACTATCTTTTATCATCCAAAGCAAAGCTCTCTTCCGAAGTTATGTGTAAGGCACTAACTTTTATTTCAGTTTTAGAGCTAGACTTACACAATACAAAGAAAATTACTCCTAACACATACCAGAGCTAGGACTCTTTCTCTTCCTTATCCCATCTCAGGAGCAAGGCTTCTTCACATTGATCCTGTATACAGTACTCACCCTATCAGTAACCTTCTTATACACTTTCACAAATTACACCCGCATTAGGCATTGTCCTAGAGCTACGTAGAAATGATCCCCTTTTTGGGTACGTAGGCAGCCTGAACAAATAGTTTGAGCCTGGTCACCTCGGTCTTTACAGACCATCATAGCAAGACACCAACTTAGAGCGAGACTCTTGCATTTAGACTAGTTCACATCTCATTGACACATAGTTTGGACCATCTTAGGTCTAAACTACATTTGACCAGAGTATTCTATTCTGAGATTATGATTATAGAAAGTTGGAAGGGACTCTGGATATCCCTAGGTATCCAGGTGTAATGGTTTTCGTGTGTAATTAAACCCCCGAACTCACTATCTTTGATTGCATAGACTAGTCGAGAGTTAATAAAAAAGGTCATTTATCACAGTTTCAAAAATATAAATCAAAACACCTTTTAACTTAAACGAAAACTCGAGTTCCTCGACACACCCATTTTGAAAATGTTTGGTGGTGACTCCTAGTCTCTGTAATCAAGGATTTACTTAAAAAAATAATAATATTTTTCACATTTGGGCAATTTTAGATGTATCATGTCACAAGAAAGACTCATGACCTGTACTTGTTGACCCCGGCATGTAGATCCAGTCGCAACACATCTACTAATAAGTTCTACTACATCTTTTTTCAATCCTAGGCAATAAAACTATCATCTCAAGTCATGGTATATATTCGTACCTCCAGGATGCACCACCAATTGAGAATGATGAAACTCCCTTATGCTGTCACCCTTAATAGAACAGGTACAAAAACTCCCTTTTGATATCTCACAACACTATCATCACCTACTACCCACCTTGGCATAACCATTAAACCTCAAACTTTTACCTAAACTTTCTCTGCTTTCTCATCTATCTTCTATGCCTCAATCACCCTGCTCAACAACACTAGCTGGATGACTGAAGCATACAACATTGCCTATTCACTGTCCTCTTCTAACTCCAGATCAAATTCACCTAAATCCTTTATCATTTCCCACCCTTGAATAACAAAACTCGCTAAGGAATAATGAGTCTTCCTGTTGAAAGCGTCTACAATCACATCAGCTTTCCCTAAGTGATATTGCAAATCAAAGTCATAATCTTCTATGTACTCCATACAACGTCTCTATCTCAAGTTCAACTCTTTCTGTGTAAAGATATACTCTATACTTTAAACTTTTATGGTCAAAGAATACCTTAAAATTCATACCGTATAGATAATACCTCAAACTTTTCAAAGTAGAAATCTCTGTTACCAACTCAAAATCATGACCAGGTAGTTTTGCTTATGAGTCTTTACCTATCTCAACCTCTAAGCAACCAACTTGTCATTTTGCATCAAAACACAACCCAATCCTTCCTTAGAAGCATTACAATATACAATATATCTTAAACCCCTGTTTAGGATAATTAACATTGGTGCTGTGGTCAACCTTTTCTTTATCTCTTAGAAGGACATTTCACAAGTCTCATCCCAAACAAACTGAACTCATTTTCAAGTTAGCCTATTCAAAGGGACAACTAACCTGGAGAAATCAAGTACAAATCTTTTGTAATATCCTGCCAACTCTAAGAAACTACAAATATCAAATATAGTCTTCAGTCTCAGCCAATCAAAGATAGCCTCAACCTTAGATGGATCCATTTGCAACCCTTTCTGCAAAAACAACATGTCTAAGGAATCTCATTTCCTTGAACAAAAATTTATGCTTCTCTAATTTTGCATACAACTATTGATCCCTTAGGGTCTATGATACTGATGTCATCCATTTTTTTCTTCTGTCTTAGAATGTACTATAATAACATCAATAAGCAGCATTACAAATTTTTCCAAGTAGTTTCGACTATTAATCAAATTCATAAATACAGTAGGAGCATTCATCAAACTGAATGGCATTATTAGAACTCGTAATGGCCATATTAAGTCTTAAACGCTGTTTTAGAAATATCCTCCTGCCTCGGCCTTAACTAGTGATACTCGAATCTCAAATTAATCTTCCAAAATATTGATGAACCCTTCAACTGATCAAACAAATTTCAATCCTTGGTAGTGGGTGTCAATTCTTGATTGTTAACCTATTCATCTTCTTATAGTTAATCACATTCTCAAAGTTCCATATTTCTTTGCTGCAAACAATACTAGCACACCCTAAGGCAAAATACTCAACCTAATGAATCCTTTAGCTAACAGATCTTCCACTTGTTGTTTTAGCTCAACTGACTTTGCTGGTGTCAACTTATACAGAGTAATAGAGATAAGTTTTGCGTCATGCACCAAATAAATACAGAATTTCACCTTGCATTGAGGTGACAACCCAGAAAACTTTTTTGAGAACACTTTTGGAAATTTACAAACAAATCGGGGCAATTCAGCACTACCACTAGCGTCATTATCATCCATAGACATACAAGCAAATAAATTACACAAATTGACTCATCCCTACCCATTGAGAGATGGCAAGTCCCAAGTAAAACACCATTTTGTAAAGAGTCTAACACGGTCACCCTCCGGGGTAGTCAAAGTCACCTTTCACTTAGAATAATCGATTATTGCTCGGTAGATTTTTAACCAGATCACGCCAAGAATATCGTCAAAACATTTGATCTCTAACATAATCACATCAAACTCTAAATGATATTTCTGTCCATCAATTCTACTATTAATTACTAAATCATACCCCTTGCACATTCTAGTAAGAGAAGATACACTTGAAATAGATGTCTCAGCACACTTAAATGGAATCAACAGATGTAACGTTAATCCTGATATAGAAAAAAATGATGAAGAGATGAATGAATGTGAACCTCCTGTATCAATAAGCATTATAGCACTAGAAGCAAAAACAAGAAATGTACCTCTCGTGACTACAGACTCAGTTAGTCCTTCTTGTTGTGTTATTGCATAAACTTTTCACTGTATTTAAGCTTATAGTGGTCTTCCACCTTTTTACCCTATTGGACCATTCTTTATTACTGTTGCAAAACTTCATTTTGCACACTACTCTGTGGAACAAACCCTGCTGTTGTTGCTAAACTGACTGGGAATTCGATAGCTTATTGTGCTACACTGACTGGCTATTTGTAGTGTCTCCCTTCCACTACCACTATGTCTCTAGGGCAAATCTGTTGGATGCGGCCAAATTGGTCACAACCTAACAAGCTTTGACCACCCAGTTCTGTTCACTACTAGCAATAACTATCTGCACAGACTGTCCCTTTGTTCTTGGGTACTTGAAACTTTTATGACTTGGCCATCTGCAATTGTAACAAGTCATCTACCTTTAAGATGATCCCATAGAAACTCGAGACTGGGATAGTGTCACACTTCTCTGTTGAAAACACTGTATTGATGGTGTTAATGAACTTCCTTTTAACTTCTTCTGACTACTACTGTCTTACTATACTCCTGTAGCTCGACCCTTGCGGTCCTCCTAAAAACATTGAGTCTCGGTCATATCTCTCTTAACTATCATTTCCCTATTTATCAGGGTATCATAATTATCAAATCTAAGTAATACCATCTAATTCCTTAACACTAGCCTCAATCCTTCCTCAATTCTTCTACACTTGAGATGTATTATGGAAACAAGCTCTATGAAATACTTAGAAAAATTTGAAAATCTTTGTTCATACTCTAGCATTAACATCAAACCCTATATAAAGTTGGTAAATTCTTCCCGCTTAGCTTCCTTTGAGAATAATAAAAAGAAATGATCTCAAGACTTTTTTTAAAATGCTTCCCATGTGAGTCCAATTGACCCACCTGAATTCTCAGCACTAGCCCACCAACCCGAGGCCTGGCGAATCAACTAGAATGTCGTTAAAGTAATTTAGGTCAGATGATCAGTAATTCCTATTGCTACAAGAATCTTCTCACATTCATCGAGGAATTGCTCAGCAATGTTTGTTCCTGCTATATTATTGTATGTAGGAGGCTTTATCCTCCAAAATCTTTCTTAAGAAATTGACCCTCTTTACATCTGTGATAGCTGCTTTGCCCTAACCCTTTTAGCCAGTATAGTTACTACTGTGGCCAATTGCTATAGTATTCCCCTAACATCCATTGCTGGAGGCGGCTGAACCCTAGGTGCTTGAGAATGCATCTCCACCTTTCTAAAGATCTCCTGTTGAGCCTCGACTGCCATACTTTGATGTGGTCCATATTCCTACTAAACAGGCACATTGCCATCACCAGTGACAACCACTCAACCTATTTGCATCGATTTTTTTTTAGAGATAGTTTCCACTGATCTTTTATCTCATTTTTTTCTTTTAAAAAGACGTACAAGATATATGAAATACAATTACAATTTTAACAAAACTGAGATAGAAAATATTAAAAGTAACTTTTGTATCTCAGTTTTTAATTAGACTGAGATAAAAAGTTTAGCTTACAAATATTTATCATGCTTTTGTCTAAAACCATGATCTTATAAACTTCCTAGTGTGATCTTTATCAATTATTGTAGTAGTGCAAGCACACAAACTAGTCCTGGGTGCACGAACTGTTCTATTTGAGCACATGGGTGAGGCTTTTACCTCTTTAAAAAGGTTTTTAAGAAAAACATTACTAATAATATATTAATATTAAATCTCTATAATAGTTTTCAAAGTTTTAGATTTTAGTTTTAAAAATGATTACTAAGTATGAGTATTTCTTAAAGATAGAAGAAAATACAATTAGTTTTAAGGTTTTGTATGCGACAATAGATATTTATGCAATGAAATAATACTAAGAATTATGTCTACAAATGTGGAAATAATAACAAAGAGAGTTATGATTTGAAACAAGTTATAAGTTTATGTAGCATATGCTATTAAGTGGAATGGTATGAAATCATGTATGTTCAATAAAATAATGTTCCTTGTTATATTGAGATGAAATATAGCAATATAGGAAATCATAATAAGATGACTATGATCTTAACAATGAGAAGTGGTTAACTCTATGTTCTAGTATGATAAATAAGATTGATTATGTCTTAGTACTAATTGATAATTTTCATATATGGAAAGTTATGAATTGTTGTTTCATGGCATACGACAAGACTTGGGAATTAAGTAAGAAATATATTGGTTTGGATAGTAAAGTAGTTAAATAAGGTTAGTTCTAACTTGATTTTAGTTATAAAGAGATTAAGACTAGCGTAATGTACAAAAATAATTAAATAATTTGGAACATAACACATGAATTGCTGGAGTGGAATAAATTAGGTAAATGTGAAATGGGTTGGTTTAATAATAAAAAGTAAATTCTAGTATAAGACTAACGCTATTTTATAACAAAGATAATATGATAAGTCAGAATATGATTGGATACTCAATGACATAGTAGATTCGAACCGTTCAAATTTTAAGGGGTATAATAATTTGTGGTGTTTAACTATTTGAAATCGAAAATCTTTATTTAATATTACAAGAAAGACTGACCTAATAAACTGTTATGGCATGGAATAACGTGGAAAATGAGAAATATTGGATCATGGTAAAAAGTGATTTGATAATTGAACACTTCTCTGCTTGAATAATATAAATAATAAATATAGTGATTAAATCAAGTTATGTGATATTGAATAGGGTAACATTAAATATGACGAGAAATGTGGTCTCTGTGTGTAAGTAGTGGGTGGTGATGTATATGATGGATTGTGATGGAAAATAAGATTGGAGTAGTGGATACCTATGGATTGAAAGTCCCTAAACTGCACAGAGTATGGTTATTGTGCTAGTAGGTTAGTAGGCTATAACACAACGCTAACTATTTGTAAAAGATAAACTATGTGGAACCTAAAAGAAAGATAACTGGGATTATATGGTTATTAGACTATTAATATAATGGGATGAGTAATAAATTTAAAGATTTGGAGAATAGCTCTAAGGATACAACAATTTGAGAATTATCCCGAATTGCTTCTTATCTAGTTAATTATTGAAACTAAAATCATTAGACAACAAATAATGGATAGCTATTTGATAATAAGATATAATAATAAGGTTATTGGATTTATTATATGTGTTGTTAATATCTATTATACAATAGTAATATATTAATTCTTTATATTGCACAATAACCCAGTTTATATGTGGAATATGTGGTTATTAAATATGCTCTCGTTGGTGACATGTTTAGGACATAAGATGGCATGTTGTGAGTGAAATGCATTATTGAATAGTACGTTCACATTAGCAGCATGATAGGACATGTATTGCATTCTTGCATGTAAAGTGGACACACGTGGACTAGTGTTCAGTCTCCTACAATTATGGTTGCAGGTTTAAGAAAGGGTCCACCAGTGAAGACTATGATTTAGAGATTTATATTGTCTTTTTATGTCATCTTCGAGTGGCTGGTTATGTGTATTTATTATTTTCAATTAGTTGGGCTTGTATTAGGCCAGTTGAGCCCTCTGTATATTATATAGATTGTGGAGCATTATTGCCTGGTTGAGACTAAGGCTGAGTTATATATTATTTTATTTTAATATCTACTTTTTAATATCTACTTTAGGATGGTTATACAACTCTAATTAGGTTTTATAAATGATTATTGTTGATTGTATGCAACTAAGGCTCACTCCTCAAGTTATAAGACCCGATGCGTGACAGATATGAGACGGCCTATGTGGCGAATAAGATGATTATGATGACAATGAAATATGAAAATGGATAATGAAATATTGTTGATTTTGCATTGATTTTGGGAATAGAATGTACTATAAAATATTGAGTATACATATACGTCCATGGGTTGAATGTCCCTAAAACTATGCATGACTTGGTTATCATTCTAGTAAATTAATAGCCTATATAACGATGTTTGTTTGGATTATTGTATCCATTAGGATGTTGACTCAAAGAAATGACGTTGTTTCATTAATCATTACAATTGGATTGAGACCCGTAAAGACGATGGCTATCAATTAATCGTTTTCGATAGGATAGAGACCCATAAAAGATGAATATGATATCTTAGGGCTGGACTCAGTGGCCATAAAATCTTGCGGAGTACCTACCCCATATGTGTGTGTGTGTATGATGAGATGATAAATAGATAAATGGTTAATGAATTGGTAATGAGATGTTGATCATGTAATTATTATGATATGGATATGAGTTAATGATAATATGATTATCGAGAGTTAATGATAATATGATTATCAATGCTTATTGATGCACAATAGTAGCATGCTAGGCACGTTGTTGTATATTATATCTATTTATATGTTTAGCGGGCACACATAGACTTGTGCTCACTTTCCTATATATTTTATGCAAGTGCTGAGCCTGAAGCAGAGTTGGACCCTTAGGTTGAGTTCAAATGTTGTTTTAATTAGGTCAGACATATTTTTTGATATTCGATATAGTTGTAAAGACTTGATGAGCTTATTTTGTTATAATATGTGGTTGGGAGCACTTTGTTCAGTTATGGACAGATGGCACTTTCTTCAGGATGGTTTTATGGCTATATTTGATTTGTTACGATTCATTGTGATTTGTATGTGATTATTAGTTTACAACTCAGGCTGCGAAATATGAAAAGTTATAGATCATTAAATATCGAATATACATTATGAGATTTGGACTTGCGAAGATCGAAAATGGACCCTGGACATGTAAGTATCTAAGCGTGATAGTTCCCGTGCATAGCTAAACCCCTTGCTGAATTATTTTTGATTTCATACATCAGTCTGGAGTCACTAATAATGGCTATTTTAATTTTATAAATATAACAAAAACACCTTTAAAAGAATTGAAATCCATAATTTTCGAAATACCCTTTCTAAAATATTGGGTGATAACTTCGAATGCCTATACCATGGCCCTGTTCAAAATTCATTTCTTAGAACACAATTCATGAAACAATCAGGGCAATCACACTTATGTTGCAATCCAAGGCCATTTAATGGCATAGTACGTGCGAGAGTCTGTTTGCGACAATTATAAACCTTTTTAGATGTTAAATAACTAGTTATTTTGAGAAATAACCATAGATTAATTTACTGTATATAAAACATCCCGAGTTTTGATACTTGTTGAGAATACTAGTGAAGTTCTGGTTACCTTGAGACTCTGTCATCTACAATTAGTGGAAACTTATACACTCATTGTGAGATTTAAGCTTATAATGTTCCCTCTAATTGTATTTGAATTTATTTTTGTATGTGTTCTTTGTCATCGTATATATATATATGTATATATATTATTTTTATAGATTCTTATTGTTATTTTGCTTTGAACTACATATATATAAAGGAATAAATAATTGTGATTGGAACCAAAAGTTAACTGGGACATGTTATAGAATATTGTTAACCTTTTGAGAGTGAATCTAGGCCCTATTTCAATTTTTATAAGCATGTATCCCATTTTTTTACTTAAGCGCCAAGTTAATCCTTACAAAAGAAGTTTAAAAAAATAATAATAATTTTTTCTTTCATTTTTACCGTCGAAATGAACATTTAACCTTTAATCGACATAACAACCCTTACCCCTATTGTTTTGAGAGAAATAAGTTTAAACGATTTACTCGGAAGTAAAAAAGGTGAAAATAAAGGAGAATTACACAAATATATATATATGTGAAAAATAAACAGGAAGAAGAAAAAAAGTTGGAATAAAGTTTCAATGAAAATTTTTCATAAAATGAAAGAATGGGTAGAAAGAACGCAGTAAGTTACTTCCGAGACAATAATTTTGAATTTTGTTCCTTCAATTAGAACGCATTAACCCCTAACCAAGTTGATACAACCTGGCAAAGACGTAGAAGACCTTTTAGAAAGCATGTCATGTAACATACAAGAGAGGCAACAGTGCGTAATGTTGATATACATATATAGCACGACTTGTAATTCAAGCAAGCGGAAAGGAAACAGACGTGTTACGAGACTCATGATCTTTCTTTTGGGTTGAATTAGATTTTGTTTCCCATATCATATGCTTTAATTTAGGGCCTATTATTGTGATTTCCATCACTTATCTTTTTCTCTCTCCCCTCTCTCTGTTTCCATATAAATGGCAGTCCAGCACCTTCAACCTACTCCCCATCTCTCCTCTCCCTCCGTTGCATATTTGTCCTTGTCTGTATATGAAGCATTTTGTAACAATAGAACTGTGAGGTCTGTTTTAATGGCATTAAACGGTTCAGAGAAGAACCATAAAGCTTCCGAGCCCAACTACCACACTGTTCGTGAGATTCAGACGCTAGCTCGATGACTATATGACCCATCACTTTGATTCAATTATAGCCAGTTTGAAATTTTAAGGTATTTCCAAATTTTATTTGTCACTGTTTTTTTTTATTTTTGTTTTCCAGATCTTTTAGGCCCTTCAAAGACTTTTAAATGACAATTACGGCCCAATGAATTCTTCTCCTTGCGGTGAGTTGGAACTTTTAAGTTAGGCCTGTACAGATAGGACTGAGCTTTAATGGATTTGGGGTTGGGGCGTTTGTTGTTTAATGTGGCAAGTGAAGTTTCCTAATTCAATTAATTTGTGTGCTAACTAGAACAGGGTGGATTCATCAATGAGATGGATTTTTACCTTTGTCTTGGAACTTGAAAGAAAAGAGAAAAGAAGAAAATAAAGAAAGACTGATTTTCCTCTCAATGTTAAAATGCAAGAGAAGATGATATATACATATATATATAATTTTATTCTTTTTTTTCTGATTATCTTTTATCTTCTACATTTCTCTTTCTATTTTTATTCTTCTCTTTTCACAATTAATTTAAAGAAATGTAATGATATATAATAAAGCATGTACTTCTTGGGGCTTCGATGGTAGTTGATTGTTTAATGATGCGTATAGCTTCTCTAGGAGAGGAGATGGCTATGATCTGTTCTGAGGCAAAATAACAAATGTATTGCAGCTGTAAACTGATTTGGAGCATAATGAAAAGTGTATTGGAGCTTTAATGTGTATTGACTTTGTTATATAACGAAAAATTAATGAATATACAGGGGCGGATTCAGAATTTTCAGTCAGGGGCACTGGGTATTTAAGACGGGAATAACAAGTTATCTTCGGACTAAGAGTAGGAGAGAAATAATGTCACTTTTAGGGAGAGATAAAATTATTCTTGAACATTAAACCCTTGATTATACTTTTTTAATTTAATGGTTCAACTAGTTATTTTAACAGTATCTGAGATTTAATAAAATATCTATCATTACTTAAAAAAATATAATTATTATTAAGTTTTTATTGTTTATAGAATTTATTATGTTATATATTATATTTTTGATATTATGCACAAAAATATTAAATAGTGTAATAGGACAATATATTTTATTTCAAAAAAATACTTGGATATAATTTTTATAAACTCTTTTTATGTTGAAAAATTTTGAATTTACCTTAGTTTTTTAATAAGGCCAATATAACCTAACTTTGAATTCATTTATTTTTCAATTAAAGGTAAAATGTCAAGGGCATTTTTGTAATTTAACATCCAAAAATCCAGGGGGTCACTTACCCCATCCCTAACGTGGCTCCGCCAGTGTGATATATATAGAACGTTAATGTGTTTGATAAATTTTACTTAATGAAATGAGTGTTTACATTGCAAATAATATGTTTGATTTGATCTGGTTTAACCAATCTTCTTAGAAAAAAAAAAAAATTAAGATCGTATAAATCTGCAGAATTTTGGTTAAAACTACCACCCTACTTCAGCCCACTCATGCATTGCATTGAATTTCTATGTTGCAGAAGATGAAACAGTTATACCCTCCACATTCACAACAACCAAAACTTACACAAATGCCAAAATATTAATCGCATTTCATAACTAGTTCTAGGGACAAAGTTACGAATTTAGTACGGAAATCAATTTTTATAACTTTTAATATTTCTCTCCAGCATCGAAAATGCAATATCAATTTAAAAATTATTCAATTAATTAAGTTTAATTAGACTATTAATGGTTCAACTCAAATCTCATATTTTATTAATAAACCTAATTCAAAAATCATGTATGTTACCAAACCAAACCAATCAAATCAAGCATTTTTCCACTAGGTGGGGTCGACTATATGGATTTGTCGACGCCAATTAGATTGTTTGGGGTATGTCATCCGATAAATCTAGGTAGGTCAGGTCATGTTTAATGGTTTCTTTCCAGCTTCTCTTGGGTCTTCCTTACCTCTCCTACTCCTGGCAATCTCCATACTTTCACACCTTCTAACAGGTGCCTCTGCTAGACGCTTTCTAACATGGCCAAACCATCTTATCGTTTTCTCTCATTTTATTTTAATCGGTGCTATTCCTACTTTGCCCCTAATCTCCCGTTCCTAATCCTATCTTTCCTTGTAATCCCGCACATCCACCTTAGCATTTTCATCTCCGCAACTGCCATCTTCTGACCATGATTATGCTTTACTGCCCAACACTCTGATCCATATTGCAGCGCTGGTCTAACCGCTACTTATAATATTTTCCTTTCACATTGAGGGGGATTTTTCGATCGCACAAAACCCCCGAAGCACTCCTCCATTTGGTCCACCCAGTTTGAATCCTGTGACTTACATCAGTATCAATCCCTCCATCTTGTTGCACCATAGATATAAGGTACCTAAATTTATCTTTCTCTACAATCTTTTGCGTGCCTAAGCTTACTTCTATACTACCCGTTATTCTATTTTGACTAAACTTACATTTCATATATTCCGTCTTGCATCGGCTTAACCTAAACCCTTTTGTTTCTAACGTATCTCGCCACAATTCTAACTTAGGATTCATATATGTTATATATATTATTAATGGCCCATACTAAAATGGTTAAGCATGGCTCAGAAAAAAGATAATATATAGATAAATACACCTACTCTAATATATATTTTTAGTACTTGGGGTATGCCCCTACTGTCATAGGATAGGTCTGTCCTTGACTAGTTGGTTGCAAACATTTGTCACGACAGGAAAAAAAAAAAAAAAATCTCTCCATCCTTTTTGTTGACCCGACAACACTAGTTCAAATCTATTTCAAAACCAGCATAGAGCTAACATCATCTCATGACCAAAAAAATTATATACTATTGTTCTCACTTGAAAAAAAAAAAAAAAAAAAAAAAAAAAAAAAAAAAAAACCAACACAAGCATATGTCCAGCATGCATGGCTCAATACCTCGCTAAATAAGCAGCATCTGCACCAGATTTTGTACTAGCGGTACGCAGTTGCATCAGATTCTAACCTTGAGCCAAAACACTTGATATTGGATCAACTCTCATGCTTGATTATAAGTTAATTTCATATATCATTGCAAAAAAATTACTGAAAGTACCATTGCCAACCTGTGAACATGATGTATTGTGATGTGCACCGGCGGAAATGATTATAGCAGTATAGGACAATTGTCCCACTTATTTTTTAAAAAAATAATTAGTTATTCATATTTATGTTTACTATTCCAATTTATCCTTATTTGCTCCCACGTATAATCAACTCTCTCTTTTTTTAGGATTTCAACACATATTCCTACATAAATTTGTCATTAGAATCTTTAAAAATTCTTGATCTCCTCCATTTATCTAGATCTTTTTTTATCCAAGCTCTTGTTCTTTTTTTATACCGTTTATCTAACTTCATCTTTTTTTTTAGATACATTCTATCATTCTTTTATATAAATTTTTTATTATTTATTTTTTAATTTAGTTTCAGCTCTTTTTAATTTTTATCATTTATCATTTATCCAATTTCAAAAGACTTATTAATTTTTTTGATAACTCTTATTAAATATTCCATTAATGTTTTTGATAACTCTTATTAAATATCCCCAAAGTCCAGTTTTACCCCACACATTACATTTTTTTATCTCCGCCGGCACCTCCCTTCCTCTATGTGGGTGTCACGTTATGAGTTGGTTGTGTGTATGATCGATCCACTGCCAACCCAAGTGGCTTTAAGGTTAAGGGAAAATTCATTTTTTATTTCAAACCAAAAATATGAGATTTAATATTTAAAAACAAAGAGGCATTTCATGTATCATGGTATTATAATTCGTTATCAGTCCCATTAACAAACCGTCATTCCTCTTCATTTGCATTTTCATTATCAAGATTCCCCTTGCCTTTTGCCTCAAACTTTAGAGCAAATATGTCACCATCTCTAACACCTTCAAGATCTTCAAATGGCCAAATGAGGTTTAATAAATTCACTAGTGTTGGTAACAAAAATATGCTGGACACATGACAATCATCCTTGTGCTCACATCGCACTCTCCCCAAGCATGAACTTGCTCAATAGGTATGAGCTCGGCCCTAAGCATATTTCATTACTAATCTTATCAATTGGGTCCCACAGTAAAGGATATAAATGCTGGTTTAAATGTAATCATAAGTTTAATATTATAATTAACTCAATTCATTTATTATAATATCATTAGTTCAGTTAGTTAGCTACTTATTTAATGGCAAACATAAAATGACATTTGGTCCAAATGTCATATCATACCTACCGCTTTGAAATTTACTGTGCACATTGAATGCAATGTGATGTGCATTAGTAAATCTTTAATACATTTACGGGAAAAAGGGTATTTTGGAAATGTAATAATACTTTTGTCCAATTATCACCCTATTAATTTATTTATTCTCCCATACTATAAATAGTTTAGAAGGTGCACTAAGTAAAGTATGCTCACTATTATTAACTGAATTTTCTCTCACTACAAATGAGTACCAATACTGGGTATTAGATATTGGGTATCTTATAAGCAAATCTCAAACACATTTCAAATCTGCATGGATATTAAATTTCAATCCCAAACCCATTCCAATCATATTAAGGCATTTTTCTATGAGTTTTTATCGAGTTTGGTTTGGTCGAGTACCCTCTTATATTAGTCCTATTGACAATTCTAGCATAGATGTCATTTACCTTCGATTAGTTAATGAATTCTTAACAAAACTCCATTTTCATAGTTTAGGGAATCAAAATGTAAAGTTTTACAGTTAAGGAAGTAAATTAAAAATTACCTTTAGTTAAGGGGATTTGTGTAGTTAGCTCTATTATTATTTTACGAGAGTAAATCATGAGTAAACTATACATTTAAACTTTAAAATTGTATAACCATACATTTAAATTTTAAACTTATATAACTTGTTTAAAATATAAATAGTTCATATACATTATAAATTACTGTAATGACATTTTATTAGTGAGAAATTAATGCAAGAAATCACTCATAATCGAGTGAAAAATTAAAAGAATAGTGTGCAATATCCTATTTAGTGTATAAATGTCCAAAATATCATTAACTCAATAGTGCAAAATAACTCCCTCTAGACCATAGGCATTACATGTGTACTTAAAGTATGCTAATCAAAACTCTCATAACTTTAAATATTCTAAATCATAATCCCATTAGATATCCAACTATACTAATTATGCAAAATCAAGGATCAAGTAAAATTATGAAACAAAAATTTGGAAATTTGAACAGTAAATAGAATAAGCCAATCAATGGTGTCATGTCTTGAATTCTATAATATGACTGAAGTTATAGTAAAAAAGAAAGAGAAAAGGGAAGATTGAAAGCAGGGAATACATCAGATGGGAGGTAATTGACTCAGGCTGTACCCATAACTTTATGGACCCTAAAGTGGTTAAATATAGTCAATTGGAGCTTGTTGAGGGAAAAGAATTGCCTCTCATGGTAGCTAATGAGGATTTTATGTTGAGTAAGGGTTAATGTTTGGGTGATCCAAGAAACATATGATTATGCTTGAAAAGCGTAATCATAAAGCGTAATCATAAACCTTGATTTCCATGCTAATACCAGTAATTTTGTTTTATATATGCCTATTTTCGTTTGATTTGTTTATTTATGTTACCTTGTTCATTCATGCAAGTTTTAGTAGAAAACACACTAAAATAGATTGTTGGAACGGGGATAGATGCAATTTTAACATGGAAGAAGTCTTAGAAATTAAAAGTGATTTTTAGCAAAGTTATAGTGGATATCTTAAACTTTTTAGAAAGTTATTATGGGTCAAAATTTGAGTTAGTTTGGCCCTTGAAACATTTCTTAAAATTAATGGCTGGAAAGCTAGACAAATCCTAATTACCGTAAGATTTGGGCACATCTTGAGTTTCTGGGGTCCAATTAAGGTGATTCAAAAGCGCAAAATCAAGTACACATTTTGAGCTACAACTTTCGAGAACAACCTAAGTCCAAAAGAGGTCTACATCTACCTCGAAAATCAGCTTGAAAAGTTGCATAATTTGGAATTCTTCAATCAGTATGGCACTCTGTTAGTGTTTTGGCCATAACTTTTTACTCACAACTTTGATTGATGCGATTGTTTTTGGGTTGAAAAGAAGACTCGAAGGGCTACAATTTAGTGTTGGAGCTGAATACTATCCTTTAGCATCCTAACGCCGTCCTGATGGCACAAACTAGTGAATCCAAAATCTCTAGATTTACGAAACTAAAAATCCTCACTGCTCACTGGCGTCTTGACGGCGTCGAGACGCGACAGCCTCAACTATTCACATTTTAGGGTTTTTTTTTAACATTTGTCTACAAATACAGATGCTATATTAGAATTTAGCGATCGTTCATACGTTTTTAGGGTTATTTTTCTAAGAGTTTTCTTTGAGTTTTGGAGAGTTTTTATTACGTTTGATTTGAAGATTTGGATTCAAGCAATAGGTTTAGCTAAAGTTTTGTAAGGCGTTTTCATTTTTCTCTGTCCTAGGGTTTGTGTGTAAGCGACTTGTTCTTCAATATTTTCAATTAAAAATTTTTTTCGTTTCAGATTTCCTTCTTTCGTTTCTACTTCTACTTGTTTTATAACTCTTACACGTATTTTGTTTTACTTCTTTTCAACTTAAAAATTTAGAATGGATGTTCATTCTTCTTTGCGTAGTTTTGTTTACAACTTAAATAAGTTAGGCTAAATTCATATTGGTTTTAACCTAGAAATGTAATGGAAGAGAAAAAGATAAAATTGAATATTATGATTTTAAACATTATATATTTTTTATTAAATCATAAAACTCATTGAGTCTAGGTTTAACTCTAGAAATCGAATCACTCGTGTTAATGCTTGTGCACACTGAGTTTCCAGTTCAATGTCTCAGTGGCTTTGAATCTAATTTCAAAATCCGAGTTCAACGCTTGTTTTGCGAAAGGTTTTTAATGTTAAATTATCCGACTGGCACTACGTGCGTCAATGCTACGTTGATTTATAAACATATTCAAATCGATCTATTTGAATCCATTTTCAAAATAGGTTAATACCAAGTGTTTTTATTTAAGAGTAATTTGCTAAAATTAAATAGTGTCTTTTTGTTAGTGCTTTTAGTTTAAGTTAAGTTTTGTGTTTAAGCGTCTTTCAAACCTGTTTTCAAAAATCCCAAAAGATTGTTTTTGTCTTTTCTGTTTACTATTTATTGCAAGTCCTTTCAAAACAAGTTTTTCCCAAAATAAATAGTCACACACTTGCTGTAACGACCCGCATCCCTATAGTACAATATTATCTGCTTTGGGCTTGGTAAGCTACTTCCCATGAGATCACTCATCCCGATACTGCCCCCACTGGAGCACGCTTAACTTTGGAGTTCCCACTGAATCCAGTGCCCTTACGACTTTAAAACGCGTTGTACTATATTAATATCGAATATTACACATATGCCACTTCCTTCCACGACTTAGGTGATGTGGGATGGAAAGCATTACTTCTCTGCTTCATCTTCAGCTACACTCTCCCGCAGGCAGAGTCCCTCACGGGTAGGTCCCTCACAGTCTTTAACAATCCTCCCCCCTTATATGGCACGCGTCCTCGCATGGCCTCTTGCTTCACTCTCTCGTAGGCAGAGTCTTTCACAGGCAGGTCCCCCACACGCGAGGCCCCCACACGCGTAATCCCACACTTCCGGCTAAGCACTGGCTCTAATACCATTTGTAATGACCCGCATCCATATAATAAAGTATTATCCGCTTCTTGGTAAGCTGTTTCCCAAGAGGTCATCTATCTCGGTACTACCCCCACTAGAGCACGCTTAACCCTAGAGTTCCCACTGAATCTAGTGTCCTCATAGCTTTAAAATGCGTTGTACTATATTGATATCGAATATTATATAGATGCCACTTCCTTCCACGACTCAGGTGCTGTGGGCTAGAAGGCATTGCTTCACTACTTTACCTCCGGCTTCACTCTCTCGCATGCGGAGTCCCTCACGGGTAGGTCCTTCACAGTCCTTCAAAATATTGTACTATAGGAATGCGGGTCGTTACACTTGCTCCCTTTGGAGATGGCCTAAGACTTACCTAGACTAAACTACCACCACCTTTTGCACTTAAGGGTATAAACCCCTTCAATTTCTGAAAGCGATCAAGTTTTTAACACCATTGCCGGGGAGCAATGATTAATGTGACAAACTCAGAAAGCTTGTGGCAGAACATGCTTGCCACCATCTTCAATGTGGTAGCATTTGGATTTCTAGGTGATATCACTCTATCCTTTTTTTTTTTTAACTTTTATTCTCATTTTTATTTTGTTTTCTCTTTTTCATTTTTGTAATTGCTAGAGAGACTTAACTATTGCATGTTTCTAAGGTCGGGTAGAGTTTTAGTGGGGGACGTTGAACCGGAAGACCCAACTTACCAACCCTCACACTCAAACTTATACTCTATTGTTTCACTCACTTCCTCACTTGATTCAATGGACAATATATCAGGTTTCTTGAGGATGCTCCCGAGTTTTTACCTTTTAGGCATCATTTGAACCTAACTAGACAGGTGACACCTTATGCATACTTTTGCCCATAAATCACAATCAATTCAATATGAGACTGGGCATGATCTAACTCCTTCCCATTTTTCATGGAATGGATTCTAAGAATCCATACACTCACATGAAAGTGTTTGAAAAAGTGGCTAGCACATGCATGGACCAGCACACTAATGAGGATGTGGTTCGACTTAAGTTGGTCATTTTTTCCCTCAAAGAAAAAGCTAAGTCTTGGCTTCACTCTCTACGCCCTCGTTCTATTGAAACGTGGGGTGAAATGCAAGCTGCCTTCCTTAAGAAATACTTCCCAACTTAAAGGACTACAACTTTGCACAACAAGCTTAGGAACTTTTCTTGCATGCCCCATGAGACCTTTAGTCAAGTATGGGAGAGATTTAAGGACTTTATATAGCTGTATGCCCTCACCAGGGATTCCCTCAGTGGAGACTTTGTAGTCTCTTTTACAATGCCTTGACTCCTGAATTCAAACAGCTTGTATCCACTATGAGCAATGGGGATTTTTATGATAAGTCTGCAGAGGAGGCCATGGTCTTCTTTGATCAATTGGCCAGAACACTACACAATGGACCATTGGACCTCCCACTTCCCAAGAATTTAGGAACCCACCACAATCAAGTAGCGAACTATAATTGGGTGAGAATGATGACCTAAGAGCTAGGTTAGTTACCCTTAAAAAAAACTAGATGTTCTTGAACTAAAGAACAAGCAAAAAGTAGTAGAGACCAATGTGGTGTGTGCAATGTATGATGTTCCGGGGCACAAGATTGAGGAATGTCCTGATATTCCAGTGTTTAAGGAGGTTGTGTATGGACAAACTTATAATTAACCCCCCTATAATAGGCCTTTTCCTAATAGGAACCAAGGAGGTACCTCTTACCCGCAAGGTGTGAATGCCACTTACCAAGAGGAAAACCAAACTTCCAACGCTTATCCCTTAGGGTGGAGGAACCATCTTGGTTTCTCTTGAAGGAATGATAATCAAGGTCAACCGTTTCAATCACCTCATCTGCCTCCACCCCAATACCAACAGTCCAACCAGGTTGCATTTTAACCCGTACAAAAGAAGCCTTTAGAGGACAGTCTTAATTAATTTTTGTAACAATAGGTGGCTATCAATAGCCAAGTTACCTGGGCATTAGATGATGTTAGAGGGCAAGTCTTCAAATTAACTTAGGCTGACCATCACTCAAAGTGGCAAACTCCCTGCACAAACTTTTCCTAATCCAAGAGAACAGGCGAATATAGCTGAATCAACGACTTTGGGTGCTACCCCACATGAGCAAATGCAAGTTGCCACTACTTTAAGAAGTGGTAAGGTCGTTTAAAAGCCCATCAACCCTAAAGCTAGTGCATTTAGTGATAAGTTAAGACTTAAGGGTAGTGGGGAAATTGAAAAAGAGAGTAAGGGAGAAGTAAAAGAGAAAGAAAGAAAAAAATGAGGAAAGAAAAGTGATAATGATAAGTAGAGTCTTAAAGTTGAGAAGGAGAGTGAGGGAGAAAGGAAAAAAAATAAAGAGGAAACAAATGTGGGGAATTTGTGTAGGTAAATTAACCAAACCACTGAGCACATGCCTAGACCACCTTTCCTTCATAGATTAGCAAAGGACAAAAATGAGATGTTGAACTTCGAAATTTATGATATTTTCAAACAAGTAAGAATCAACATCCCATTGCTTGAAGCCATTAAGCAAATCCCCCTTATGCTAAATGCTTATGGATATGTGCACTGGGAAGAGAAAACTCAATGTCAAGGGAAAAGCTTTCTTCACTAAACAAGTGAGAACCATACTTCACTGTAGCATCCCTCCTAAGTACAGAGACCTAAGGTGTCCAACCATCTCGTGCATAATTGGGAACCACATCATTGACAAAGCCTTACTTGACTAGGTGCTAGTGTCAACTCATCAGCAACTAGGTTTAGGTGAGCTAAAACCCACTTGAGTTACATTGCAATTGGCCAATCACTCAATCAAAATGCCAAGGGGTATAGTGGAGAATGTGTTAGTCCAAGTAAACAAGTTCTCCTTTCCCGTTGATTTCACTGTGTTACATACCCAACCTATCCAAAGCCTCAACCAGTCCATTCCGGTCATTCTAGGTAGACCTTTTCTCGCAACATCCAATGTTGTGATTAATTGTAGGAGTGGGGTCATGAAATTGTCCTCTGAAAATATGACTTTGAAAATGAATATCTTTAGGGTGGGGAAACAAATGGGCGAATTTGAGGACATCCAATAGGAGGATTTGATTCATACATTGAGTGAGGAATACTTCAAGAAAACCTTCTTTGATGACCCTTTAAAGAGATCGTTGGTGTTAAGTGAGAAGTGTGAGGACCTTGACAAAGTAAATTTTTAAAAGAATGAAGAACTAATGAGTGTTGAGGAAGAAGTTATGGCTATTAGCGGTTGGGTGCCGGTGTTTGAGCATTTGGAGCCATGTTTGATTAAAGTCAAGCCATCGGTTGAGCGTCCCTCTCATCCTTCTAGGAAACCTTTACCTAGTGAGTTTAAATATACATTTCTAAGGGAGGGTGAGACATTCCCGTTAGTCGTGTCTTCTAAGTTAGAGAAAGCCCAGGAAGAGAGGTTGCTGGCATTCTTAAGTGTTCATCGCAAGGCTTTAGGTTGGATAGTAGCAGATCTTCAAGGTATTAGTTCCTTAGTATGCACTCATCATATATACCTTGAGAAGGATGCTGAACCAGTAAGGCAAATGCATTGTAGGCTTAATCCCAACATGAAAGAGGTTATGAAGGGAGAAGTGCTCAAGTTGTTGGCTGCGGGTATCATTTACCCCATCTCAAATTCAAAGTGGGTGAGTCCCACCCAAGTAGTCCCTAAAAAGTCTGGTGTCACTATTGTAGAAAATGAGAAAGGATAGTTAGTACCACAACGTACCCAAACTAGGTGGCGTATGTGTACTGACTGTAGGCACCTAAATTCCGTGACCTAGAAAGACTAGTTTCCCTTCCATTCCTAGACCAAGTGCTTGAGAGAATAGCAGGGAAGTCTTTCTACCATTTTCTTGATGGATATTTGGGGTATAACCAAGTTGAAATAGTACTTATGGATCAAGAAAAGACCACCTTCACATGCCCTTTTGGAACTTATGCATATGGACGCATGCCATTTGGGTTATGTAATGCACCGGTGACTTTTCAATGGTGTGTGATGAGCATATTTAGTGACATGGTCGAAAAATTCCTAGAGGTGTTTATGGATGACTTTTCCGTTTATGGAGATAATTTTGATGAGTGCTTAGGAAACTTGGAGAAAGTCTTGGTCTGTTATGAGGAAAGCAACTTAGTGCTTAATTGGGAAAAATGTCATTTCATGGTAAACTCAGGGATAGTCTTGGGACAAGTTCTCCCATCCAAAGGGGTAAAGGTCAATAAGGCAAAAGTTGAACTCATTGAGAAATTACCTACTCCAACTTATGTCAAGGATGTGAGATCTTTTCTTGGACATGGTGGATTTTATCGTAGGTTCATCCAATCCTTTAGCTCCATTACTCATACCTTGTGTGACTTATGTTTTAAGGATGGTCCATTTGTATGGACGTTTGAGTGTCTAGGGGCATTTGATCGGTTAAAGACCATGCTTACTAGCACACCAATAATTCAAAGCCTAGATTGGTCCTTGCCTTTTGAGCTCATGTGTGAAGCAAGTGATTGTAATATCTTATATACATATATTTTAATTTTAAAATAAATACATTATTATAAAAAATTAAATTGTTATAACTTTACTTGGCCAAACAAGGCCTTAGGACGTTTTTGTTTGGTTTCACCAAATGTGACCTAATGAAATGCTTGGGGAATAAGTTTTGAGTGCTAACTATTAGCGTTGGACGCGTGGCATGAATTGAAAAAAAAAAATTATGGCAAAAATTGGGTGCTTGGTGGCACCTTAAATCTCTTAGCCCCTTAGTCATTCCCCCTACTCCCCCTACTAGCTTTAATGAATCATCCCCCCTTTTTCGTGTACACCCCTCCCTGGGGTGTAAATAAATATATATATATATATATGTTATATAGAAAGACTAAGAAAGGAAAAAAGAAGGAAGAGAAAAGAGAGTAGTTAGTACCCAAACTCAAATTATTTTCCAAGTCTTCTAATTAAACCCGTTCCTCATGCACCTGCACTGTCCGATTGAGAAAGGAGATCTAGTTTAAGCTTACGGCAAATTTTCATTTTTCTAACGAGGAACGAGGTGGGGAATTGATATATTCTTTATACTTTTTGTAATGTTTTCTTTAATAGAAAATGACCATAAAAATAATTTTGGCATGCTTTAAAAATAAAATTTTAAGTTTTTAAACCAAACCTAATTTTTCTTTAATTTTTTTATAATATTTAATAGAGGTATCAATGCGGGGTAAAATTTATATACTATTAAGTTAACCTTAAGCTCAATGATTAGCATGCATTATTGTACAATTATATATATATTGAGCATGCTAATTATGAATTTATAGTTATTATTGGCGATGTGTTAGTGTGATTATCTCATTTCCATGCATTCTTGGTGTGTGTATATTTCAGATGATATAATATGGTGTTTTTGGCCCAAACAACACCAAGGTTGCATGTGAGGAGGAGCCATCCCAAGGCATAAGATCGACTACCATGGGTGCCATGGAGAAGGAAGTGGTTTGAAGTTCAAAATAGTTGAAGTGGTGTGCGGTTGAAGTTCCAGCTCAACACCCTCTCAGTTTTCCAGCCATAACTTTTTCGTCACAACTCGAAATGGTTCCATTCTTCTTGCGTTGTAAAGAAGACTCGAAGCCCTACAACTTTTCTGGTTTAGCCGAAGCCTGAATCTGTCATCTTCAGTGTCAAAATCGCATCGGAAGTCAGGAACAGAAAGCTGTCAAAGAAGAACTGTTCACTGTAGTTGCAGATGGGCGCCCCACCTAGACCCATGGGCGCCCCACCACAAGCATGGGCGCCCCACCTAGACCCATGGGTGCCCCTGAGGGCCCTTGGGCGCCCCACTCTTCATCAGATGGGCGCCCACAGAGAGGGAGTTCTGACTGCTGTTTTTTGGCTAACTCTTTGAGGACTTCATCAAACACTTGTACCTTAGGCGCCCATGATGACTTGTCCAGCACACTTTTAAGTTAAATTTTGAATTATGAAATTACACTTTTACCCTTGAGTTATGTAATGATATAAAAGGGCAAATTTCTGATGTACAGGAGTTCGAAACCCTACGCACTTCTTCTCTTTCTCTTAGTTTAGTTTAGATTAGGGTTAGATGTTTTCATCTCGTGTTGGATTGACGGAAGTTTTATTTTTTCATCTTCGCATTAAGATTAATTGGTAAGTTTCATTCGTTACTTCGTTTTAATTAAAAGTTTATTATTTTCTTTATCTTTGTTCTTTATTTTCACTTCGTAGTACTTCGTAGTCATTGTTAGTCTATATCCTTCGTTTTCATGTTTGAGTGCTTGATGAAGGTTATTTTCTTTTTGAAAGGCTTTGTTAATACTTTCGCAATGTTAGGCTAGGGTTTGTTCTTGGCTTCAAGCCATTGAAAGCGGTGAAGTAGTTGGTGAACTCAAATGTAAACGAGTTTTATTTAATAAAATATATTTTGGACTTTTAATTGGAATTTCGTAGTAAACTAGGGTTCTCTTGAAACCTACTCACCCGTGTCACAACCGTAGCTTGGTTACAAGTTTTCACTTGTGCACACCAAGTGCTCGGTTTAATGTCCCAATGAGTTAGAATTTGATTTTCCAAGACCCAAATTAGGTTTTCTTACAAAATCAGTCACCCGTGTTAAAACCAAAGCTTGGTTACGATTGGCCACTCGTGCAAACCAAGTGGTTGGTTCAATGGCCCGGTGATTCGAACCTTATTTGCATAAAACCAAAACATGAGGTTTTCTTAAGAAACTGATTCACCTATGTTATAATTGAAGTCTAGTTATGAGTTGATGTTCATGCACACTAGGTGTTCGATTCAATGTCCCGGTGAGTCTGAAACCAATTTCAAAAGCCTCCGCTTACTCTGAATTCCATAAATTAGTTTTTAATGAAATATCTTCCAACCTAGCAATGCATGTGCGTTTGTTAGGTTGAGTTATAAATGCGTTTGAGTAAACCATTACCCACTACTGGATTTGGTTCGAAGCCAAGATCATTTTAGTTAGTTTATTTTCAATATTTGCATTCTAGTTTAATATCACAATTTGCTTCGCTCCACCATTCTCAACCCAGCCATATTCAAATCACTTTGTAATTCAAAAATTAGTTTAGATTAGCTTAGGCTCACCTACTAATTAAGAGAACAAGTCTAGTGTCTTTTAACATAGCCCTCCCTGTGGAGATGACCTCGGTTCTCACCGAGTAAGACTACGACCACCCTCTTGCACTTGAGAGGTAGAACCCGAACACATTTAAGGGTCGGTCACTCAATTTTTGGTGGCACCAAAATTGTGGTTAGACTTTTCTTTAAATTGTTATTCAGTGCTGAGATGTGCTATATTGTGTTAAGTGTTCATTGCAAAACAAATAATAATAAACAGTCTGTAATAGCAATGGAGACATGAAGTTGTAAAAGCTCACAAACATTATTCCTAAAGCTTTAACAGGAGAAAGTGAAACCTAAGAAAATGTTGATTTTGGGGAAAGTGAAGATACTATACAAGATAGGGAGGGTCATGAAATGCCCTTAGGTTGAAAAACTTTAAACCTACGCAGGATCAGGGAATCATGACCATGGACTAGTAATCCACAATGATGATGAAAATGGTAAAGGCTTGTTGTGGCCCTTAGACTCGGATCTATAAACAACGACACAGGGGCGTTTCGCGACCCGTATATTTATATGAACTGGCGATGATTTGAACTACCACTGTAATTGTTGGATAGTCTTACAGAGTATCATTCCCCACCTTGAGAAAAGAAAATAATAAATAAAGATAGGTTGACAAGAGAAATAAAAGTTATGAATTAATGTTGTCCTATTCTGCTATGTGGTGATGTATTCAATGATTTCTTGTTATATTCATTATTTTTATGTGATTCTTAAATGCATTATAAAAAATATATTTCTATAAATCGTGAGCAGAAATGGTTTAGTGCTCATGTCCCTATAGACTGTATTGCAGGTGTAGAGCCCGAGACCTAGGAAGGCTGGTACAACTGCTTGAAACCCTACAATTCTATTGAGCAATTTTTGTAACTTAGATGTGATAACTTTAAAAACTTATGTATTTGGAAATATCATTTTACAAGTAAATGAAACTTAATACCTTGTTTTAATTTAATTCAAGGTGTGTATTTTATTAATAAAATAATTATTACTATTATTTATATTAATAAATAGGATGGTCAATGACTTTAAAGAGTAAATAGTGAGATTGCAATGGATCAGGTGCATTAAATTTTTAATCTAAACTCACTCCTTGAGATCCCAAAATTTCGAGGCGTGACAGCGACTATGCGGTGGAGGCTGTTTTGGGGCAATGGAAAGAGGGCAAACCTTATGTCATTTACTATGCTAGCAAGCCCTTAATGAGGCCCAATTGAATTAAACTACCACTGAGAAGAAGTTTTTAGCTATAGTATTTGCTTTTGACAAGTTTAGGTCTTATTTGGTAGGTCCCCACGTCATAGTGTTCACAGACTATGCAGCCTTAAAATATCTTCTTTCTAAACAAGAGGCCGAACCCCACATCATTAGGTGGATTTTACTCTTACAAGAGTTTGACTTAGAAATCAAGGATAAGAAAGAGTAGAAAATGTGGTGGCTGATCATTTGTCTAGGTCTCCATCTCATGTGTCTAACCATAGTGACCTACCAATAGAGGAGCATTTTTGGATGAACATATTATGCATATGAGCTCCATATCTCAGGACTGCTCCCCTTAGTATTCGAACATTGCTAACTTTTTGGTGACTGGCCTTATGCCTTCATATTGGACTAATATTGATAAAAGGAAATTTCTATTCAATGTGTGTAATTTCTTTTAGGATAAGCCATACCCCTACAAATATTGCCCAAATCAAATTGTTCGACGTTGTATTCCCAAGACTAAGGTTCCTAGTGTCATTGAGTTTTGTCATTCCCTAACATGTGGAGGCCATTTCTCCTCAAAGAAAATAGCCGCTAAGATTCTTCAAAGCGGCTTCTATTGGCCTTCATTATTTAGGGATGTCCATAACTATTGCCTTAGATGTAACTGGTGTCAAAGGCTAGGAGCCCTTATTAAGCAAAACGAGATGCCTCAAAACCCCATAATCATTTTGGAGATTTTTTACTACTAGGGCATTGATTTTATCGGGTCATTTCCTAAGTTATTCGGATTTAAGTTCATTCTTGTGGCTATAGACTATGTCTCCAAGTGGGTGGAAACTATGGCAACTCGCATCAATGACCACCAAGTGGTGGTTAAGTTCTTGAAGGAGCATATCTTCTCACACTTTAGGATGCCTCAGGCCATCATTAGTGATGGAGGCAAGCAATTTTGCAACAAGCCTATTGGTGTGTTGTTACGTAATTACAGTGTGATGCATAATGGCCAAGTAGAGTTGGTGAATAAGGAGATTGAGGGCATACTTGAGAATACTGTCAACCCCACACATAAGAATTGGTTTTTGCATGTCATTAATGCTTTGTGGCTATACTGGATAGCATACAAGACCAATTTAGGAATGTCTCCCTGCTGCCTTGTTTTTTGCAAAGCTTGCCACCTACCCGTTGAGATGGAGCATGGGGCTTACTAGGCAATTTGGCAATCTAATGGAAGTCTAGGTGATGTCGGTGTTCTTCGGAAGCTATACTTGAATAAACTTGAAGAATGTCATAATGATGCTTTCGAGAATGCAAAGATCGCCAAAGCCAAAATGAAAGACTTGTATGATAAACACATTTTTAGGAAGTCTTTTCACGTAAGACAGAAAAGTCTTGATGTACAAGTCTTGGTTACACTTCTTTCTGGGCAAACTTCAGTCTAGATGGTCTGGTCTGTTCATCATCACCTCAATTTCAGAGCATCGCGTGTGCAAGGTTCACAATCCACGCAATGAAACCACTTTCTAGGTCAATGGCCATCATCTCAAGCCATATTTGGATAACTTTGTGGCTGAGATTGAGATGTGGGTCTCTGACCCTCTGCGCTTTAATTAAAGTACATGCACAAACTCTTGTATAATGTTAGTGTAGGAGTTTTTGTTTCTTCCTTTTAGACTTAGTTTTAGGAGTAAGTTTCTTCTAGAGTCCATACTTGCTGTGGTTTGACCACCACCACCTCAGGACTCAACTATTCGAACGACCAAGATCCTCCTGCCGATGCATAGGTTCTTTGTCTTTTTTGTTGCCTTAGGGCAAACTTTTTGTTAGTTTAGGACTAGATTCTGATCATGATATGTATTGTAAACCTAAAACTACTTTTTTTTTTTTATGATGTTATTTTGGCTTCAGTTGAGCGATTCAGATTGTATTAATCTTATGTACTCAGCCTTTTGGTTACTAATGAAATCCAGCATCAATATTTGCTTTTCTTTTCTCTTGTTTATGATTATGTTCTTTTTCTTTTACTGTATTTTCCTTTATTTCCATTTACTAACTTTCTTTTCTTTCTTTATTTTTCTTCTATGTTCTTTTCTTTTTATCTTATATTCTGCTTTGTACATTTTTGGTTAGTTAATTAATAAAGCAGCTTCGAGGTAATATCCACCCTCTTCACATTCAGTTTCTATATTTTTATGATTACATTTTGGTATATTTTGTTGATGCTGTTGGAGTGCTGTAGAAACTAGGTTGGGGGTGTTTTTATTACTTTAGGGCAGTTTATTGGGGTGCATGCTTGGCTTATGTGTTATATGTTGATTAATCTTTATGCTCATTATCATCATGCTCACTTTGCACACTGTGGACCCATATATGTATCACGGTTCTCACATTGAGGACAAAGTTTAGTTTAGGTTAGGGATAGAGTTCATATGATAACCTTTTGTGCCAAAATTGCAAAATGTTTAAATTTTTTAGCATCTTTGAACTTGAATACATGAATAGCACATTTGTACTTGTACGTTGGCCCCTTTTTGGTTTGGTTGATTGTGGAATTGAGTGAGAGAGTGTTGAATGAGTCTTGTTCAAGCTTTAATAGGAAACTTGGTTCCAGTTGAGTGTGTCATGACCTTGTGCATTTTTTACTATCATGGAGAAGAGCTTATGTGTTTAGGAGTAGATTGTGTTTAATATTGGTTAATTGAGCAATCTTGGACTAGGTGGAGACTTACATCCCTTAATGGTGAGCTTTTGAGCCTATTATTCTTTTTTTGAGGTGCCGCACATAATCACAGTTCTTTCATTCTTCACTTTGGTTTTCAATGCACTAATTACATCACACACACTTGCATGAGTTTCACTTGGCACATTATGAGTTGTTGTAAGCTTTGAACATAATGCTAGGCCCTCTTAGCTATTTTGAGCCTTCTTGTCCATTCTTGATTAAAAATTACCCTAGGAACCAACTTGAAGCCTTTTTATTAAGTTTTTTTTTTAATTTTTTTTTCTTTTGATTCTCATCTCATATATTATCCCTTTCACCCATTCACATACTTTAAGCCTCACCTTCATATGTCTTGAGTTGTGAAAGTACCTTAATGTTAATGAGATGGACTTAGGTCGAGAATGGAAACGTTTGAGAGTGTATTGAGAGGAAATGTTGGGTGGAGAATTTAGCTAATGTATATTTCAAGATTTTTAAAAAAAATGAAAAAAAAAAAAAAGAAAAAAAGAAAAGAAAAAAAAGAGAAAAAAGTTTCTTATTCCTTTTTGCTTATGTAATTGTGGAACTTGTGCATTGTATTGTAATTATTGAGAATGTCCCATGAGTAGTTTATAAGTTTGTGAATAAGCTTCTTGTTATAGTTCTTATTGGGGTTTGGAAAGGAAATGGATAGTTTGGGACTTATGCACACTTAAACATCCTTATCCTAAGACATATGCATTGATTTCCATATCTCCCATTGTTAACCATTGCCCTTGGCCAAATTATAACCAAAACAAAGACTTAGTGAATTCTAAGCAAGCAACTTTTGTATTGTGCATGTAGTGGTCTTGTGTAAGCTATGAGGTGATCTCTTGCACATGCATTGGAACATAGTTATGAGCTGTCCACTTTGAACGTCAATTTAGTTCACTTGCTTATTTGTTGGGTTGTGTGCAACTAGGATAGCATCTTATGCTAATAGGTATGTGTAAACCATTGATAAGTAAATTCTTTTCTATGTGTGGCACCTTGTGAGTATTTGAAGTAAAAAACTAGTTCTATTTATGCACTTACGACTTTATTGAATGAGTGAAACAATTTTGTACACATGCTCTTCCTACTTTGATAGTCCATGAATTTATGCTTAGCACTTGAGAATTACATATGATATTTGGGTTTTGTGACTTGTTGTGCTTGAGCTTGATTCATTTTTTTATCTTAATCACTTTTTGACACCATGAGACCATACCATGGATGTTTGTGGATAGTATCACTGTAAACCCTCACGAGACCCTACTTATCCACTAGGGGAAACCTAGTGGTTTAAAGGGCTTGCTTCTCGTGCTAAGGGTGGCTGTGTGTCTCCTACGAAAATAGACCGCCCTTTTAGTTATAATTTGTGATTTTTCTTTTCAATTGAATAAGGTGGAATTATGTCCTCCATTATTTGTTCATAATCATTTTCATTCCTAAGGACTAGCAATCTAAAAGTTGGGGGTGTGATTACGCTTAAAAAGCATAATCATAACCTTGATTTTGATGCTAATACTGGTAATTTTGTTTTATATATACCTATTTTAGTTTGATTTTGTTTATATATGTTAGTTTGTTAATTCATGCAGGTTTTAGTAGAAAACACACTAAAATAGATTGTTGGAACGGGATAGATGCAATTTTGACATGGAAAAAGTTTCAGAAATTAAAAGTGGTCTTCAGCAAAGTTGTAATGGACATCTCAAGCTTTTTAGAAAGTTATAATGGGTCAAAATTCAAGTTAGTTTGGCCCTTGAAACATTTCTTAAAAGTAAGGGTTGGAAAGCTAGACAAATCATAATCATCATAGGATTTGAGGCGTATCTTAAGTTTTGGGATCCAATTAAGACAATTCAAAAGCCTAAAATCAAGTACATATTCTGAACTATGACTTTTATAAAAAACCTAAGTCCAAAAGAGATCTACATCTACCACAAAATCAACTTGAACATTTGCATAATTCGAAATTCTTCAAATCATTCAACATGACACCCTGTTAGTGTTGCATGACACCCTGTTAGTGTTTTAGCCATAACTTTTTACTCACAACTCTGATTAATGTGATTCTTTTTGGTTGAAAAAAAGACTCAAACGGCTAAAATTTATATTAGAGCCAGATACTATCCTTTGGGATCCTAATGCCATCCTGATGGCATAAACCAGCGAATCTAAGATCTCCAGACTTCGAAGCTAAAAACCGCCACTGCTCTCTGGCATCCCAATGGCATTAAGACACGACAGCCTGGGGCAGATCCATGAAAGGGCGAGTTGGGGTAGCTATCCCCACTGACTGCTAAAAGTTTATGTATTTTATATATATTTTGTAAAATTTTTTTATTCTTTTAATATATAAATATATAAATTGCCCCACTGAAATTTGATTGTTATTTAAAAATTTTTAATGTTTATTTTTTTTTAAATTTTGCCCCCACTCAACAAAATTCCTGGATCCGCTCCTGACGACAGCCTCGACTATTCAAATTTTAGGGTTTTTTCACATTTGCTTATAAATACAAACACTGTATCAAACTTTGGGGGGTCGTTCATACGTTTTTAGGGTTATTTTTCTAAGAGTTTTCTTTAAGTTTTAGAGAGTTTTTATTATGTTTGATTTGAAGATTTGGATTCAAGCATTAGGTTTAGTTGAAGTTTCGTAAGTCGATTTCAATTTTCTCTATCCAATGGTTTAGTGTAAGTGAATTGTTCTTCAATATTTTTAATTAATTTTTTTTTCGTTTCAATTTTTCTTCTTTCATTTCTGCTTCGTACTTGTTTTACAACTCTTGCACGTATTTTGTTTTACTTCTTTTTAACTTAAAAATTTAGAATAGATGTTCGCTTTTCTTCACATAGTTTTGTTGACAACTTAAATATGCTAAGTTAAATCCATCTTGGTTTTAACCTAGGAATGTAATGGAAGAAATTAAGATAGAATCGAATATTATGATTTTAAATATAATATATTTTTGATTAAATTGTAAAAACTCATTGAGCCTAGGTTTAACCCTAGAAATCGAATCATCTGTGTTATAATTGGCCATTGGTTACGAGTTGATGCTCATGCACACTGAGTTTCTGGTTCAATGTCCCAATGACTTCGAATTTGATTTCAAAACCCTAGTTCAACGCTTATTTTACGTAAGGTTTTTAAAATTAAAAATTTCAACGTAGAACTGCATGCATAGATACTACATTGAGTTATAAACCTAATCAAATCAATCTCTTCGAATCCATTATAAGAATGGGTTAAAATCAAGTGTTTTCATTTAAAAGTAATTTGCTAAAATTAAAACGTGTCTTTCGTTAGTGTTTTTAGTTTAAGTTTTGTGTTTAAGTGTCCTTCAAACCTATTTTAAAAAATCCTAAAAGATTGTTTTTCTCTTTTTTGTTTACTATTCTTTACAAGTGCTTTCACAACAAGTTTTTCCCAAAATAAATAGTCACACACTTGCTCCTTGTAGAGATGACCTAGGACTTACTTAGACTAAACCACGATCACCTCTTACACTTGAGAGTATGAACACCTTCAATTTCTGAGACTGGTCAACATACGAGGGTTAGTATTTACTGTTAACTTTATGTTACTATCATTGGTTGGCAATAACATGGTGCTTGGTATTCAGTGGTTACAAACATTAGGCCCTCTCACTTTTAATTTTACCACCTTGTTATGGAGTTTATTCACAATAGCCAAATGATTAGTATTAAAGGGGTGGGAAGGAACTTTGAATTGTTAGAAGAATCAGATCAAACTTTTCTTTTCAAAAGGACTGATTCTATAATTATTTTCTCTAGATAGTAGCTTAACTGATAATAAACTTACTCTAGATAAGGGTTCCATGGATAAAAGGCTATTGACAGTTATCGAGAAATTTCAAGATGTTTTTGAAGAAAAGAAATGGTTTCGCCAAATAGCAGGTATGAATATAGAATCTCTTGGAACAGGGTACCAACCCCATTTTTATGAGCCCTTATAAGTAACCCCATTACCAGAAAGAAGAAATTGAAAAGATAATTCATGAATTGTTAGCTTTTGCTTTAATTAGACCTAGCTAATCCACTTTCTCATCACCAGGTCTTTTGATTAGAAAAGTGGGTGGCACTTAGAGGATGTGCATTAACTATAAAGCACCTAATCTTGCAACCATAAAGGACAGATACCCAATCCCAGTAATGGATGAGCTGCTTGATGAGTTGCAAGGCACCAATTTTTTCTCTAAATTGGACTTAAGATCAAGGTACTATTAGATAAGAATAAATGAGGCAAACATCCCAAGGTTAGAATTTTGAACTCAGTCACGACATTATGAGTTTCTTATAATGCCCTTTGTGTTAATAAATGCCTCTGTCACATTTCAAAGTCTAATGAATGACCTATTTAGACTCCATCTTCGAAAATTTGTGCTAGTTTTGTTTTTGTTTTTGTTTTTTTTATGACATCATTGTCTATAGTAAGATAATAAAGGATCATGTTATTCATCTTATTGTCACTCTTGGGACATTTAATTTCAGCATAGGGGGTGAAATCTAATCCTAAGAAAATTTAATCCATGTTAGATTGGCCTACTCCTACCTCAATCAAGAGTCTCAAAGGATTTTTGGGATTGACTGATACTACAGTAAGTTTATCAAAAATTATGGGGCATTGTAAGGCCATTCGCGGAGCTACTTAAGGAGCATTCATTTTGGTGGACCCCTTTTACTGAATTTTCTTTTCAAGCACTTAAAAAGACAATGACAAACCCCTAACTCTATTGTTGCCTAGTTTTTCTAAACCTTTTACGGTGGAATGTGATGTTTTAAGTTTTGGAATAGGAGTAATCTTGATGCATGACAGATAACCAATTGTCTTCTTTAGCCAGACTTTAAAAGGAAGAGCCCTACACCTCTCTACTTATGAGAAGGAACTCTATACCTTTGTTCAAGCTGTAAGAAAATGAAGGCCTTATTTATTGCAACAAGACTTTATTGTAAGGAATGATCATCATAGCCTTAAACTTCTTTTAGATAAGAAAGTGGGCACACCTTCATAACAGAAATGGATTACTAAAATATCAGGCTACAACTTCAGTATTGAATACAAGAGAGGGGTTGACAACAAGGTGGCGGATCCCTTTTCTAGATTGCATTAACTTACTCTAAATTCCATTTTATGTTTCCCTATCACTATCAATGGTCCAACTCCTACTATTTTCAATGACATCAAAGCTCTCTATGCTTTTGACCCTTAGGCTACGACATAATTCAGAAGTTAAAGAAGGAAATTATTAGGGTTTAGTAGTTCAATTTTATTAATGGTCTCTTATTGAAGAATCATCAAATTTATGTTCCTAATGATCTTCATCTTAAATAGCAATTTTTTCTTTTTCTTATACAAACTCTATAATAGGCCATAGAAGTACACAGAAAACTTTAAAGAGGGTTATGTATGATTTCTACTGGCTTGGTATAAAATAAGACATTTACAAATAGGTTAAGGAATGTCTCATCTATCAAACTTGCAAGCCTGAGAACATAGCTGCTACAAGTCTGCTACAACCTCCACCTATTCCTAACAGTAGTTGGACAGACATCTCTATGGACTTCATAAGTGGATTGCCTACTTTCGACAGGTACTCCTCTATCTAGGTCATTTTGATAGTTTGACTAAATATTCTAATTTCTTACCCCTTACCTACCCTTATTCTACCCCCCCAATTAGCCCAACTTTTTCTAACCTCTGTATTCAAACTACATGGTTTACCCACTACGATTGTCTTTAATAGAGACCCTACATTTACTAGTAAGTTCTAGACTGCCCTCTTCAAAACTCTAGGTACCTCTCCATTTCAGCACTAATTTCTATCCCCAAACTGATGTGCAGACTGAGGTCACTAATAAGTATGTTAAGTCCTGTCTAAGGTGATTTACCTTAGAAACTTCTAAAGTTTAGTCTAACTAGCTCTACCTAGCTGAGTATTGCTACAATACTAGCTTTCATTCCTCTATTAAAATGACTCTCTTTCAGGCCTTATATGGTGTTTTACCTTCTAAACTTTTACAACTATCCTCTGGTATCATACATGACAAAACAGTCTAGGATATACTCTACCAACATTCTCAAATATCAAAGCTACTCAAATAGCGTATCATTGAAGCTCATAATTGAATGGAAGTGCAAGTAGATAAGAAGAGATTAAAAAAAAAAGAATATGTAGTAGGGGACTTTGTATTTTTAAAACTTCAGCCCTATAGATAGCTTATTGTGTAAAATCATTAAAATTTTAAACCTTCTCCTCAAATATTTTGGGCCTTTTCAAATCACCCAATAGATTGGCTCAGTAGCCTACCATTTAGCCTTATCTCCTGATTCACCAATTCAGCTGGTATTCCATATATCCAACTCAAGAAGTATATTGGACCAAAAAGCTTACCCACGAAAACCCTACCTTTTGTCAATTTCAATGGCACTTTTACTGTTTCTGCTTCTGCTTCAGGTTCTAGATTCTTGCATAGGCCAACATAGTTGCGACCAATTCGTTAAAGTGTTGATCCATTGGCAAGGGTAAGATGTTGTTGAGGTGACATGGGAAAGACTCTATAAGATTGGGGCCCAATACCTTGATCTTGTGGATAAGATCAGTCTTAATGGGGATAGGGATTGTAATATGACTAAAGTTATAGTAAGAAAGGAGAAAGAGGAAGATTAGGAACAAGGAAGACACTAGATGGGCCACAAAAATATGGAAAGAAAATACAAATAGCTCAGCCACGATGATGCAAGTGAAATGTCATTCAACATAATGAAATTAGAGCATATAGCTTCAGGTTCCAGATTCTTGCATAGGCCAACATAATCGCCACCAATTCGTCGAAGTGTTGATCCATTGGCAAAGGTAAGATGTTGTTGAGGTGATATGGGAAAAAATTTGCAAGATTAGGGTTCATTACCCTGATCTTCTGGACAAGATCAGTCTTAATGGGGATAGGGATTGTAATATGACTAAAGTTATAGTAAGAAATGAGAAAAGGGAAGATTGGGAGCAAGGAAGACACTAGATGGGCCAAAAAAAATATGGAAAGAAAATATAAATAGCTCAGCCACGCTGATGCAAATGAAATGTCATTCAACATAATGAAGTTGGAGCATATATAGAAAGGGGCCTGGGATGGTTTGAGCCCTCATATCAGCTATAGTACTAAATATATGGTGGGCTAGGATCCTCCAACAGACCCTCTCAATCACAACCATTCAAGCAAGTCAAATGGACGACCTGAATTTCTCTCAATCAACAAAGAGGTAGGTGGGAGTAAAGCCTTAATTAATATAAAGCAGCTGAGTGAGATATACCAAAAGGTAAGTCATGTGTAGAAAGGACCTAGAGGCTTTTGGTAGGTTTATGAATTAGCAAAGTGAATTAAGCATGGCCTAAAGGATAAGTCACTAGCTTTAGGCCCCATTATAACTAATGAAGTGGGCCGAAATAGAGATTATCAGACCAGGCCTGGCTAGACTTAAATGAAGAAGGCTGTAAGAGTGGCCCAAGTTAGAAAGAACTAGTTCATAATTAAACCCAACAAACAAGCTATCATCATGGAGCTCCAGTCCATCTTCTAGAAATAGTATATTCCCGTTAGAAGATCTACTATGTAATCTATATAAAAGATATATTGATGTAAGAAAAATAGTTATGAAATGAAAATTCCAAAGAATTATTTTCTCAAGGAGGAGTGAGCCACCTCAAATTTTGTTCAATTTATTCTTTACCATTCTCTTTCATTCTGCCCATCTTTCTAAATAGCCAAAACATAGGTAAAAATAAGAAAAATTCTTGGAGACCATTACAAATTCTCACAACATAGGGATGTGATCTAAACACAAGAAATCTTATATGATCATTCATCATAACCTAATAAAAGAGTAAATTATAATAACTAAAGCAAAACTGAGTATATATAACAAAATATTAAAGGTACAGCTGTACAACTCTAACTACCAACTTGATAGCATAGCTCCAAATGCAAACTGGACTCCGTCTAGTCTAGATAACCCAAAATAGTAATCATTAACTAATGCCTAATCATTAACTAGCTCCAAATACAAATTACAGCTCCAAGTTTAAGCCAGTTCGGGTGAGGTTCGGGTCAAGTTCTAACATATTCAGGCCATTTTTGGATGTTCTGGATAGGTTTTAGGAGCACTGGTATCTTCCTACTACCTAGAGAGGAAAAAGAGTTTATTTAATTCAAATTAGGTCAAAAATATATTTTACATTACCTAGTTTTGACTGTTCGAAGATTGTTGCTTCAAAACGGGCTGAAACAGTAAAAGGGCCACCTGATTCCTTTCACTAATTATTATGACCACCACCAAAATGATTCCTATCGCTTTTGGATATGAGAAATTCATCCATGATGTCAAATTGACTTTTGGGTTTTTTCAGTGTCTTGTGGGCTGGTAGTGACTTTTTAGGGTTCAATTCTCAAGGCACTTCTCGATGTTTGATCTGGTCTAACATAGCTAAGGGGTTACTTTAGGAATTATATTTTCAACATCCCTATGAATTTTGGAGTTTTTTCGAGTTAGTCTGGAGACTCAATTTGTGTCTGGTGCATCGGTAACTTCATTTTCAACGGTAGAAGCCATTTTGGGTCGGCGGAGTTTAGATGGCCTCTTGAAGGGTGTTTTAGCTATTTTGAGCCATGTTCCATATCCTCTAGGATGTTGTGGGATGTCATGTGTATTTTTGTGCTTTTCTAGCTTGATCTAGATAATCTAGTTGATACCGTCCTTTGGGTGCATCAATAAATGCCATTATTGACTTCTAGACCAAATTGACCCTTGATTCTAGATTCTAGTATTTTTTGACATCAAAGTTGTTAGTTTGATGTCTCAGGTACGTTTGTAGAGCTTGGTGGTGTTCTGCATTGATCCGAGATTTCAGCTTGACTTCCTCATTTTCATAGGGCTTAATCAGCATTTTGATAGATGTTTACTCTTTGTTGAATTTTATCACTTTGACATATCCTACGATTAAGAGATATTAATCTGTATAGAACCATTTAACTAAAAACTTCCAATATTATAATTTTTTAAGGAGGGGGGAATTGGGGTGACTATTGCTTTGTTGAGTACTCGCTTAGGATAACATGTGGTAGAAATATCATATATATAGCATTGTAAGGCACATGCTGAGAGAGGTATGTAACAAAAATATGATAGATATAGCTCTATTTGGCACTCACTTAGAGTAGGATAGTAAAAGTTGAACTTACGATTGTGTTTAAGTAATGGTGCAACTTAGGGATATATCATGCTACGAATCCTATGACCTGTGGATGCGACCTAAAATCATGCAATCGCTTACATACATACATTATGTTTGATAAATGAGAGCCATAAAACAACATCAAGTAAGATAAATAGAATATCTTGAAAAAAAAAAAAAAAAACAAAACAAAAGTAAAGCTAAGCCGTTAGCTAGACACAGTGCTCCGAAACACAATATACTAGGCTCGTTAGCCCCGTACAACCCAATTGAATGGACAAAAGAATAGTCTATACAACCACCTCCCTATGGAGGCATAAAAGATAATCATCATGGCCTCACAACCAAAACTCCAAAAGAAAGGCTACATCGCCCAACTCGTAGGTCCTATATGTCTATCACATCTGATTACCTCCATTAAAGTCTTTATTTCCATTAGGATTATTAGTAGGAAATTTATAATAGTTATTACTCAACTCAATTTTCCATTTAATATCAACATTATCAAAAAGATGTGGAATACATGGTTGAGAAAAAATGACGAGGGATGACGTAACTGAACTCGTCAAATTAAAATCCCTCAAAGACAAATAAGTGGCTGGAAACTCAATGATATCAGTAGAATAGTGGTAAGAGATGCCACACACAAATTGTAAGAAAAATTGTTCAATGTATGCAATGATGTCTCTGTTATACACTAGAAGTGAAGAGGACTCATGCAACTAAATGATCTCACAGAAGAACAATTTGGACATAGACTCAAAGAACTCCCAACTGATGAGGTCACTAAGTATAGCTCTTGAGATACTTAAACAATATCCCCTGAAAAAAGAACAATCACCAATGATAAAGCTTATGTAATCTTGAAGGTCATTATTCATGATATCCTCAAATAAACTAACAAAATCAAGATAAGATGATGGTGGAACTAAATTAACCACTTCAAACACATTTTGAGGATTTGGTGAGTTGTCATGATCAAATAAAGAATTAACTATTAATAGATGAGAATCAATAATAGAATCACAAGTGTCAATAGAAACCATAGGGATGCTAGGTCCGGGAGGTAGACAGTGCAACTCCATGATTTGTACATTAAAAGAAATATGATAAGTAACCTCGGGAGTGCCAATAGATGAAGCAGATGTAGAAGAATACTATTAGAATAGGATATGAAACCTCTAAATGGTCATTTGGTGGATGAACATACGGAGTTAGATGAAAAGAATGTAAGGCACTAGACACTTGGGAAGATATATGCTGAGTATCAGAAGAACTATTCTGCGACAGACTCATGAAACTTAAATTCATAATATGTTTCTATCTCTAAAGCTTTAGAGGAAGCTTCATTTAAGGTTTTATGAGCGTATTGCTTAACCTTCTCATGGATGCAAGGCCTTAGACCAAGGATAAATCTACTAATGGCACAAAGCTTATTTTGAAAGTTGGATAATTTCCTAAGAGTTTTAAATTGATCAAAACACTCATCAATAGAAGAATACTACTATTTAAGGTGCATTAACTGAGACCATGTCTTATCCCTAAAACTTTTTAGGAACAAAGTGATCGCTCAAAATTTTTTCATCATGGCTCATAAAGTAACATGTTTATAGTATAACTTGACTATTTGCCAATACTCTCTGGTATAATTGGTCAATCTTGTTTTGGCTAGATGAATACACTAGTCATTAGATAGGTCATGATATTCAAAAATATATTCAATATCATCTACCCAATCAAGAAACTCGTGAGAATAAATAGTGTTACTAAAATGAGGAGGATAGTTGACATAAGTTTGATGAATAGAACAAAGTTCTACTTATTACTCCAATATATTTTCAAAATTCATGATAAAAGGACAGAAGCAATTTTTTTTTCAAATGCTAATATTAAGAAAAAACTAAAAAAGAGAGTAAAAAAATATAAAATCCTAATATGCTTAAAATAGGAATAACGAATTTGATAAATGAAACTAAACAAATAAATTAAGCAAGTAATGGGAGAGTGATTTTTTTTTTCTTTTAAGATGAGCAATAATTAATTAATTCAGAGGGAACTAGAAACTAGGATAAATGAAACAAATGGGCAAGGTTTAAGTTCAAATTTATGCAATTCACATGTCATATGATTTAAGCATTTATCATAATTAACAATAAAAGAGTTGTACCTTAATCCAACCTTTGTTCCAAACTATGTGAAGTGCCGACTTTTGAAACGTCTGAATAGGTAGTCTTGTTGGGTTGGAATCTACAAAGATGTGGTCCAAAAGGCTTTGGAAAGATTTTGGGCATCACCTGAAAATTGCTGGCTGGTCGCCAAAGGAAAGTGATGCCAGTGGTGGTGTTCGTCGGAGTTGGATGTCACTAGAATTTCACGAAAACAGATCTGCTAAGTTGTTGCTAATGTCACATGAAGGGCTAGGGTTTTGGACTATGATGGTGGTTAAGGTTTTAGACTATGATGGCGGCTAGGGTTTGGAGCTCTTGACAGTGAATAAAATTCTAATTTGAGGAAGTTTAGTGAACGAAGTTTTGCTCTGATACCAATATTGATGTAGGACAGTAGAGAGATTAAGCAAATAGAGAAATAGAGAAAGAATAATAAGAATAAGATAGGGGAAAAAGAAGAAAAAAGGGGAAGGAGAACAAGCGCACAGGTTTCAGTTCAAAATTTTATTCATCAATATCATGTCCAATCCTAATAATCGAAGGCCTTTAAATAGGCTAATAACTTCTTATGATAATTAAAGGTAAAATTAAAAAAAAAAAAGAAAGATTACAATCCTAAAAATTCTATTCAAAATAAATTACCTAAAAGGAAACAAATCTCTAATAAAATCCTATTCAAAATAAATTTTAAAAATAAAATAATCTTTAGATGGATTTGCAATGCCTACCCATCGAGTCCAAGTACACCATTCCTCGATGTCCGCATTCAAAGCTTGAACCATAAAAATATGCCATCATTGGCACCTACATTTCTGGACTAAGTATAACTATGCCATCGCAGGCATCTATATTGCTTCGTTAGTTATTGGCCCACTAGACTCGGTAACCAAAATTTTTAATTTTTGTATGATGGTTCATGTCATTAATTCAATAATCAAAACATGATACTCTCAAACCCTAGATTTCATAACCCCAGTCCTTATCTAATAATTGCATGCAAAACACAATTAATCATAATAAACCCAATTAAAGCCATATAAATACCCTAGTGCAAACATTAGAATAATATAATAATAATAATAAATCAACCTCGGTTGATAATTGGACAAAAGCTCTCAACAATACTATTGAGTAATAATATAGGCTCACCTGGCTAACCATATTAAATTTCAAAATACATATCTAATACAAAATATCTTCACAAAGAACAAGAGAATAATTATGAAAAAAATATAATCGCTATAACAAAATAACATCTAAACTTGACCTAGGGTTTATCTAAGTCTCAGGCTGGGCAACTATAACAAAATCTTTAGGGAAGTGAGCAGGAGTCCACGTATTGCTCACTATGCACATAAACACAACAACATGCCCTAGCATGCTATCATCATATAGTATCAACAATCATATCATTATCAACTTATGTCCAAATCAAATCCAAATCATTACCAGTTATCCAATTACCATTATTTCATGATACACACACACAAACATGGGGTAAGTACTTTGCAAGATTGTCTCATGGTCACGAGAGCCACCCAAACTATCTTGTGGCCACCAAGCAACGATCAAAGGCATGCACATGCAAGGATATACCTCATGAGCACAGGAGGGGGCATGCACACATGAGATTATATCTCCTATGCATGGGAGGCGTACAAACGTGACACTATATCTCATGTGCAAGGGAGCCAAAGCATGCCATAATCAAAGCTTGTGCACAAGGATCAAATCTCCTGCACATGGGTGCCATAATTAGGATCCGCATGGCCTTGAATTAGGTATGCGCACGACAGCAGTCCTTCAATTGTAGAACAGCGTGCTTTGTCTTGGCCTCTACACTTCCAAGGTTCAATTTCCTCAATTCTTAAGTATTTGGATTAATGTTTAAGGTCATTTTCAGTTATTAACAGTTTGTGAAGTTAATCATACCATCAATTTCTTATTTAATCCAAGATTTTTTTGGCAACATTTCAAATCACTATTCATCATCTTCTACCTCAAAACATGTATACATGAATATCAAGTATATCAACATCCAAACCATGCACATATCATGTCATATATCATAATCAAACTTGTCATATGCATTAGTTGAAAAGTAAAATGAAACAGAAGAACGTCGAGAATGCCAAAACTCAATAACCATCAACATTTAGGCTCTAACACCACACCAAGGCTCAAGAATAATTCCTTAACACTGTAATTTCACAATGGAGTGAAGAGGGTGAACAAAGTTGGGAAGAACACTCATCAAAGTCTCTCTTCAACTCTTGGTTTTGAAAAATTCTCTTAACTCAATTACATAATCATATATATAACTAAGATACTTCATAATGAAGGAAAGCAAAAGCAAGAGTTCAAAATAATACTGTTTTAGTTTAAAATATAATAAATAAAATATTATAAAAAATATATAATAAAAATATTATTAAAAAAATATATATATATATATTATTTTAGTAAGCCTGCTCGCAAACACAAGCTTTCGAGCTGAACTTTTTTAGGCTTAAGCTTAAATCTAAATGAGCCATAAATCAAGCTCGATTTAAGTTCGTTTTAGTCATAAACCGAGCTTGAGCTCTAGCTGAACTTTTTTTGAGTTGAGCTCAAATAGCTCGATTCGTTTCCATCCTTAGCTACCACCACGCAGCTATCACCGCTCCCCTAAGCCCAACCCTACCAACCACCCCCTATGGACACCATCTCCATTCATATATTTTGATTTTGTTTTGACAACATTTGTAAATATCAACTTAGAGGGGTAACCTAGTCATGTGCAAGACACACTCTGCAACTGTAAACTTGGAGGGGTCCATCCTAGGTTCAAAACTCCACAAAAGTTTCTCCCCCCTAAAGGCTGCTTCTGCTTATGTAAGTTTTTCCATACTTGCCCATTTCATAGGTCTTGTGGAGTCACAAACCTAGGATTCATTCTCTAGGGTGGGTCCAATGTGACCTTTTTTGGGAATATTCCTTGTTACCAAAAAACAAAAAATTAACGAAATTAAAAAAAAAAGACATTTGTAATATCGAGTATATATTATTTGTTTTTGGATTACAAAAATACAACCAAAACATCAAAAAAAAAAAAAAAAACCTATCGAATGACGCCTAAGTTACCTCTACCATGGTAGTTTAACACAAATATGGGCATGAAAAGAATACGCTGAAGTGGAGATTTCAAAAATAATAAGACATGATAAATCTATTTTATATGCATATATGCAAACGTAACCATTTGTTCATTTTTGCATTAAAATATATCATAATTTATTTATATCTGCTTTAGGAAATTATATAAATAAACATATCGAAGTTATTGTATTTTAAAATTGCTAAAACTCAAGAGAAAAAACCATTAATGAAAATGGGTATAAATTCATATTATTTTCATCTTGTTATTTAATTCGAAGTTTTTTCTTCGAATTAAAATGTGATTCACGCGTGTCCAAGTGATTCGTATGTCCCCCAAGACTCCGAAGAGTAATTATATCTAACACAAGCATAGACTTGATATGACATCTTCCTAGAAGTAATTATATTAAGGCCTTTGGATGAGATAATTATCAACATGGTATCCAAACATAAGTACCTGTGTTTTAATCTCACCACATCTACAACTGGAATAGGCTTGGCTACCCATAGAGGAATAGGACCCACAAGAGAGCGTGTTCATGGTATTAAATTATAAGTCAAGACACTTAAGCTTCTAATGAGACGGCTGCACAAGCAAGGGCTCTAATGAGATGTGGAAAGAGCTCAATGTATCTTAAGGAAATCTCTAAACAGTAATTTTCTTTTTTTTTTTTTTTTTTTCTCTCTCTTGAGTAAGTTCTCCACACAGTTTTAAGAATGGCATCTGGGAAATAATGAAATAAAATAGAACAAAACACGCATGCGATTCAAGGATGTCGTCAAAAGAAAAAATAGAATGACATAATTCCACATGGAATCCAGATTGCCAGAACTCAAAATTATTTAGCTGCAACTATTAAAGTTCTAATTTTTCAATCGTACAACAATGTATCATGAAAATAAGGCCAATGTCAGGAAATTGTTTTAATTTCGTCAATGTCATGCAAACCAAAGATTCTAAGATTCTGTTTTACAATTTTTACGAGCATCAGGTGAGAGTTCATAAAAATGCGTTATGATTAACTACATCTGAAGGGGGAAACCATATCCAGATGAATCTGATTATTCCAAGTTCTCCAGGAGAGATGGTTTCCGGAAATAAATATATTAAAAGTTCCATATCAAGAGCCATTATAAGTTTCAGTACGTACCCAGCCATTTCAGGCATCTGAATATCCATAAAGCAAGCATCAAAACTATGTGGTAACTGGAGCAATGCAAGAGCAGCTTTGCCATTCTCAGCACATTCCACATCAGCTCCAAACTTCTTGAGTGCACCAGCTGCAACTCTGCGGTTCACCCTATTGTCATCAACAACCAATAGTTTCTTGCCAGAAAGCAAGCTCCTAAGAAAAGCGGACCCATTAACCAAGTCTTTCCCTTGCTGTGTTTTCTTTGCCAATCCCAACACTTGTTGAAGGCATGCCGCCACCATACTTGCTCTCAACGGTTTCATGATTACAGTATCTGCAAAACCTACTTGTTTTGCTTCATCAAACCCAGCACCAGAAATATTCGTTGCAAGTAGGATCAGCTTAGGCAATTTAAATGTATGTCTGTTCTCTTTCCGGTCCAAAAACCATAAATTTGCATTACTGTCCTCACCAGATATCCATAAGTCCTTCTCAACTAGAATCATATCTGGTTGCCGTTCATTTCTGCCATGATGAAAGTAGTTGAATTCAGGAAATAGAATGATTTTACTTCAACGGATTGTAGATCATAATGACATTACTTGCACAAATAACTAAACAAATAACTAAATTCAATATTACAAGAAGAAACACTGGGAAGTTCCATTTGTACATATCTTTGCATGGGAAAACAAAAAACGAAAATAATACCAAACAATAAACAGAACTTTGGATATAATCCAAGAGACAGGTAGGGGTTGCACAATTATATATGTGATGGCTACGTACAAGGACAGGATACAAAAAGATCTAAATGAAATGGTAGAGATAGTGTTTGTGATTTATTCAAGATTTTCAACCATGTGTCATGTCTGGGCCAATAAGATGGGAGTCATTGTCACAGTATTTACGCCTCAGAAATCACAGGATGCAGAAAAGACAATATCTGGGCTTTTAAACCTAATTGGTGGTCGAGTTTTGCTGAAATTAAATTTAAAAGTAGGTAAATGGAAATTGCGTATTTCTTGGGCAAAAAAGAAAAATTATCTTCAAAAAATAAAATAAAATTGGGAATTTTAAAATCTATCTTAAATAACAAAGATTTCTAGCTAAGTGAACACTAGAAATATATAAAGAGAAACAAAACAAGTACTTACTTAGATCTCAATGAACCATTTTTCCCAGATATTGAAACTGCCTGCCTGATCCTACTAAAACTTTCAACGAGGATACCAAGTCTCTTCAGATGGTATTTGGTCACAGCTACCCTTACTGGTTTCTCATCAACTACAATTGCTTTCAGTCCTTCAAGATCTTCTGGGAGAGGTTTTTCCTGATCACCAAAAGCATTTTTCTCGCACCTTCTACAGGCTGCAGTAAATGAAAATGTGCTTCCAACTTGAGGACGACTTATGAAATTTATCTGACCACCCATTAGCTCAACCAGACACTTGCTAATACTCAACCCAATACCAGTTCGACCATAATTTCTAGAGGTTGAACTGTCAGCCTGCATGAAAGGTGTGAAAACCCGATTCTGAACACTTAAAGGAATGCCAATCCCTGTATCTTCCACAGATACCAGCAAAGCAACATTCTGAGAAGTCTCTTCAGTGGCCACCTGGAGCTCTTCGTCAGCAATTAAATATTTAAAAGTATCCCAACTGTTGCGGTCATCAGCAGCTTCATAACCACTTAAGGTTTTAAATTGATAACCACCAGACACGACCACACCTGATCCTCCGTTCAAATAGGATTCAGCTTTTGCATTGATTACAGCCTTTTCATGTTCGGCTAGATGAACTCGAACAAATATATGTCCTCGCTCAGTGAACTGACAAAAGCTAGATTTTATTAGCATGACCTATAGCGAGTAGGTGAGAAAGTGCAAATGATATCTTTGGGTTTATGATTCTACAAGTTGGGAGAAATGTCAAGATTACTATGTATATATTATTTCCTTTTTTTTTGCCCCCCAAGGCGGTAAGAGTGAAGAAACGGGCAATAGTAGAGATCAAAATACAGGGCTTCACCAGCCAAATGGATCATTGACAAAATTAACAATAAAAAAGAGAGATTTTACTACAAAAATCAGAGCATCATAGTTAAATGATTCACTTACTTTGACAGAATTGCCCACAAGATTTGTGATACCTCGTCGGAATCTTCCTGGATCACCCATAACTATTTCAGGAACTTTATCAGAGACAAACACAGCCAACTTCACTTCCCCATTGAATTCACAGCATTGAGTTGGGAGTGAATATACAAAATTCACAATGAAAAGCATCTGTCACAATTCATCGCAAAGATTAATTTTTTGATAACTCTTATTAAATATTCCATTAATGTTTTTGATAACTCTTATTAAATATCCCCAAAGTCCAGTTTTACCCCACACATTACATTTTTTTTTATCTCCGCCGGCACCTCCCTTCCTCTATGTGGGTGTCACGTTATGAGTTGGTTGTGTGTATGATCGATCCACTGCCAACCCAAGTGGCTGTAAGGTCAAGGGAAAATTCATTTTTTATTTCAAACCAAAAATATGAGATTTAATATTTAAAAACAAAGAGGCATTTAATGTATCATGTTATTATAATTCGTTATCAGTTCCATTAACAAACCGCCATTCCTCTTCATTTGCATTTTCATTATCACGATTCCCCTTGCCTCAAACTTTAGAGCAAATATGTCACCATCTCTAACACCTTCAAGATCTTCAAATAGCCAAATGAGGTTTAATACTTTCACTAGTGTTGGTAGCAAAAATATGCTGGACACGTGACAATCATCCTTGTGCTCACATCGCACTCTCCCCAAGCATGAACTTGCTCAATAGGTATGAGCTTGGCCCTAAGCATATTTCATTACTAATCTTATCAATCGGGTCCCACAGTAAAGGATATAAATGCTGGTTTAAATGTAATCATAAGTTTAATATTATAATTAACTCAATTCATTTATTATAATATCATTAGTTCAATTAGTTAGCTATTTATTTAATGGCAAACATAAAATGACATTTGGTCCAAATGTCATATCATACCTACTGCTTTGAAATTTACTGTGCACATTGAATGCAATGTGATGTGCATTAGTAAATCATTAATACATTTGCGGGAAAAAGGGTATTTTGGAAATGTAATAATACTTTTGTCCAATTATCACCCTATTAATTTATTTATTTTCTCATACTATAAATAGTTTAGAAGGTGCACTAAGTAAGGTACGTTTACTATTATTAATTAAATTTTCTCTCACTACAAATGAATACCAAATACTGGGTATTGGGTATCTTATAGGCAAATCTCAAACACATTTCAAATCTGCTTGGATATTAAATTTCAATCTCAAACCCATTCCAATCATATTAAGACATTTTTCTATGAATTTTTATCGAGTTTGATTGGGTCGAGTACCCTCTTATATTTGTCCTATTGACAATTCTAGCATAGATGTCATTTACCTTCGATTAGTTAACGAATTCTTAACAAAACTCCATTTTCATAGTTTAGGGAATCAAAATGTAAAGTTTTACAGTTAAGGAAGTAAATTAAAAATTACCTTTAGTTAAGGCGGTTTGTGTAGTTAACTCTATTATTATTTTACGAGAGTAAATCATGAGTAAACTATACATTTAAACTTTAAAATTGTATAACCATACATTTAAATTTTAAACTTATATAACTTGTTTAAAATATAAATAGTTCATATACATTATAAATTACTGTAATGACATTTTATTAGTGAGAAATTAATGCAAGAAATCACTCATAATCGAGTGAAAAATTAAAAGAATAGTGTGCGATATCCTATTTAGTGTATGAATGTCCAAAATATCATTAACTCAATAGCGCAAAATAACTCCCTCTAGACCATAGGCATTACATGTATACTTAAAGTATGCTAATCAAAACTCCCATAACTTTAAATATTCTAAATCATAATCCCATTAGATATCCAACTATACTAATTATGCAAAATCAAGGATCAAGTAAAATTATGAAACAAAAATTTGGAAATTTGAACAGTAAATAGAATATGCCAATCAATGGTGTCATGCCTTGAATTCTATAATATAACTGAAGTTATAGTAAAAAAGAAAGAGAAAAGGGAAGATTGAAAGCAGGGAATACACCAGATGGGAGGTAATTGACTCAGGCTGTACCCATAACTTTATGGACCCTAAAGTGGTTAAATATAGTCAATTGGAGCTTGTTGAGGGAAAAGAATTGCCTCTCAAGGTAGCTAATGAGGATTTTATGTTGAGTAAGGGTTAATGTTTGGGTGATCCAAGAAACATATGATTATGTTTGAAAAGCGTAATCATAAAGCGTAATCATAAACCTTGATTTCCATGCTAATACTAGTAATTTTGTTTTATATATGCCTATTTTAGTTTGATTTGTTTATTTATGTTACCTTGTTCATTCATGCAAGTTTTAGTAGAAAACACACTAAAATAGATTGTTGGAACGGGGATAGATGCAATTTTAACGTGGAAGAAGTTTTAGAAATTAAAAGTGATTTTTAGCAAAGTTATAGTGGATATCTTAAACTTTTTAGAAAGTTATTATGGGTCAAAATTCGAGTTAGTTTGGCCCTTGAAACATTTCTTAAAATTAATGGCTAGAAAGCTAGACAAATCCTAATTACCATAAGATTTGGGCACATCTTGAGTTTCTGGGGTCCAGTTAAGGTGATTCAAAAGCGCAAAATCAAGTACACATTTTGAGCTACAAATTTCGAGAACAACCTAAGTCTAAAAGAGGTCTACATCTACCCCGAAATCAGCTTGAAAAGTTGCATAATTTGGAATTCTTCAATCAGCATGGCACTCTGTTAGTGTTTTGGCCATAACTTTTTACTCACAACTCTGATTGATGCGATTGTTTTTGGGTTGAAAAGAAGACTCGAAGGGCTACAATTTAGTGTTGGAGCTAAATACTATCCTTTGGCATCCTAACGCCGTCCTGATGGCACAAACCAGTGAATCCAAGATCTCTAGATTTACGAAACTAAAAATCCTCACTGCTCACTGGCGTCTTGACGGCGTCGAGACGCGACAGCCTCATTTATTCACATTTTAGGGTTTTTTTAACATTTGTCTACAAATACAGATGTTGTATTCGAATTTAGTGATCGTTCATACATTTTTAGGGTTATTTTTCTAAGAGTTTTCTTTAAGTTTTGGAGAGTTTTTGTTACGTTTGATTTGAAGATTTGGATTCAAGCAATAGGTTTAGCTAAAGTTTTGTAAGGCGTTTTCATTTTTCTCTATCCTAGGGTTTGTGTGTAAGCGATTTGTTCTTCAATATTTTCAATTAAAATATTTTTTCGTTTCAGATTTCCTTCTTTCGTTTCTACTTCTACTTGTTTTATAACTCTTACATGTATTTTGTTTTACTTCTTTTCAACTTAAAAATTTAGAATGGATGTTCGTTCTTCTTTGCGTAGTTTTGTTTACAACTTAAATAAGTTAGGCTAAATTCATATTGGTTTTAACCTAGAAATGTAATGGAAGAGAAAAAGATAAAATTGAATATTATGATTTTAAACATTATATATTTTTGATTAAATCATAAAACTCATTGAGTCTAGGTTTAACCCTAGAAATCGAATCACTCGTGTTAATGCTTGTGCACACTGAGTTTCTAGTTCAATGTCTCAGTGGCTTTGAATCTAATTTCAAAATTCAAGTTCAACGCTTGTTTTGCGAAAGGTTTTTAAAGTTAAATTATCCGACCTGGCACTACGTGCGTCAATGCTACGTTGGGTTATAAACATATTCAAATCAATCTATTTGAATCCATTTTCAAAATAGGTTAATACCAAGTGTTTTAATTTAAGAGTAATTTGCTAAAATTAAATAGTGTCTTTTTGTTAGTGCTTTTAGTTTAAGTTAAGTTTTGTGTTTAAGCATCCTTCAAACTTGTTTTCAAAAATCCCAAAGGATTGTTTTTGTCTTTTCTGTTTACTATTTATTGCAAGTGCTTTCAAAACAACTTTTTCCCAAAATAAATAGTCACACACTTGCTGTAACGACCCGCATCCCTATAGTACAATATTATCCGCTTTGGGCTTGGTAAACTGCTTCCCAGAAGGTCACTCATCCCGGTACTGCCCCCACTGGAGCACGCTTAACTTTGGAGTTTCCACTGAATCCAATGCCCTTACGACTTTAAAACGCGTTGTACTATATTGATATCGAATATTACACATATGCCACTTTCTTCCGCGACCTAGGCGATGTAGGATGGAAGGCATTACTTCTCTGCTTCATCTTAGCTTCACTCTCCCGCAGGCAGAGTCCCTCATGGGTAGGTCCCTCACAGTCCCTGACAATCCTCCCCCCTTACAGGGCACGCGTCCCCGCGTGGCCTCTTGCTTCACTCTCTCGTAGGCAGAGTCCCTCACAGGCAAGTCCCCCACACGCGAGGCCCCCACACGCGTGATCCCACACTTCCGGCTAAGCACTGGCTCTGATACCATTTGTAACGACCCGCATCCATATAATAAAGTATTATCCGCTTCTTGGTAAGCTGCTTCCCAAGAGGTCATCCATCCCGGTACTACCCCCACTAGAGCACACTTAACCCTAGAGTTCCCACTAAATCTAGTGCCCTCATGGCCTTAAAACGCGTTGTACTATATTGATATTGAATATTATATATATGCCACTTCCTTCCACGACTCAAGTGCTGTGGGATAGAAGGCACTGCTTCACTGCTTCACCTCTGGCTTCACTCTCTCGCATGTAGAGTCCCTCACAGTCCTTCAAAATATTGTATTATAGGAATGCGGGTCGTTACACTTGCTCCCTATGGAGATGGCCTAGGACTTACCTAGACTAAACTACCACCACCTTTTGCAGTTAAGGGTATAAACCCCTTCAATTTCTGAAAGCGATCAAGTTTTTAACACCGTTGCCGGGGATCAATGATTAATGTGACAAACTCAGAAAGCTTGTGGCAGAACGTGCTTGCCACCATCTTCAATGTGGTAGCATTTGGATTTCTAGGTGATATCACGCCATCCTTTTTTTTTTAACTTTTATTCTCATTTTTTATTTTGTTTTCTCTTTTTCATTTTTGTAATTGCTAGAGAGACTTAACTATTGCATGTTTCTAAGGTCGGGTAGAGTTTTAGTGGGGGACGTTGAACCGGAAGACCCAACTTACCAACCCTCACACTCAAACTTATACTCTATTGTTACACTCACTTCCTCACTTGATTCAATGGACAATATATCAGGTTTCTTGAGGATGCTCCCGAGTTTTTACCTTTTAGGCATCATTTGAACCTAACTAGACAGGTGACACCTCATGCATACTTTTGCCCATAAATCACAATCAATTCAATATGAGACTGGGCATGATCTAACTCCTTCCCATTTTTCATGGAATGGATTCTAAGAATCCATACACTCACATGAAAGTGTTTGAAAAAGTGGCTAGCACATGCATGGACCAGCACACTAACGAGGATGTGGTTCAACTTAAGTTGGTCATTTTCTCCCTCAAAGAAAAAGCTAAGTCTTGGCTTCACTCTCTATGCCCTCGTTCTATTGAAACGTGGGGTGAAATGCAAGCTGCCTTCCTTAAGAAATACTTCCCAGCTTAAAGGACTGCAACTTTGCACAACAAGCTCAGGAACTTTTCTTGCATGCCCCATAAGACCTTTAGTCAAGTATGGGAGAGATTTAAGGACTTTATAGCTACATGCCCTCACCAGGGATTCCCTCAGTGGAGACTTTATAGTCTCTTTTACAATGCCTTGACTCCTAAATTCAAACAGCTTGTATCCACTATGAGCAATGGGGATTTTTATGATAAGTCTGCAGAGGAGGCCATGGTCTTCTTTGATCAATTGGTCAGAACACTACACAATGGACCATTGGACCTCCCACTTCCCAAGAATTTAGGAACTCACCACAATCAAGTAGCGAACTACAGTTGGGTGAGAATGATGACCTAAGAGCTAGGTTAGCTGCCCTTAAAAAAAAGCTAGATGTTCTTGAACTAAAGAACAAGCAAAAAGTAGTAGAAACCAATGTGGTGTGTGCAATGTATGATGTTCCGGGGCACAAGATTGAGGAATGTCCTGATATTCCAGTGTTTAAGGAGGTTGTGTATAGACAAACTTATAATTAACCCCCCTATAATAGGCCTTTTCCTAATAGGAACCAAGGAGGTACCTCTTACCCGCAAGGTGTGAATGCCACTTACCAAGGGGGAAACCAAACTTCCAACGCTTATCCCTCGGGGTGGAGGAACCATCTTGGTTTCTCTTGGAGGAATGACAATCAAGGTCAACTGTTTCAATCACCTTCTCTGCCTCCACCCCAATACCAACAGTCCAACCCGGTTGCATTTTAACCCGTACAAAAGAAGCCTTTAGAGGACAGTCTTAATCAATTTTTGTAACAATAGGTGCTATCAATAGCCAAGTTACCTGGGCGTTAGACGATGTTAGAGGGCAAGTCTCCAAATTAACTTAGGCCGACCATCACTCAAAGTGGCAAACTCCCTGCACAAAATTTTCCTAATCCAAGAGAACAGGTGAATCTAGCTAAATCAACGACTTTGGGTGCTACCCCACATGAGCAAATGCAAGTTGCCACTACTTTAAGAAGTGGTAAGGTCGTTTAAAAGCCCATCAACCCTAAAGCTAGTGCATCTAGTGATAAGTTAAGACTTAGGGGTAGTGAGGAAATTGAAAAAGAGAGTGAGGGAGAAGTAAAAGAGAAAGAAAGAAAAAAATGAGGAAAGAAAAGTGATAATGATAAGTAGAGTCTTAAAGTTGAGAAGGAGAGTGAGGGAGAAAGGAAAAAAAATAAAGAGGAAACAAATGTGGGGAATTTGTATAGGTAAATTAACCAAACCACTGAGCACATGCCTAGACCACCCTTCCCTCATAGATTAGCAAAGGACAAAAATGAGATGTTGAACTTCGAAATTTATGATATTTTCAAACAAGTAAGAATCAACATCCCATTACTTGAAGCCATTAAGCAAATCCCCCTTATGCCAAATGCTCATGGATATGTGCACTGTGAAGAGAAAACTCAATGTTAAGGGGAAAGCTTTCTTCACTAAACAAGCAAGAACCATACTTCACTGTAGCATCCCTCCCAAGTACAGAGACCTAAGGTGTCCAACCATCTCGTGCATAATTGGCCACATCATTGACAAAGCCTTACTTGACTAGGTGCTAGTGTCAACTCATCAGCAACTGGGTTTAGGTGAGCTAAAACCCACTTGAGTTACATTGCAATTGGTCAATCACTCAATCAAAATGCCAAGGGGTATAGTGGAGAATGTGTTGGTCCAAGTAGACAAGTTCTACTTTCCCGTTGATTTCACTGTGTTAGATACCCAACCTATCCAAAGCCTCAACTAGTCCATTTCGGTCATTCTAGGTAGACATTTTCTCGCAACATCCAATGTTGTGATTAATTGTAGGAGTGGGGTCATGAAATTGTCCTCTGAAAATATGACTTTAAAAATGAATATCTTTAGGGTGGGGAAACAAATGGGAGAATTTGAGGATATCCAAGAGGAGGATTTGATTCATACATTGAGTGAGGAATACTTTAAGAAAACCTTCTTTGATGGCCCTTTAGAGAGATCGTTGGTGTTAAGTGAGAAGTGTGAGGACCTTGACAAAGTTAATTTTTAAAAGAATGAAGAACTAATGTGTTGAGGAAGAAGTTATGGCTATTGGTGGTTGGGTGCCGGTGTTTGAGCATTTGGAGCCATCTTTGATTAAAGTCAAGCCATCGGTTGAGCGTCCCCCTTATCCTTCTAAGAAACCTTTACCTAGTGAGTTTAAATATACATTTCTAAGGGATGGTGAGACATTCCCGTTAGTCGTGTCTTCTAAGTTAGAGAAAGCCTAGGAAGAGAGGTTGCTGGCATTCTTAAGTGTTCATCGCAAGGCTTTAGGTTGGATAGTAGCAGATCTTCAAGGTATTAGTTCCTTAGTATGCACTCATCATATATACCTTGAGAAGGATGCTGAACCAGTAAGGCAAATGCATTGTAGGCTTAATCCCAACATGAAAGAGGTTATGAAGGGAGAAGTGCTCAAGTTGTTAGCTGCGGGTATCAGTTACCCCATCTCAAATTCAAAGTGGGTGAGTCCCACCCAAGTAGTCCCTAAAAAGTCTGGTGTCACTATTGTAGAAAATGAGAAAGGATAGTTAGTACCACAACGTACCCAAACTAGGTGGCGTATGTGTACTGACTATAGGCACCTAAATTCCGTGACCTAGAAAGACCAGTTTCCCTTCCATTCCTAGACCAAGTGCTTGAGAGAATAGCAGGGAAGTCTTTCTACTATTTTCTTGATGGATATTTGGGGTATAACCAAGTTGAAATAACACTTAAGGATCAGGAAAAGACCACCTTCACATGCCCTTTTGGAACTTATGCATATGGACGTATGCCATTTAGGTTATGTAATGCACCGGTGACTTTTCAATGGTGTGTGATGAGCATATTTAGTGACATGGTCAAAAAATTCCTAGAGGTGTTTATGGATGACTTTTCCGTTTATGGAGATGATTTTGATGAGTGCTTAGGAAACTTGGAGAAAGTCTTGGTCTGTTGTGAGGAAAGCAACTTAGTGCTTAATTGGGAAAAATGTCATTTCATGGTAAACTCGGGGATAGTCTTGGGACAAGTTCTCCCATCCAGAGGGGTAAAGGTCAATAAGGCAAAAGTTGAACTCATTGAGAAATTACCTACTCCAACTTGTGTCAAGGATGTGAGATCTTTTCTTGGACATGGTGGATTTTATCGTAGGTTCATCCAATCCTTTAGCTCCATTACTCATACCTTGTGTGACTTATGTTTTAAGGATGGTCCATTTGTATGGACGTTTGAGTGTCTAGGGGCAGTTGATCGGTTAAAGACCATGCTTACTAGCACACCAATAATTCAAAGCCTAGATTGGTCCTTGCCTTTTGAGCTCATGTGTGAAGCAAGTGATTGTAATATCCTATATACATATACATAAACATATACATATACATATATTTTAATTTTAAAATAAATACATTATTATAAAAAAATTAAACTGTTATAACTTTACTTGGCCAAACAAGGCCTTAGGATGTTTTTGTTTGGTTTCACCAAATGTGACCTAATGAAATGCTTGGGGAATAAGTTTTGAGTGCTAACTATTAGCGTTGGACGCGTGGCATGAATTGAAAAAAAAAAAAAATTGTGGCAAAAATTGGGTGCTTGGTGGCACCTTAAATCCCTTAGCCCCTTAGTCATTCCCCCTACTCCCCCTACTAGCTTTAATGAATCATCCCCCCTTTTCCATGTACACCCCTCCTTGGGGTGTAAATAAATATGTATATATATGTTATATAGAAAGACTAAGAAAGGAAAAAAGAAGGAAGAGAAAAGAGAAAAGTTAGTACCTAAACTCAAATTATTTTCCAAGTCTTCTAATTAAACCCGTTCCTCATGCACCTGCACCGTCCGATTGAGAAAGGAGATCTAGTTTAAGCTTACGGTGAATTTTCATTTTTCTAACGAGGAACGAGGTGGGGAATTGATATATTCTTTATACTTTTTGTAATGTTTTCTTTAATAGAAAATGACCATAAAAAAATTTTGGCATGCTTTAAAAATAAAATTTTAAGTTTTTAAACCAAACTTAATTTTTCTTTAATTATTTTATTATATTTAATAGAGGTATCAATGTGGGGTAAAATTTATTTACTATTAAGTTAACCTTAAGCTCAATTTTTGGTGGCACCAAAATTGTGGTTAGACTTTTCTTTAAATTGTTATTCAGTGCTGAGATGTGCTATATTGTGTTAAGTGTTCATTGCAAAACAAATAATAATAAACGGTCTGTAATAGCAATGGAGACATGAAGTTGTAAAAGCTCACAAACATTATTCCTAAAGCTTTAACAGGAGAAAGTGAAACCTAAGAAAATGTTGATTTTGGGGAAAGTGAAGATACTATACAAGATAGGGAGGGTCATGAAATACCCTTAGGTTGAAAAACTTTAAACCTACACAGGATCGGGGAATCATGCCCGTGGACTAGTAATCCACAATGACGATGAAAATGGTAAAGGCTTATTGTGGCCTTTAGACTCAGATTTATAAACAACAATACAGGGGCGTTTCGCGACCCGTATATTTATATGAACTGGCGATGATTTGAACTACCACTGTAATTGTTGGATAGTCTTACAGAGTATCATTCCCCACTTTGGGAAAAGAAAATAATAAATAAAGATAGGTTGACAAGAGAAATAAAGTTATGAATTAATGTTGTCCTATTCTGCTATGTGGTGATGTATTCAATGATTTCTTGTTATATTCATTATTTTTATGTGATTCTTAAATGCATTATAAAAAATATATTTCTATAAATCGTGAGCAGAAATGGTTTAGTGCTCATGTCCCTATAGACTGTATTACAGGTGTAGAGCCTGAGACCTAGGAAGGCTGGTACAACTGCTTGAAACCCTACAATTCTATTGAGCAATTTTTGATAACTTAGATGTGATAACTTTAAAAACTTATGTATTTGGAAATATCATTTTACAAGTAAATGAAACTTAATACCTAGTTTTAATTTAATTCAAGGTGTGTATTTTATTAATAAAATAATTATTACTATTATTTATATTAATAAATAGGATGGTCAATGACTTTAAAGAGTAAATAGTGAGATTGTAATGGATCAGGTGTATTAAATTTTTAATCTAAACTCACTCCTTGAGATCCCAAAATTTCGAGGCGTGACAGCGACTATGCGGTGGAGGCTATTTTGGGGCAATGGAAAGAGGGCAAACCTCATGTCATTTACTATGCTAGCAAGCCCTTAATGAGGCCTAATTGAATTAAACTACCACTGAGAAGAAGTTTCTAGCTATAGTATTTGCTTTTGACAAGTTTAGGTCTTATTTGGTAGGTCCCCACGTCATAGTGTTCACAGACTATGCAGCCTTAAAATATCTTCTTTCTAAACAAGAGGCCAAACCCCACATCATTAGGTGGATTTTACTCTTAGAAGAGTTTGACTTAGAAATCAAGGATAAGAAAGAGTAGAAAATGTGGTGGCTGATCATTTGTCTAGGTCTCCATCTCATGTGTCTAATCATAGTAACCTACCAACAGAGGAGCATTTTTGGATGAACATATTATGCATATGAGCTCCATATCTCAGGATTGCTCCCCTTAGTATTCGAACATTGCTAACTTTTTGGTGACTGGCCTTATGCCTTCATATTGGACTAAGATTGATAAAAGGAAATTTCTATTCAATGTGTGTAATTTCTTTTAGGATAAGCCATACCCCTACAAATATTGCCCAAATCAAATTGTTCGACGTTGCATTCCCAAGACTAAGGTTCCTAGTGTCATTGAGTTTTATCATTCCCTAACATGTGGAGACCATTTCTCCTCAAAGAAAATAGCCGCTAAGATTCTTCAAAGCGGATTCTATTGGCCTTCATTATTTAGGGATGTCCATAACTATTGCCTTAGATGTAACTGGTGTCAAAGGCTAGGAGCCCTTATTAAGCAAAACGAGATGCCTCAAAACCTCATAATCATTTTGGAGATTTTTTACTACTAGGGCATTGATTTTATCGGGCCATTTCCTAAGTTATTTGGATTTAAGTTCATTCTTGTGGCTATAGACTATGTCTCCAAGTGGGTGGAAACTATGGCAACTCGCATCAATGACCACCAAGTGGTGGTTAAGTTCTTGAAGGAGCATATCTTCTCACACTTTAGGATGCCTCAGGCCATCATTAGTAATGGAGGCAAGCAATTTTGCAACAAGCCTATTGGTGTGTTGTTGTGTAATTATAGTGTGACGCATAAGGTGCATACGTCATACCACCCACAGAATAATGGCCAAGTAGAGTTGGTGAATAAGGAGATTGAGGGCATACTTGAGAATACTGTCAACCCCACACATAAGAATTGGTTTTTGCATGTCATTAATGCTTTGTGGCTATACTGGATAGCATATAAGACCAATTTAGGAATGTCTTCCTACTGCCTTGTTTTTTGCAAAGCTTGCCACCTACCCGTTGAGATGGAGCATAGGGCTTACTAGGCAATTTGGCAATCTAATGGAAGTCTAGGTGATGTCGGTGTTCTTCGGAAGCTATACTTGAATAAACTTGAAGAATGTCACAATGATGCTTTCGAGAATGCAAAGATCGCCAAAGCCAAAATGAAAGACTTGTATGATAAACACATTTTTAGGAAGTCTTTTCACGTAAGACAGAAAAGTCTTGATGTACAAGTCTTGGTTACACTTCTTTCTGGGCAAACTTCAGTCTAGATGGTTTGGTCTGTTCATCAACACCTCAATTTCGGAGCATCGTGTGTGCAAGGTTCATAATCTAGACAATGAAACCACTTTCTAGGTCAATGGCCATCATCTCAAGCCATATTTGGATAACTTTGTGGCTGAGATTGAGACGTGGGTCTCTGACCCTCCCCGCTTTAATTAAAGTACATGCACAAACTCTTGTATAATGTTAGTATAGGAGTTTTTGTTTCTTCCTTTTAGACTTAGTTTTAGGAGTAAGTTTCTTCTAGAGTCCATACTTGCTGTGGTTTGACCACCACCACCTCAGGACTCAACTATTCGAACGACCAAGATCCTCCTGCTGATGCATAGGTTCTTTGTCTTTTTTGTTGCCTTAGGGCAAACTTTTTGTTAGTTTAGGACTAGATTCTGATCATGATATGTATTGTAGACCTAAAACTATATATATATTTTTTTTGTGATGTTATTTTGGCTTCAGTTGAGCGATTCAGATTGTATTAATCTTATGTACTCAGCCTTTTGGTTACTAATGAAATCCAGCATCAATATTTGCTTTTCTTTTCTCTTGTTTATAATTATGTTCTTTTTCTTTTACTGTATTTTCCTTTATTTCCATTTACTAACTTTCTTTTCTTTCTTTATTTTTCTTCTATGTTCTTTTCTTTTTATCTTATATTCTGCTTTGTACATTTTTGGTTAGTTAATTAATAAAGCAGCTTCAAGGTAATATCCACCCTGTTCACATTCTGTTTCTATATTTTTATGATTACATCTTGGTATATTTTGTTGATGCTGTTGGAGTGCTGTAGAAACTAGGTTGGGGGTGTTTTTATTACTTTAGGGCAATTTATTGGGGTGCATGCTTGGCTTATGTGTTATATGTTGATTAATCTTTATGCTCATTATCATCATGCTCACTTTGCACACTGCGGACCCATATATGTATCACGATTCTCACATTGAGGACAAAGTTTAGTTTAGGTTAGGGGTAGAGTTCACATGATAACCTTTTGTGCCAAAATTGGAAAATTTTTAAATTTTTTAGCATCTTTGAACTTGAATACATGAATAGCACATTTGTACTTGTACGTTGGCCACTTTTTGCTTTGGTTGATTGTGGAATTGAGGTTGAGAGTGTTGAGTGAGTCTTGTTCAAGCTTTAATAGGAAACTTGGTTCCAGTTGAGTGTGTCATGACCTTGTGCATTTTTTACTATCATGGAGAAGAGCTTATGTGTTTAGGAGTAGATTTTGTTTAATATTGGTTAATTGAGCAATCTTAGACTAGGTGGAGACTTACATCCCTTAATTGTGAGCTTTTGAGTCTATTATTCTTTTTTTGAGGGGCCGCACATAATCACAATTTTTTTATTCTTCACTTTGGTTTTCAATGCACTAATTACATCACACACACTTGCATGAGTTTCACTTGGCACATTATGAGTTGTTGCAAGCTTTGAACATAATGCTAGGCCCTCTTAGCTATTTTGATCCTTCTTGTCATTTCTTGATTAGAAATTACCCTAGGAACCAACTTGAAACCTTTTTATTAAGTTTTTTTATTTTTTTTCTTTTGATTCTCACCTCATATATTATCCCTTTCACCCATTCACATACTTTAAGCCTCACCTTCATATGTCTTGAGTTGTGAAAGTGCCTTAATGTTAATGAGATGGACTTAGGTCGAGAATGGAAACGTTTGAGAGTGTATTGAGAGGAAATGTTGGGTGGAGAATTTAGCTAATGTATATTTCAAGATTTTTAAAAAGAATGAAAAAAAAAGAAAAAAAGAAAAGAAAAAAAAGAGAAAAAAGTTTCTCATTCCTTTTTGCTTATGTAATTGTGGAACTTGTGCATTGTATTGTAATTATTGAGAATGTCCCATGAGTAGTTTATAAGTTTGTGAATAAGCTTCTTGTTATAGTTCTTATTGGGGTTTGGAAAGAAAATTGATAGTTTGGGACTTATGGACACTTAAGCATCCTTATCCCAAGACATGTGCATTGATTTCCACATCTCCCATTGTTAACCATTGCCCTTGGGCAAATTATAACCAAAACAAAGACCTAGTGAATTCTAAGCAAGCAACTTTTGTATTGTGCATGTAGTGGTCTTGTGTAAGCTATGAGGTGATCTCTTGCACATGCATTGGAACATAGTTATGAATTGTCCACTTTGAACGTCAATTTAGTTCACTTGCTTATTTGTTGGGTTGTGTGCAACTAGGATAGCATCTTATGCTAATAGGTATGTGTAAACCATTGATAAGTAAATTCTTTTCTATGTGTGGCACCTTGTGAGTATTTGAAGTAAAAAACTAGTTCTATTTATGCACTTGCGACTTTATTGAATGAGTGAAACAATTTTGTACACATGCTCTTCCTACTTTGATAGTCCATGCATTTATGCTTAGCACTTGAGAATTACGTATGATATTTGGGTTTTATGACTTGTTGGGCTTGAGCTTGATTCATTTTTTATCTTAATCACTTTTTGACACCATGAGACCATACCATGGATGTTTGTGGATAGTATCACTGTAAACCTCACGAGACCCTACTTATCCACTAGAGGAAACCTAGTGGTTTAAAGGGCTTGCTTCTCGTGCTAAGGGTGGCTGTGTATCTTCTACGAAAACAGACCTCCCTTTTAGTTACAATTTGTGATTTTTCTTTTCAATTGAATAAGGTGGAATTATGTCCTCCATTATTTGTTCATAATCATTTTCATTCCTAAGGACTAGCAATCTGAAAGTTGGGGGTGTGATTACGCTTAAAAAGCATAATCATAACCTTGATTTTGATGCTAATACTAGTAATTTTTTTTTTATATATGCCTATTATAGTTTGATTTTGTTTATTTATGTTAGTTTGTTAATTCATGCAGGTTTTAGTAGAAAACACACTAAAATAGATTGTTGGAACGGGATAGATGCAATTTTGACGTGGAAAAAGTTTCAAAAATTAAAAGTGGTCTTCAGCAAAGTTGTAATGGACATCTCAAGCTTTTTAGAAAGTTATAATGGGTCAAAATTCAAGTTAGTTTGGCCCTTGAAACATTTCTTAAAAGTAAGGGTTGGAAAGCTAGACAAATCATAATCATCATAGGATTTGAGGCATATCTTGAGTTTTGGGATCCAATTGAGACAATTCAAAAGCCTAAAATCAAGTACATATTCTGATCTATGACTTTTACAAAAAACCTAAGTCCAAAAGAGATCTACATCTGCCACGAAATCAACTTGAAAACTTGCATAATTCAAAATTCTTCAAATCATTCAACATGACACCCTGTTAATGTTTTAGCCATAACTTTTTACTCACAACTCTGATTAATGTGATTTTTTTTGGTTAAAAAGAAGACTCAAACGGCTACAATTTATATTAGAGCCAGATACTATCCTTTGGGATCCTGATGCCATCTTGATGGCACAAACCAGCAAATCTAAGATCTCCAGACTTCGAAGCTAAAAACCACCACTGCTCTCTAGCATCCCAACGGCATCAAGACACGACAGCCTGGGGCAGATCCATAAAAGGGCGAGTGGGGGTAGCTATCCCCACTGACTGCTAAAAGTTTATGTATTTTATATATATTTTGTATAATTTTTTTATTCTTTTAATATATAAATATATAAATTGCCCCCACTGAAATTTGATTGTTATTTAAAAATTTTTAATGTTTATTTTTTTTTAAATTTTGCCCCCACTCAACAAAATTCCTGATCCGCTCCTGACGACAGCCTCGACTATTCAAATTTTAGGGTTTTTTCTCATTTGTTTATAAATACAAACAATGTATCAAACTTTGGGGGGTCGTTCATACGTTTTTAGGGTTATTTTTCTAAGAGTTTTCTTTAAGTTTTACAGAGTTTTTATTACGTTTGATTTGAAGATTTGGTTCAAGCATTAGGTTTAGTTGAAGTTTCATAAGTCGATTTCAATTTTCTCTATCCAATGGTTTAGTGTAAGTGAATTGTTCTTCAATATTTTTAATTAATTTTTTTTTCGTTTCAATTTTTCTTCTTTCATTTCTGCTTCGTTCTTGTTTTACAACTCTTGCACGTATTTTGTTTTACTTCTTTTTAACTTAAAAATTTAGAATAGATGTTCGCATTTCTTCGCATAGTTTTGTTGACAACTTAAATATGCTAAGCTAAATCCATCTTGGTTTCAACCTAGGAATGTAATGGAAGATAAGAAGATAGAATCGAATATTATGATTTTAAATGTAATATATTTTTGATTAAATTGTAAAAACTCATTGAGCCTAGGTTTAACCCTAGAAATCGAATCATCTGTGTTATAATTGGCCATTGGTTACGAGTTGATGCTCGTGCACACTGAGTTTCTAGTTCAATGTCCCAATGACTTCGAATTTGATTTCAAAACCCTAGTTCAACGCTTATTTTATGTAAGGTTTTTAAAATTAAAATTTTCAACGTAGCACTGCATGCATAGATACTACATTGAGTTATAAACCTAATCAAATCAATCTCTTTGAATCTATTATAGGAATGGGTTAAAATCAAGTGTTTTCATTTAAAAGTAATTTGCTAAAATTAAATCGTGTCTTTCGTTAGTGTTTTTAGTTTAAGTTTTGTGTTTAAGTGTCCTTCAAACCTATTTTCAAAAATCCTAAAAGATTGTTTTTCTCTTTTTTGTTTACTATTCTTTACAAGTGCTTTCACAACAAGTTTTTCCCAAAATAAATAGTCACACACTTGCTCCTTATAAAGATGACCTAGGACTTACTTAGACTAAACCACGATCACCTCTTACACTTGAGAGTATGAACACCTTCAATTTTTGAGAGTGGTCAACATACAAGGGTTAGTATTTACTGTTAACTTTATGTTACTATCATTGGTTGGCAATAACATGGTGCTTGGTATTCAGTGGTTACAAACATTAGGCCCTCTTACTTTTAATTTTACCACCTTGTTATGGAGTTTATTCACAATAGCCAAATGATTAGTATTAAAGGGGTGGGAAGGAACTTTGAGTTGTTAGAAGAATCAGATCAAACTTTTCTTTTCAAAAGGACTGATTCTATAATTATTTTCTCTAGATAGTAGCTTAACTGATAATAAACTTACTCCAGATAAGGGTTCCATGGATAAGAGGCTATTGACAGTTATCGAGAAATTTCAGGATGTTTTTGAAGAAAAGAAATGGTTTCGCCAAATAGGGGGTATAAATATAGAATCTCTTGGAACAGGGCACCAACCTCATTTTTATGAGCCCTTATAAGTAACCCCATTACCAGAAAGAAGAAATTGAAAAGATAATTCATGAATTGTTAGCTTCTGCTTTAATTAGACCTAGCTAATCCACTTTCTTATCACTAGGTCTTTTGGTTAGAAAAGTGGATGGCACTTGGAAGATGTGCATTAACTATAAAGCACCTAATCTTGCAACCATAAAGGATAGATACCCAATCCCAGTAATGGATGAGCTGCTTGATGAGTTGCAAGGCACCAATTTTTTCTCTAAATTGGACTTAAGATCAAGGTACTATTAGATAAGAATAAATGAGGCAAACATCCCAAGGTTAGAATTTTGAACTCAGTCACGACATTACGAGTTTCTTATAATGCCCTTTGTGTTGATAAATGCCTCTGCCACATTTCAAAGTCTAATGAATGACCTATTTAGACTCTATCTTCGAAAATTTGTGCTAGTTTTGTTTTTGTTTTTGTTTTTTTTATGACATCATTGTCTATAGTAAGATAATAAAGGATCATGTTATTCATCTTATTGTCACTCTTGGGACATTTAATTTCAGCATAGGGGGTGAAATCTAATCCTAAGAAAATTTAATCCATGTTAGATTGGCCTACTCCTACCTCAGTCAAGAGTCTCAAAGGATTTTTGGGATTGACTGATACTATAGTAAGTTTATCAAAAATTATGGGGCATTGTAAGGCCATTCGCGGAGCTACTTAAGGAGCATTCATTTTGGTGGACCCCTTTTACTGAATTTTCTTTTCAAGCACTTAAAAAGACAGTGACAAACCCCTAACTCTATTGTTGCCTAGTTTTTCTAAACCTTTTACGATGGAATGTGATGCTTTAAGTTTTGGAATAGGAGTAATCTTGATGCATGACAGATAACCAATTGTCTTCTTTAGCCAGACTTTAAAAGGAAGAGCCCTACACCTCTATACTTATGAGAAGGAACTCTATACCTTTGTTCAAGTTGTAAGAAAATGAAGGCCTTATTTATTGCAACAAGACTTTATTGTAAGGAATGATCATCATAGCCTTAAACTTCTTTTAGATAAGAAAATGGCCACACCTTCATAGCAGAAATGGATTACTAAATTGCCAGGCTACAACTTCAGTATTGAATACAAGAGAGGGGTTGATAACAAGGTGGCGGATCCCTTTTCTAGATTGCATTAACTTACTCTAAATTCCATTTTATGTTTCCCTATCACTATCAATGGTCCAACTCCTACTATTTTCAATGACATCAAAGCTCTCTATGCTTTTGACCCTCAGGTTGCGACATAATTCAGAAGTTAAAGAAGGAAATTATTTGGGTTTAGTAGTTCAATTTTATTAATGGTCTCTTATTGAAGAATCATCGAATTTATGTTCCTAATGATCTTCATCTTAAATAGCAATTTTTTTCTTTTTCTTATACAGACTCTATAATAGGCCATAGAAGTACACAGAAAACTTTAAAGAGGGTTATGTATGATTTCTACTGGCTTGGTATGAAATAAGACATTTACAAATAGGTTAAGGAATGTCCCATCTATCAAACTTGCAAGCCTGAGAACATAGCCCCCACAAGTTTGCTACAACCTCCACCTATTCCTAACAGTAGTTGGACAGACATCTCTATGGACTTCATAAGTGGATTGCCTACTTTCGACAGGTACTCCTCTATCTAGGTCATTATTGATAGTTTGACTAAATATTCTAATTTCTTACCCTTACCTACCCTTATTCTACCCCCCCAATTAGCCTAACTTTTTCTAACCTCTGTATTCAAACTACATGGTTTACCCACTACGATTGTCTCTAATAGAGACCCTACATTTACTAGTAAGTTCTAGACTGCCCTCTTCAAAACTCTAGGTACTTTTCCATTTCAGCACCAATTTCTATCCCCAAACTGATGGGCAGACTGAGGTCACTAATAAGTATGTTAAGACCTATCTAAGGTGATTTACCTCAGAAACTTCTGAAGTTTAGTCTAACTAGCTCTACCTAGCTGAGTATTGCTACAATAGTAGCTTTCATTCTTCTATTAAAATGACTCTCTTTCAGGCCTTATATGGTGTTTTACCTTCTAAACTTTTACAACTATCCTCTGATATCATACATGACAAAATAGTCTAGGATATACTTTACCAACATTCTCAAATATCAAAGCTACTCAAATAGCGTATCACTGAAGCTCATAATTGAATGGAAGTGCAAGTAGATAAGAAGAGATTAAAAAAAAATAATATTTAGTAGGGGACATTGTATTTTTAAAACTTTAGCCCTATAGATAGCTTATTGTGTAAAATCATTAAAATTTTAAACCTTCTCCTCAAATATTTTGGGCCTTTTCAAATCACCCAATAGATTGGCTCAGTAGCCTACCATTTAGCCTTATCTCCTGATTCACCAATTCAGCTGGTATTCCATATATCCAACTCAAGAAGTATATTGGACTAAAAAGCTTACCCACGAAAACCCTACCTTCTATCAATTTCAATGGCACTTTTACTGTTTCTGCTTCTGCTTCAGGTTCTAGATTCTTGCATAGGCCAACATAGTTGCCATCAATTCGTTAAAGTGTTGATCCATTGGCAAGGGTAAGATGTTGTTGAGGTGACATGGGAAAGACTCTATAAGATTGGGGCCCAATACCTTGATCTTGTGGACAAGATCAGTCTTAATGGGGATAGGGATTGTAATATGACTAAAGTTATAGTAAGAAAGAAGAAAGAGGAAGATTGGGAGCAAGGAAGACACTAGATGGGCCAAAAAACTATGGAAAGAAAATACAAATAGCTCAGCCACGATGATGCAAGTGAAATGTCATTCAACACAATGAAATTAAAGCATATATAGCTTCAGGTTCCAGATTCTTGCATAGGCCAACATAATCGCCACCAATTCGTCGAAGTGTTGATCCATTGGCAAAGGTAAGATGTTGTTGAGGTGATATGGGAAAAACTCTACAAGATTAGGGCTCATTACCCTAATCTTCTGGACAAGATCAGTCTTAATGGGGATAGGGATTGTAATATGACTAAAGTTATAGTCAGAAATGAGAAAAGGGAAGATTGGGAGCAAGGAAGACACTAGATGGGCCAAAAAAATATGGAAAAAAATATAAATAGCTCAGCCACGCTAATGCAAATGAAATGTCATTCAACACAATGAAGTTGGAGCATATATAGAAAGGGGCCTGGGATGGTTTGAGCCCTCATATCAGCTATAGTACTAAATATATGGTGGGTTAAGATCCTCCAACAGACCCTCTCAATCACAACCATTCAAGTAAGTCAAATGGACGACCCGAATTTCTCTCAATCAACAAAGAGGTAGGTGGGAGTAAAGCCTTAATTAATATAAAGCAGCTGAGTGAGATATACCAAAAGGTAAGTCATGTGTAGAAAGGACCTAGAGGCTTTTGGAAGGTTTATGAATTAGCAAAGTGAATTAAGCATGGGCTAAAGGATAAGTCACTAGCTTTAGGCCCCATTATAACTAATAAAGTGGGTCGAAATAGAGATTATCAGACCGGGTCTAGCTAGACTTAAATGAAGAAGGCTTTAAGAGTGGCCCAAGTTAGAAAGAATTAGTTCATAATTAAACCCAACAAACAAGCTGTCATCATGGAGCTCCAGCCCATCTTCTAGAAATAGTATATTCCTGTTAGAAGATCTACTATGTAATCTATATAAAAGATATATTGATGTAAATAGTTATGAAATGAAAATATCAAAGAATTATTTTCTCAAGGAGGAGTGAGCCACCTCAAATTTTGTTCAATTTGTTCTTTACCATTCTCTTTCATTCTGCCAATTTTTCTAAATAGCCAAAACATAGGTAAAAATAAGAAAAATTCTTGGAGACCGTTACAAATTCTCACAACATAGGGATGTGATCTAAACACAAGAAATCTTATATGATCATTCATCATAACCTAATAAAAGAGTAAATTATAATAAATAAAGCAAAACTGAGTATATATAACAAAATATTAAAGGTACAGCTGTACAACTCTAACTACCAACTTGATAGCATAGCTCCAAATGCAAACTGGACTCTGCCTAGTCTAGATAACCCAAAATAGTAATCATTAACTAATGTCTAATCATCAACTAGCTCCAAATACAAACTACAGCTCCAAGTTTAAGCCAGTTCGGGTGAGGGTCGAGTCAAGTTCTAACATATTCAGGCCATTTTTGGATGTTCTGGACAGGTTTTAGGAGCACTGGCATCTTCCTACTACCTAGAGAGGAAAAAGAGTTTATTCAATTCGAATTAGGTCAAAAATATATTTTACATTACCTAGTTTTGACTGTTCGAAGATTGTTGCTTCAAAACGGGCTGAAACAGTAAAAGGGCCACCTGATTCCTTTCACTAATTATTATGACCACCACCAAGATGATTCCTATCGCTTTTGGATATGAGAAATTCATCCATGATGTCAAATTAACTTTTGGGTTTTTTTCAGTGTCTTGTGGGCTGGTAGTGACTTTTTAGGGTTTAATTCTCAAGGCACTTCTCGATGTTTGATCTGGTCTAACATAGCTAGGGGGTTACTTTAGGAATTATATTTTCAACATTCCTATGAATTTTGGAGTTTTTTCGAATTAGTCTGGAGACTCAATTTGTGTCTGGTGCATCGGTAACTTCATTTTCAACGGTAGAAGCCATTTTGGGTCGGCGGAGTTTAGATGACCTCTTGAAGGGTGTTTTAGCTATTTTGAGCCATGTTTCCTATCCTCTAGGATGTTGTGGGATGTCATGTGTATTTTTGTGCTTTTCTAGCTTGATCTAGATAATCTAGTTGATACCGTCTTTTGGGTGCATCAATAAATGCCATTATTGACTTCTGGACCAAATTGACCCTTGATTCTAGATTCTAGTATTTTTTGACATCAAAGTTGTTAGTTTGATGTCTCAGGTACGTTTGTAGAGCTTGGTGGTGTTCTGCATTGATCCGAGCTTTCAGCTTGACTTCCTTATTTTCCTAAGGACTTAATCAGCATTTTAATAGATGTTTACTCTTTGTTGAATTTTATCACTTAGACATATCCTACAATTAAGAGATATTAATCTGTATAGAACCATTTAACTAAAAACTTCCAATATTATAATTTTTTAAGGAGGGGGGAATTGGGGTGACTATTGCTTTGCTGAGTACTCGCTTAGGATAACATGTGGTAGAAATATCATATATATAGCATTGTAAGGTACATGCTGAGAGAGGTATGTAACAAAAATATGATAGATATAGCTCTATTTGGCACTCGCTTAGAGTAGGATAGTAAAAGTTGAACTTACAATTGTGTTTAAGTAATGGTGCAACTTAGGGATATATCATGCTACGAATCCTATGACCTGTGGATGCGACCTAAAATCATGCAATCGCTTACATACATACATTATGTTTGATAAATGAGAGCCATAAAACAACCTAAAGTAAGATAAATAGAATATCTTGAAAAAAAAAAACAAAACAAAAGTAAAGCTAAGCCGTTAGCTAGACACAGTGCTCCGAAACACAATACACTAGGCTCGTTAGCCCCGTACAACCCAATTGAATAGACAAAAGAATAGTCTATACAACCACCTCCCTATGGAGGCATAAAAGATAATCATCATGGCCTCACAACCAAAACTCCAAAAGAAAGGCTACATCGCCCAACTCGTAGGTCCTGCATGTCTATCACATCTAATTACCTCCATTAAAGTCTTTATTCCCATCAAGATTATTAGTAGGAAATTTATAATAGTTATTACTCAACTCAATTTTTCATTTAATATCAACATTATCAAAAAGATGTGGAATACATGGTTGAGAAAAAATGACGAGGGATGACGTAACTGAACTCGTCAAATTAAAATCCCTCAAAGACAAATAAGTGGCTGGAAACTCAATGATATCAATAAAATAGTGGTAAGAGATGCCACACACAAATTGTAAGAAAAATTGTTTAATGTATGCAAGGATGTCTCTGTTATACACTAGAAGTGAAGAGGACTCATGCAACTAAATGATCTCACGGAAGAACAATTTGGACATAGACTCAAAGAACTCCCAATTGATGAGGTCACTAAGTATAGCTCTTGAGATACTTAAACAATATCCCCTGAAAAAAGAACAATCACCAATGATAAAGCTTATGTAATCTTGAAGGTCATTATTCATGATATCCTCAAATAAACTAACAAAATCAAGATAAGATGATGGTGGAACTAAATTAACCACTTCAAACACATTTTGAGGATTTGGTGAGTTGTCATGATCAAATAAAGAATTAACTATTAATAGATGAGAATCAATAATAGAATCACAAGTGTCAATAGAAACCATAGGGATGATAGGTCTGGGAGGTGGACAGTGCAACTCCATGATTTGTACATTAAAAGAAGTATAGAAATATGATAAGTAGCCTCGGGAGTGCCAATAGATGAAGCAGATGTAGAAGAATACTATTAGAATAGGATATGAAACCTCTAAATGGTCATTTAGTGGATGAACATACGGAGTTAGATGAAAAGAATGTAAGGCACTAGACACTTGGGAAGATATATGCTGAGTATCAGGGGAACTATTCTGCGACAGACTCATGAAACTTAAATTCATAATATGTTTCTATCTCTAAAGCTTTAGAGTAAGCTTCATTTAAGGTTTTATGAGCGTATCGCTTAACCTTCTCATGGATGCAAGGTCTTAGACCAAGGATAAATCCACTAATGGCACAAAGCTTATTCTGAAAGTTGGATAATTTCATAAAAGTTTTAAATTGATCAAAACACTCATCAATAGAAGAATACTACTATTTAAGGTGCATTAACTGAGACCATGCCTTATCTCTAAAACTTTTTAGGAACAAAGTGATCGCTCAAAATTTTTTCATCATGGCTCATAAAGTAACATGTTTATAGTATAACTTGACTATTTGCCAATACTCTCTGGTATAATTGGTCAATCTTGTTTTGGCTAGATGAAAACACTAGTCATTAGATAGGTCATGATATTCAAAAATATATTTAATATCATCTACTCAATCAAGAAACTCGTGAGAATAAATAGTGCTACTAAAATAAGGAGGATAGTTGACATAAGTTTGATGAATAGAACAAAGTTCTACTTATTACTCCAATATATTTTCAAAATTCATGATAAAAGGACAGAAGTAATTTTTTTTCAAATGCTAATATTAAGAAAAAACTAAAAAAGAGAGTAAAAAAAATATAAAATCCTAATATGCTTATAATAGGAATAACGAATTTGATAAATGAAACTAAACAAATAAATTAATCAAGTAATGGGAGAGTGATTTTTTTTTTTCTTTTAAGATGAGCAATAATTAACTAATTCAGAGGGAACTAGAAACTAGGATAAATGAAACAAATAGGCAAGGTTTAAATTCAAATTTATGCAATTCACATGTCATATGATTTAAGCATTTATCATAATTAACAATAAAAGAATTGTACCTTAATCCAACCTTTGTTCCAAACTATGTGAAGTGCCGATTTTTGAAACGTCTGAATAGGTAGTCTTGTTGGGTTGGAATCTACAAAGATGTGGTCTAAAAGGCTTTGGAAAGATTTTGGGCATCACCTGAAAATTGCTGGCTGGTCGCCAAAGGGAAGTGATGCCAGTGGTGGTGTTCGTCAGAGTTGGATGTTACTAGAATTTCATGAAAACAGATCTACTAAGTTGTTGCTAACGTCACATGAAGGGCTAGGGTTTTGGACTATGATGGTGGTTAAGGTTTTAGACTATGATGGCGGCTAGGGTTTGGAGCTCTTGACAGTGAATAAAATTCTAATTTGAGGAAGTTTAGTGAACGAAGTTTTGCTCTGATACCAATGTTGATGTAGGACAGTAGAGAGATTAAGCAAATAGAGAAAGAATAATAAGAATAAGATAGGGGGAAAAGAAGAAAAAAGGGGAAGGAGAACAAGCGCACAGGTTTCAGTTCAAAATTTTATTCATCAATATCATGTCCAATCCTAATAATCGAAGGCCTTTAAATAGGCTAATAACTTCTTATGATAACTAAAGGTAAAATTTTTTTTTAAAAAAAAGAAAGATTACAATCCTAAAAATTCTATTCAAAATAAATTACCTAAAAGGAAACAAATCTCTAATAAAATCCTATTCAAAATAAATCTTAAAAATAAAATAATCTTTAGATGGATTTGCAATGCCTACCCATCGAGTCCAAGTACACCATTCCTCGATGTTCGCATTCGAAGCTTGAACCATAAAAATATGGCATCATTGGCACTTACATTTCTGGACTAAGTATAACTATACCATCGCAGGCATCTATATTGCTTTGTTAGTTATTGGCCCACTAGACTCAGTAACCAAAATTTTCAATTTTTGTATGATGGTTCATGTCATTAATTCAATAATCAAAACATGATACTCTCAAACCCTAGATTTCATAACCCCAGTCATTATCTAATAATCACATGCAAAACACAATTAATCATAATAAACCCAATTAAAGCCATATAAATACCCTAGTGCAAACATTAGAATAATAATAATAATAATAATAATAATAATAATAATAATAATAATAATAAAAAATCAACCTCGGTTGATAATTGGACAAAAGCTCTCAACAATACTATTAAGTAATAATATAGGCTCACTTGGCTAACCATATTAAATTTCAAAATACATATCTAATACAAAATATCTTCACAAAGAACAAGAGAATAATTATGAAAAAAATATAATCTGAGCTATAACAAAATAACATCTAAACTTGACCTAGGGTTCATCTAAGTCTCAGGCTTGGCAACTATAACAAAATATTTAGGGAAGTGAGCAGGAGTCCACGTATTGCTCACTATGCACATAAACACAACAACATGCCCTAGCATGCTATCATCATATAGCATCAACAATCATATCATTATCAACTTATGTCCAAATCAAATCCAAATCATTACCAGTTATCCAATTACCATTATTTCATGATACGCACACACAAACATGGGGTAAGTACTTTGCAAGATTGTCTCATGGCCACGAGAGCCACCAAAACAATCTTGTGGCCACCAAGCAACGATCAAAGGCATGCACATGCAAGGATATACCTCATGAGCACAGGAGGGGGCATGCACACATGAGACTATATCTCATGTGCAAGGGAGCCAAAGCGTGCCATAATCAAAGCTTGTGCACAAGGATCAAATCTCCTGCATATGGGTGCCATAATTAGGATCCGCATGGCCTTGAATTAGGTATGTGCACGACAGCAGTCCTTCAATTGTAGAATAGCGTGCTTTGTCTTGGCCTCTACACTTCCAAGGTTCAATTTTCTCAATTCTTAAGTATTTGGATTAATGTTTAAGGTCATTTTCAGTTATTAACAGTTTGTGAAGTTAATCATACCATCAATTTCTTATTTAATCCAAGATTTTTTTGGCAACATTTCCAATCACTATTCATCATCTTCTACCTCAAAACATGTATACATGAACATCAAGTATATCAACATCCCAACCATGCACATATCATGTCATATATCATAATCAAACTTGTCATATGCATTAGTTGAAAAGTAAAATGAAACAGAAGAACGTCGAGAATGCCGAAACTCGATAACCATCAACATTTAGGCTCTAACACCACACCAAGGCTCAAGAATAATTCCTTAACACTCTAATTTCACAATGGAGTGAAGAGGGTGAACAAAGTTGGGAAGAACACTCATCAAAGTCTCTCTTCAACTCTTGGTTTGAAAAATTCTCTTAACTCAATTACATAATCATATATATAACTAAGATACTTCATAATGAAGGAAAGCAAAAGCAAGAGTTCAAAACAATACTGTTTTAGTTTAAAATATAATAAATAAAATATCATAAAAATATATAATTAAAATATTATTAAATATATATATATATTATTTTAGTGAGCCTGCTCGCAAACACAAGCTTTCGAGCTGAACTTTTCTAGGCTTAAACTTAAATCTAAACAATCCATAAATCAGGCTCGATTCAAGTTCGTTTTAGTCATAAACCGAGCTTCAGCTCTAGCTGAACTTTTTTTGAGCTGAGCTCAAATAACTCGATTCGTTTCCACCTTTAGCTACCACCACGCACCTATCACCGCTCCCCTAAGCCCAACCCTACCAACCACCCCCTATGGACACCATCTCCATTCATATATTTTGATTTTGTTTTGACAACATTTGTAAATATCAACTTAGAGGGGTAACCTAGTCGTGTGCAAGACACACTTTGCAACTGTAAACTTGGAGGGGTCCATCCTAGGTTCAAAACTCCACAAAAGTTTCTCCCCCCTAAAGGCTGCTTCTGCTTATGTAAGTTTTTCCATACTTGCCCGTTTCATAGGTCTTGTGGAGTCACAAACCTAGGATTCATTCTCTAGGGTGGGTCCAATGTGACCTTTTTTGGGAATATTCCTTGTTACCGAAAAACAAAAAATTAAAGAAATTAAAAAAAAAGACATTTGTAATATCAAGTATATATTATTTGTTTTTGGATTACAAAAATACAACCAAAACATAAAAAAAAAAAAAAAACCTATCGAATGACGCCTAAGTTACCTCTACCATGGTAGTTTAACACAAATATGGGCATGAAAAGAATACGCTGAAGTGGAGATTTCAAAAATATTAAGACATGATAAATATATTCTTATATGCATATATGCAAACGTAACCATTTGTTCATTTTTGCATTAAAATATATCATAATTTATTTATATCTGCTTTAGGAAATTATATAAATAAACATATCGAAGTTATTGTATTTTAAAATTGCTAAAACTCAAGAGAAAAAACCATTAATGAAAATGGGTAAAAATTCATATTATTTTCATCTTGTTATTTAATTCGAAGTTTTTTCTTAGAATTAAAATGTGATTCACGCGTGTCCAAGTGATTCGTATGTCCCCCAAGACTCCGAAGAGTAATTATATCTAACAGAAGCATAGACTTGATATGACATCTTCCTAGAAGTAATTATATTAAGGCCTTTGGATGAGATAATTATCAACATGGTATCCAAACATAAGTACCTGTGTTTTAATCTCACCACATCTACAACTGGAATAGGCTTGGCTACCCATAGAGTAATAGGACCCACAAGAGAGCGTGTTCATGGTATTAAATTATAAGTCAAGACACTTAAACTTCTAATGAGACGGCTGCACAAGCAAGGGCTCTAATGAGATGTGGAAAGAGCTCAATGTATCTTAAGGAAATCTCTATACAGTAATTTTCTTTCTTTCTTTTTTCTCTCTCTTGAGTAAGTTCTCCACACAGTTTTAAGACTGGCATCTGTGAAATAATGAAATAAAATAGAACAAAACACGCATGCGATTCAAAGATGTTGTCAAAAGAAAAAATAGAATGACATAATTCCACATGGAATCCAGATTGCCAGAACTCAAAATTATTTAGCTGCAACTATTAAAGTTCTAATTTTTCAATCGTACAACAATGTATCATGAAAATAAGGCCTATGTCAGGAAATTGTTTTAATTTCGTCAATGTCATGCAAACCCAAGATTCTAAGATTCTGTTTTACAATTTTTACAAGCATCAGGTGAGAGTTCATAAAAATGCGTTATGATTAACTACATCTGAAGGGGGAAACCATATCCAGATGAATCTGATTATTCCAAGTTCTCCAGGAGAGATGGTTTCTGGAAATAAATATATTAAAAGTTCCATATCAAGAACCATTATAAGTTTCAGTACGTACCCATCCATTTCAGGCATCTGAATATCCATAAAGCAAGCATCAAAACTACGTGGTAACTGGAGCAATGCAAGAGCAGCTTTGCCATCCTCAGCAAATTCCACATCAGCTCCAAACTTCTTGAGTGCACCAGCTGCAACTCTGCGGTTCACCCTATTGTCATCAACAACCAATAGTTTCTTGCCAGAAAGCAAGCTCCTAAGAAAAGCAGACCCATTAACCAAGTCTTTCCCTTGCTGTGTTTTCTTTGCCAATCCCAACACTTGTTGAAGGCATGCTGCCACCATACTTGCTCTCAACGGTTTCATGATTACAGTATCTGCAAAACCTACTTGTTTTGCTTCATCAAACTCAGCACCAGAAATATTCGTTGCAAGTAGGATCAGCTTAGGCAATTTAAATGTATGTCTGTTCTCTTTCCGGTCCAAGAACCATAAATTTGCATTACTATCCTCACCAGATATCCATAAGTCCTTCTCAACTAGAATCATATCTGGTTGCCGTTCATTTCTGCCATGATGAAAGTAGTTGAATTCAGGAAATAGAATGATTTTACTTCAACAGATTGTAGATCATAATGACATTACTTGCACAAATAACTAAACAAATAACTAAATTCAATATTACAAGAAGAAACACTGGGAAGTTCCATTTGTACATATCTTTGCATGGGAAAACAAAAAACGAAAATAATACCAAACAATAAACAGAACATTGGATATAACCGAAGAGACAGGTAGGGGTTGCACAATTATATATGTGATGGCTACGTACAAGAACAGGATACAAAAAGATCTAAATGAAATGGTAGAGATAGTGTTTGTGATTTATTCAAGATTTTCAACCATGTGTCATGTCTGGGCCAATAAGATGGGAGTCATTGTCACAGTATTTACACCTCAGAAATCACAGGATGCAGAAACGACAATATCTAGGCTTTTAAACCTAATTGGTGGTCGAGTTTTGCTGAAATTAAATTTAAAAGTAGGTAAAGGGAAATTGCATATTTCTTGGGCAAAAAAGAAAAATTATCTTTAAAAAATAAAATAAAATTGGGAATTTTAAAATCTATCTTAAATAACAAAGATTTCTACCTAAGTGAACACTAGAAAAATAAAAAGAGAAACAAAACAAGTACTTACTTAGATCTCAATGAACCATTTTTCCCAGATATTGAAACTGCCTGCCTGATGCTACTAAAACTTTCAACGAGGATACCAAGTCTCTTCAGATGGTATTTGGTCACAGCTACCCTTACTGGTTTCTCATCAACTACAATTGCTTTCAGTCCTTCAAGATCTTCTGGGAGAGGTTTTTCCTGATCACCAAAAACATTTTTCTCACACCTTCTACAGGCTGCAGTAAATGAAAATGTGCTTCCAACTTGAGGACGACTTATGAAATTTATCTGACCACCCATTAGCTCAACCAGACACTTGCTAATATTCAACCCAATACCAGTTCGACCATAATTTCTAGAGGTTGAACTGTCAACCTGCATGAAAGGTGTGAAAACCTGATTCTGAACACTTAAAGGAATGCCAATCCCTGTATCTTCCACAGATACCAGCAAAGCAACATTCTGAGAGGTCTCTTCAGTGGCCACCTGGAGCTCTTCGTCAGCAATTAAATATTTAAAAGTATCCCAACTGTTGCGGTCATCAGCAGCTTCATAACCACTTAAGGTTTTAAATTGATAACCACCAGACATGACCACACCTGATCCTCCGTTCAAATAGGATTCAGCTTTTGCATTGATTACAGCCTTTTCATGTTCGGCTAGATGAACTCGAACAAATATATGTCCTCGCTCAGTGAACTGACAAAAGCTAGATTTTATTAGCATGACCTATAGCGACTAGGTGAGAAAGTGCAAATGATATCTTTGGGTTTATGATTCTACAAGTTGGGAGAAATGTCAAGATAAATATGTATATATTATTTCCTTTTTTTTGCCCCCCAAGGCTGTAAGAGTGAAGAAAGGGGCAATAGTAGAGATCAAAATACAGGGCTTCACCAGCCAAATGGATCATTGACAAAATTAACAATAAAAAAGAGAGATTTTACTACAAAAATCAGAGCATCATAGTTAAATGATTCACTTACTTTGACAAAATTGCCCACAAGATTTGTGATAACTCGTCGGAATCTTCCTGGATCACCCATAACTAATTCAGGAACTTTATCAGAGACAAACACAGACAACTTCACTTCCCCATTGAATTCACAGCATTGAGTTGGGAGTGAATATACAAAATTCACAATGAAAAGCATCAGTCACAATTCATCGCAAAGAAAGGTCACAAAGATTAGCTAAATTGGAGTCAATAGATGAAAGTTCCAGCTTAGCTGCTGGTGCACCAGTTGCTGATATACAGAGAATCAAAAGTCAAGAGATGGAATGAGCTAATGACACTTGGCTGCAATTAGCCTTAGACAATTGGCAGAGTTTGTTAGATAGGAATATTCTTTGATTTTACAGCTGTTATAGTTTGTTATTCTAACCTATTTACTGTTATTCTTTGCTGTATATATATATATAGGAAATCAGTATTGATTTCTTCATAAATGAAGAACGAGTTTTTGTTTTCTTTCACTCAATTCATTCCCATCATCTTCCTTTTGATTTTTATGGCTTTTTCTTCTTCTTTTCTAACATGGTATCAGAGCTAGAACTCTTGTGAAAGTCATTTTCTTCTTCTTTTCTTCTTTTCAATTCTCAATGGCAGAGGAAACTCCATCTCATTTCTCTGGTTCAACCAATCCATCTACTCAAACCATTTCTCCTTCAGATGATCCCAACAGCCCTTTTTATCTACACCACAGTGATAATGCTAACACTGTGGTGGTCACACCACATTTGACAGGTCCTAACTATCTTTCTTGGCAGAGGTCCTTCATTCTAGCCATCTCAATCAAGAACAAGCTTGGATTTCTTGATAGGACCATTGAAACTCCTGAGCTCACTAGTGACCTTTACATTCCTTGGTTACGTTGCAATAACTTGGTTCTTTCTTGGATTCTTAATTCCATCTCCAAGGAGATTGCCTCCAATGTGCTGTATATCAGCTCAGCTAAGACAGTATGGGAAACACTCAAGGCACGCTTTGCACAGCCTGATAATGTGCGTATCTACGAGCTTCAACAGCAACTTGGATCAATTGTGCAAGGAACTCTTATCTGTAAGTGATTATTTCACTCAATTAAATGCCGTTTGGGAAGGGCTTCATAACTATAGACCCCTTCCTCACTGCTCATGTGGACTTTGTACCGGTAAAACATTAAAAACCATTGGTGAGACTCAACAAACAGATCATGTATTCAAGTTCTTAATGAGTCTGAATGACACCTATGATAGCATTAGGGGACAAATCATTCTCATGAGTCCCATGCATTCGTTGGATAGGATTTTTTCCTTGGTTTTGCAGGAAGAAAGGCAGAGGCAAGCAAGGACTCTTGTGATGCCTAACTCTGAGTCATCAGCTCTGGCAGTAGTCCACAGTCCAGCAAAGAGGAGGGAAAGGGCTGATGTTACAAGCTTCCACTGTGGAAAGGTTGGACACACCAAAGAAAAATGTTATCGTTTGATTGATTTTCCACCCAACTTTAAATTCACCAAGGTCAAGCCTGGATACTCTTCTGGTTCATCTTCAAGTAAGCATTCAACCAATCAAGTGACTTCACAAGGGAAGGATAAAGGGTCTCAAAATACTCCACAGTTGCCTTTAACTGAGGCTCAGCTTCATCAGCTCATAGCTCTTGTCAATGCCTAGTCCTCAAAGTTTCATCTCAGTGATTCCATTGCCTCAGCCAACCTAAATCAGTCCAACGCTCAGGCAGTCACTTCCGCAGAGGCCAATTTCATTACCTCCCATGCTTCTAACATGGCAGGTATAAATCCATGTCCCTCAATTGCCCCTAACATTCTTGATTCCTCTTTGTTTTCCACTAAATCACCAATCACACCTTGGATTTTGGATACGGGAGCCACAAACCATATGGTCTGCTCGGTTTCTCTTCTAACCACCATCACTTGTGAAACTCAGGCTTTGGTTCATTTGCCTAATCAAACTTATGCTAGAGTCACACATATTGGCACTGTGAGAATTTCAGATTCTCTTACTCTCACTAATGTTCTGTGTGTTCCCACTTTTGCTTTCAATCATATCTCAGTCAGTAAACTCACTCAGAACACTTCTATTTGTCTTATTTTCCTTGAAAAACACTGTTTCATACAGGACCGGTCTTCATGGATGACGATTGGTCTTGCTGAATCCTCCAATGGTCTCTATTTCATCAATCCTCAGTCCATTTCCTGCAACACAATCCAGAGTCTTCCTTTTTCCAGCCACACTACCAGCAGGGCTACTCATCCTATCAGCAATCGAGTCTTTGATTCCAATAAACAACAGCGTTTAGATCTATGGCACCTTAGAGTAGGACATGTCTCTTATAAGAGAATGGAATGTAATTTAGTCACATGTTCCCAGTATAAAGTGTAATAAAGATCTACAATGTACTGTTTGTCATTTAGCAAAACAGAAGAGAAAATCTTTCCATTTGAGTACCTCTTCTACATCTTTCCCATTTGAATTAATACATTGTGACATTTGGGGTCCCTATCTCACCGCATCTACTCAAGGTCATCGTTATTTTTTAACTATTGTGGATGATCATACTCGGGTTACTTGGGTATATTTGATGAAATTCAAATCAGAAGTTAGAACCCTTTTACAGGGTTTTGTTTATATGATTAGAACTCAGTTTAACTCCCAAGTCAAACAAATACGTTCTGATAATGGATTGGAATTTCAGATGCATGATTTTTATAACTCTCATGGTATTCTACATCAAACATCATATGTTGATACCCCTCAACAAAATGGGATAGTGGAGAGGAAGCACCAGCATCTTCTTTCAATGGCTCGTGCTCTCCTTTTCCAAGCCTCATTACCATCCAAATTTTGGGGAGATGCAGTTTTGACTGCAACTCACATCATCAATAGAATTCCAACCCCGGTTTTGCACCAAAAATCACCATATGAGATGCTTTCTCCTCTATTCCTTCTTATACACATCTAAAGGTTTTTGGGTGCTTATGCTTTGCCTCTACCCTCAAACATAATAGAACCAAATTGAGTCCACGAGCAAAGAAATGCATTTTTGTAGGATATCCACCTGGTGTGAAAGGTTACAAGCTCTATGATCTTGAAACCGAGTCTTACTTTATCTCAAGGGACGTCATTTTCTATGAGACTGAGTTCCCATTCCATAATTCAGATTCTCACATCTCAAATTCTCAGAGCTACAATGATCTGGTTCTTCCTTCTGCTCTACCAGATTCTTTTCCTTTCTACTCTCAACCTTCTCCACTCATTTCATCTTCTTCTCCTTCCTCTCCGACTAACCAAAACACTCATACTTCACCTCAGCATCCTTCACTTCAGCATCTTTCACCTGAATCATCTCCTAGTCCCTCATCTACTATCCCTTTTCATGAAGCTTCTGACTCATCCTCATTTAACCTTGATAATACCTCACCTTCACATGACCATACCTCACCTCCTATCATTCATAGGAGGTCAAAACGAACTCGCCATCCACCCACCCATCTACGTGATTATCACTGTCAGATTGCACATACTCATGCCACCCTAAACAAACCTGTCACTCCTACTGCACATCCCATTCATCAGTACTTATCTTATGATAACTTATCTTCTTCTCACAAAACTTATGCTCTTTCCCTGTCCATGCTTCGTGAACCTAAGAATTACCTTGAAGCTATGAAATTTAAGCCTTGGCGGGATGCTATGACTGCTGAATTGAAAGCCTTAGAGGCAAATGGAACATGGACAGTGACTCATTTACCTCTAGGAAAAATTGCAGTGGGTTGTAAGTATGTTTATAAGGTGAAACTAAACTCTGATGGGACAGTAGATAGGCCTAAAGCTCGATTGGTGGCTAAAGGCTACACACAAAAGGAAGGCTTTGATTACCAAGAAACTTTCAGCCCTGTAGCCAAGCTTACTACTGTCAGGGTCTTTCTTGCACTTGCAGCAATTCATAATTGGCATCTTTTCCAATTAGATGTAGAGAATGCTTTTCTTCATGGGGATTTAGAAGAAGAGATTTACATGGAGTTGCCTCCTGGTTTTCACAGCAAGGGGGGGTCATCTAGTGAAAGTAATAGGTTGGTATGTAAGCTTCATAAATCTCTTTATGGCCTTAAACAGGCTTCTCGGCAATGGAACTCAAAATTTTCTGCTTCTCTTATTTCCATTGGTTTCCAACAGTCTAAATCTGATTACTCACTATTTACTAGAAATGATGAGGATGGATTTGTGGCTCTTTTGGTTTATGTCGATGACATAATCATTGGAAGTTCCAATATCAAAGTCATTGACAGTGTAAAGGCTCACTTGCACTCACAGTTCAAAATCAAGGATTTGGGTGTGCTAAAGTACTTTTTGGGATTGGAGATTGCTAGGTCAGTTTCTGGCATACACTTGTGTCAGAGAAAGTATAGCCTTGAGATTCTTGAGGATGCAGGACTTCTAGGATGTAAACCAGCCAATACCCCAATAGAAATCAATTACAAACTTTCTCATTCATCGTCAGATTTGTTGGTTGATTCTTCAAGTTACAGAAGGTTAATTGGGAGACTGATATATCTTACAATTACAAGACCTGATATCACCTATGCTGTCAACATTCTAAGTCAGTTCATGGACAAGCCAGCAGAGATACATATGCATGTTGCTTATCAAATCCTAAGGTATCTAAAAGGATCTATAGGGCAGGGCATTTTCTTCTCATCTCAGTCTACTTTACATATCAAAGCCTTCAGTGACTCAGATTGGGCTGCTTGCCCAGAAACAAGAAGATCAATTACAGGTTTTTGTACATTTATTGGTGATTCCCTTGTTAGCTGGAAATCCAAAAAGCAAGCCACAGTCTCACGATCTTCTGCGGAAGCAGAATACCGAGCCTTGGGTCACACTACTTGTGAAATTGTTTGGCTCCTCTCTTTACTAAAGGATTTCAACATTGCTCACCCTCAGCCAGCACTTCTATACTGTGACAGTCAAGCAGCTCTTCATCTCACCAAAAATCCAATGTTCCATGAAAGGACAAAGCACATCGAATTGGATTGCCATTTTGTTAGAGAAAAGGCACTGGCCAAGATCATTACAGCAGTACATATAGCCTCAAAATTCCAGCTTGTAGACATTTTTACGAAAGCTTTACCCTCTGCCACTTTCCATTTCTTACTGTCCAAGATGGGCATTCTAAATATCTATGCCCATCTTGAGGGGGAGTCACAAAGATTAGCTAAATTGGAGTCAATAGATGAAAGTTCCAGCTCAGCTGCTGCTGGTGCACCAGTTGCTGATATACAGAGAATCAAAAGTCAAGAGATGGAATGAGCTAATGACACTTGGCTGCAATTAGCCTTAGATAATTGGCAGAGTTTGTTAGATAGGAATATTCTTTGATTTTACAGCTGTTATAGTTTGTTATTCTAACCTATTTACTGTTATTCTTTGTTGTATATATATATATAGGAAATAAGTATTGATTTCTTCATAAATGAAGAATAAGTTTTTGTTTTCTTTCACTCAATTCATTCCCATCATCTTCCTTTTGATTTTTATGGCTTTTTCTTCTTCTTTTCTAACAAAAGGTGTGGACAGAAAAGGGCAGAAAAAGCACCATAGTTAAAAAGAAGAAAACTGGGATGTCACTTAGTAAATAGTGAAATGTGCAACAGTTCACACCCTAAAAAGTGAAAACTCAATAACAGTAAGAGCAAATATTTAAAAGGTCCCTTGAGGCAACAGTTTGGTTAAAAAATTCAAGCATGGATGTAGTAATTGGTACTATTGCGGTGAGTAGAAGTTACCTCAATACCCTTGTGCCTAGACTTCTCCGAGAATAAGGAGAGAACATCATCTAGTAGGGAGCGAAGGTCAAATGGGACTGCCTCCAACTCTAACCTGCCAGCTTCGATTTTTGCCCAGTCAAGCACTTCATTCATTAATGTTTATCAGTGCCTTTCCGCAAGCTTGAGCGGTTTAAGCATACTCCCTTTGGGTCGAACTCAGACCAGTATCTAACAGCAGGGCAAGCATTCCTGCAAATGCATAAATAGGGGATAGCATTTTGACAACATATTTATGTCCACTGACATGAAAGAAAAAATAATAATAATAAAAATTGAGGGATCTTTGCCATACCAAGGATGCCATTCATGGGCGTCTTAATTTCATGTGAAACAGTGGCTAGAAACTGACATTAATGAATGGAAAAGGAAGAAAAGGAAATTAGTACAAAAGGCTCTTAATTGACATTTTTGATGATGACAACTAAACCATGCTCCTTAAAACAGGTTTGCCATGGGACCTGTGATCTGGCAACATCAGCAGCTTCTGCTTGGCTTTTCAGTTCCTGCATTTCATGGAAATCATCCTCAACTCTGACAATGTGAATTGCTGCACCATATATCATGTAACCGATTAGAAGTCCAATCACGAAGAATAAGAACGCAGTGGTAGGTGCTGTCCATGATGTGGGTGCCTTCTGAAGGTACCTGTTTGGGATTTCAAATAAAGAGTTATCATCTGAAGACAAAAACTTTATATTTTTCCTCTCTCTCTCTCTCTCTCTCTCTCTCTCTCCCTCTCTCTCTCTCTCTCTCTCTTCCCACTTTAATGGTAGCAGTCAATTGGATGGTTCTCCTCACAGCATGTTTGAGACTTGGCTTTTCAAATAAGAAATAATTGCTGGGGCCAGTTACCTACACACCATTTCGTGCTTCCTGAATGGATCTCCAAAATCAAGTTTGCTGACATGCCTTAGAGACATATCACCATCTTGATATTGGTGTCCATGCATGATTAATGGATCAGAGAAGTTAGTAACATCATAAACATTGATCACAACTGCTTGATTCCCAGCTAGTTGCCCAAGTAAATTCTCAACAAGTGACTCCACGTCAAAGGCCCCACCAAGATATCTGCTTTCAATAGAAACATCACTTCACTCACAGGCATAACTTTGTTCAAACAGATAAAAGTGGAGGGAATTTAAAGATAGAGAAGAAATAATATAGAGACAGAGAAACTAGTATGTTAATCTCCTCTCTTTTATAGAACCTTCGTACCATCAGATTACAAATCAAACTCCCAAACAAACAAAATAACTGAACCAATTTCTAAGATAGCACTCGGCTCATAAAACAGCATAACATAGTAATAACCAAGAAAAGGTCTATCCAATGCCAAGTGCGCAAAATTCAGGGTATGAAGAAGGGTGATGAGTGTAGACCTAATACTTGCGCTAGTGGCACAAAGTGATTGCTCTTAAACTCAAACCCAAAGTCTCACACTTGACATTCCAAAGTTCTTATAATGCCAAGCAACAGACACAATATCACTCCTTTTTTGATTAATAACACACAATACCATTCTCTCCAAGAGGAACAAATAAGAAGAACAGCAAGGGGCTGCCTGATGGAAGCTAAAAATTGTAGTGCTAAATTAATAGTGAACACTTGAAGTTGCTAAATAAAATTTTGGTCAATTTGTATAATTCAAGTGTTTATTTAGAAACTACTGTCAGTCGAGGACTTGAAATTAGAAAGTGTTCTATTACAAATTGCTCATGATCACGCAAAAGTTCACTTGTTTGTGATCACACAAAAGTTCACCCAAATTGCTCATGATTACCCCAAAGACTATGCTCCGTCGTTTGTCACTAACTTTGCTACAATTAAAGACCACTACTACACTTCCACCACAACCCCCCCCCCTCCAAAAAAAAAAAAAACAAGAAGAAGAAATAGAATAGCAGCTATCCCTTTAGAATGCATAATAATTCCTTTGTAAAATTTAAAATTGGGTTTCAATTCTATGAACTATTATGGTCCCAATCCTAATCTGAAGAGGCCAACCACATATTCAAGATATTAATAACACAGATAAATGTATACATAAATTGCCAATGGTAGAGCCAAACGAGGAATCAAATGAAACTTCAGCCTGAATGTTATTGGTATTAGGAATTAGCCACTTGATTTGGTGCAGCAGTAATGTTGTTCCATTACTACCTAAGAGTAACGGGATGCTTGCTGAGGGAAGGGTATCTACATTTGAACCTCTCCAAATTCTGCAATGCAAGAACATTGTGTACTGGATTGTCTTTTACATTATTTTGGAACTAGGGTACATTTAGCTCAAGACAACGTCAAGTACTCCCCCCCCCCCACCGGGGGATAAGTAATCGTAATAATTTTTTTTTTTTCATGACTAAAATATGTTAGAAGGTATCAAGGAAATGCCACCCAAGAACAAAAAGACAAAAATTTCTATCTAGCTCAATTAAAAATCCATATGCTAATAAAAAAACAAAAAATAAAAATTATGAAAATTTGAATCTCTCCTTTAAACGTCTACAAAAGTTCATTTAATAAACAAAATTTTCTTTTCTTTCCTTTTCTCATTTCCAATCCACAGCCAATTGCAGAACTGAGTGCCCATGCACCAAGGGTTTGTAGGAAGAAGCAAAAGTAATTATGCATCACAATACCACATCTGCAATGTGATCTGCTCAATTTATTACCTCTAGACCATAATTACCAAGGTCCCTCACTCCCCTATAGAATCATGATCTAGATCACACAATCCCAATCGCAATTCATTTGCGATTTGGATCATAAATATGAGACCCCTATATAAAATCTAATTTATTGATAAATGAGAAGGAAAAAAATAAGTGTGAATAAAGTAGTAGTTTATTTACCTATTGATTGAATTTTTTAATTTTTTTTTTATCTTATTTATCTTAGATATTTGAAATTTTAGAATTTGGATTATTTATTAAGTATATAATGAATTATGTATTATTTTACTTGTTTCTTCTAATTACTATTAAAATATTTTCTCAAACTATGTATACAAACATATATATATATATATATTACATGGATATAAATGAACAACCTCTTTTTAAACAAATTGCGACCGAAATGGCACTCCAGTTAAGCCTATCCCTCCATATTGTGTACCAAAGAAAATACCGAACCACGTACCTATACTTATACCATGTACCATAACAAACAGCGTTTTGCTCTAGACTACGAAGCTGACTTTGCCTATGCAAGCCAAATGAAGGGGGGAAACTAACCATCTTGGCTCAAAATTTTTATCAAGTACAAGCTGAAACAAGTCGTTAGCGACAGAATGTCAAGTTCCCCTCAACCCTAGGATTCCTTCAATTGTTTGCGGTGGGTCTCCTAGCTCACCACCAAAAACACCATTCTAGTACGGGATCAGCTAACAAATCTGCAGATAGCTTGCAATGCATTCAAAAACTAACTCACAACAGAAAAGACAAACAATAGGGCATATACCCTGCAGTTGCTTGAATGCGTTCTTCCGCTGATGGGTTCGGAGCGAGATTGGATTTGTAAACAGGGAATGTCAACACAACCCCAAGATGATAGGAACCCAGCAACCTGAAGGGCCTCGTGAGGACTGCCTTTCCAGTAGCCCTTGCCCTCAAGACGTTTCCGCGGTCGTCCTGCATCAAGCAAAGGGCTAAGAAAGACCCAATTGATGATCTTAAAGCACATAATAATTGTGTTGACATAAAAAAACCACATATAAATCAGAAAATCAACAAACTACCTCCCCAGACATCATGTCAAGTGATTCAATGTAGGAAACCGTTTCTTGAGAGAATATAACCGGTGCATACTCGTCCCGAATAGGTGAAGGCTTCTTCTCCATTGTCCTTATCGTCCAACCATGTTGCCTCTCAAATTCTTCTCTTTCTGAGTTAACCACTCTCTGTGCATAGGCCACACCACTCAACAGTGGCCGGTCAAAGGCCGTCCGGGCAGCGTACTCTGCAAAGGTTTCCTGCATTGCTTACAATAAAGTTATAAACCATGCCCAAAAACTCAGACTACGCACGCACAAAAAAATAAATAAATAAATAAATAAGAGAGGGAACATCACAGAAGCCTAAAAAGAACACAAGTAAACCGGATCGATTGCAGATGGATTTTTGTAATAGTGAAAAGTTGAGACAAGGATAGCAAGGGCATGGACATGGTTGACACTGACACTAAATTGATCTTGTAACATCCTGGCCCGCTGATCGCACATGCTCACAAGCACTTCCTTCCTTCTCTCCTTGACATCAGCGTCCATTCTCTCATAAATTACTCTGCTCGCAAAGCCCACAATAAATATCCAAAAGCAGCAGAATCTTGGGGAGGCAACCTCTGTTGATGAATGTGTACTTCCTTTCATTGCCCAATTGCTCATTCAACCTCACGGCCACCAAGTGGTGCCCTTGCATCTTCAGACCCATCACCGCTAAATTTGCTCTACCTCTCTCTCTCTTCTTCCCCTTTTTTCCACTTCATTTCTCAGCTAACAAACAAGAACCCAGAATGTATACTGTATATACATACAAACATTAGCTACAATTTTTTTTTTTTTTTTGGCAGAGGATGGGTTTTCCAGAAGCACTTTTTATGCAATACAAACAGAAATGGACCCCATGTCTGCACTCGAAGACTAAACTATCATTACAGCATTGTTTTGCGTGATCCAAATTACAAGGACCCCAAAAGCCCCGACCACAACATAATCAGCACTGCAATCTCTCTCTCCCTCTCTCTGTCTCTCCACGTCTCACAGAAGGGAACTAAGGGTTGGAGACGAGGAAAATTTTCTAAATTCTCTCTTATGGAACAAGCATGGCTTCGTCAAAAGATACTTACCAAAAAAAAAATGGCTTCGTCAAAAGATGGACGGAGCCCAAGTCGCAATGACGTCTCTCTCTCTCTCTCTCTCTCTCTCTAAAATAATATGCATCTCCCTGTACAATGGAGGTTCAGCTTTGAATCGAATAAAAATAAAATGGACAGAACTCTAATCATACGTCCTCTGTCAGCAAAGCGAGGAGATTGGTTGAAGAGTCCAGACAAAGCAGAGCACGTTCACCATTCTCTCTGTTTTTAACTATGAACGACATAGACTAAGATCAAAAAAGATATCAGAGAAAGGTATATAAATATAGTTTAGCCTTGAATACCAGCTAAGCAAAAGCATACTTAGAACCTCAAACCTCAAGAAACAGAGAGAGAAACCAGGGTCAACCAGTTTCTGGGTACATTGAACTGGTTGTTTTGTTTTTTGTTTTTTCTGTTTTTTTTTTTTTTTTTTTTTTTTTTTTTGTTTTGTTTGTGGGCGATAGAGATATCAGCCTTACCCTGCTTTTTAAGGTAACAGAATCGAATTTCAGGATTTTTGCAGATGGGCGGTTGTCCCCCAAATCCTAAATGATTGTCCCCTAGAGGGCCTCAAGCTCCACACTCCCTCCCCATTAACAAAAATAATAATAAATAAATAAATCATTTTCTCCCTCTAGACGCTTGGACTCGGCTCCCTACTCTTTTTTTTTTTTTTTTTTTCTAGTTTTGTAAAACATTGTGTTTAATTTTCATTTAAAGAAAGACAGTTCAAACTCAATTCATAATAAATGCAAAGTTAATATAATGAGATTTACAATCAATTGTATTGGTTATGATTTATAAAAATAAAAAATTAAAAGAAACAAAAATAGCAAAGTAGCGAGATCAAGCTCCTTCATCCGATTATATTTATGTTTTTGAGAAAGATAAAATGCACTTTTGCTTTTTTTTTTTCATTTTCACTCTTCATTCCTTCTTGCAGGGGATGATACTCTGATTGACCAATTTGTTGAGCGAGATTGAAAACAAAAACGGAACAGAGCGTCAGAACATTTTTCGTAAAAATATTATCAAAGTGAGAGTGTCTTATGAACGTATATATAAATTTATAACTCTATATCTGATCATATATAATTGTTTAATTTTTATTTGCATGTATTAACTTCTTAAAAAACATATTATTTATCTTAAATTAGAAAAATAAGAATGTTTTATAACTGGATCAAAATAAATAAATAATAATCAATAGATATATTAACTTGTTAGATTATTATTAATAAAGTTGTAACATTTAAAACCTTTTATTGACTAATAGTGATTATTTTGTTATTCATACAAGTGAATTGATGTATAATACATCATTATAATTTTGTATTAATTTTTTATAAAATTGAAGAAAAATATGAATTCATTTCAATTCAAAGATTTGACCAAATGAATTAGTGGATTTAACCAGAATTTGTGTTAAATTCATGAATTTAAGAATTGGAGTGTGATTCACCACCCGGATTAGATTACTTAAATAATACTTTTTAAAGTTGGGTGTAAAAAATTTTAAAATAAAATCCAGTAAAAAAAATTTGAATATTTAAATTGATTGAAAAATTATTTGTAGCATTTGATAACCAATCAAAAAAATTAGTATTTATTTAAATTTTTATGCATAGCTTGTTTTGTACCAACTGAAATAAAATTAAGGTAACCTTTATTTAGACAGATTTTTGTGTTTGTTTGGTACTAACTAAAATAAAACTAACCATTTTGCACAAGAATTACTAACGCCCTGTATTTTTACAATCCGAAGCCAATATTCACTAAACATGTGTTAATGGGACTGAATAAAATAAAGAAAAATGGATCACGTTTTTAAGTTGAGTCACACAACGTAATTGTAAAAGTCAAATGCCGAGATCAATGTATACAATATAATTAATAAATAAGATTCCATGGCAACTAATACATCTTTCAAATCCATAAAATACAAATAATTTAAAATAATATATTATTAAATAAAAAATGTTGTGGCTAAGTCCACGCGCCGAACCAATAGGTATAGCCATGTGCTTTAATTCTTACATTGTGCATCCAAGATCACCCAATTATATAAAAATTAAATTTTATATTTTTTAAAATAAGGCCACGAACATAAAAGTCTGAGAGCCGCTACATGAGGCTTTCAAAGTGGACATATCATCGAGAAACTCAAATTTTATTTCTAGTTTAAAATATTTTGATTACATTTTTTTAAAATATGATAAAAAGTCCCTTTTTATAGATTTCTAATTAATCTGTGTGAGAAGAGGTAATGAATCTAGGCGTGCAGCTACACTCAAAAATTGATGCCTAGATACTTAAGGATATTTAGAGTCCCTTTCCATTCCTTACAATTATGATCTCACAATATAATATACAATTTATAATAATCATTGCAATTCAACCCTAAAATAAATGTATATGATGCATGAAAAGTAATGTGGTTATGCTTTGCAAGGCTACTTACATATCCCTTCGAGAATCGGGCCAATCATAGTTCATGTATGTAAATGCAGTGAAATGCCTGCCTATTTAGTTGTAATGTTCCCTAGAGGGTTTTATGTGCTGGATAGACTCTAAACGTAATTTAAAGGCTAAATTTGCTATTGATATTCCACTTGGGATGCTATGTAAAAGTTGAGCTCCGCTAGTGATGAAAATTGGGTTAAAGCTATCCTTAAGAAGTTAATGCAATATTTAGACTGATATAATCCATATGAATAAATAAATAAAATGACGGCCTAAAGGGGCCTGGTGGTCGGACTCAAGGTATCTACTCAAACTATGTATGTACCTTGTGAAGAGAATAGGTCGACATAGTTCAAATCTAAGGTGGTCCAAACCATGTGATTCCAGAATGTTGTGGCAGCAAACTGGTAGCCTTAGGCATCATCATTAGCCTTAGAGGGCATTCTAAAATGGCTAGCATGAAGATAGGGTCAATGATATGCATTAGGTTTGGTTATGAGAGCCTTGCTCTTTGATAGGTGAAGGAGTTAATGCCTTTGCATTCAACTCATTATAAAAGCTTAGCTCTAGTTTTGATGAATGAATTTGTGCCTCATAATATGATTTAATAAAGGAGTTTAACTTCATGTCAAATGTGGAAGGTAATGCCTTGCACTAGAGTCAATACGGGAGCCAAGCTCTTAGATAGAAGCGCTTAACAATTAACCAATATAGAAGCTTAGTTCCTAATCTTGTAATTGTTAGTACCTCATGCATAAATGGGTAATGGAGTCTTACTTTGAGTCTGGTGAATGGGTAGGTGCCTCGCACCTAGAGCTTAGCTTTAGGATTGGTATACACCTCACACTTATAACTAAGTTAGTGGCTAGCACATTGTTCTAAGGGAGCCTAGCTTAGTGTAAATGTGAGGGAGCCTAGCTCCAAGTGAAAATGATGAAGACTATGAAGAATGGGCCTGGATGCTATGTAAATGCTTGGATGTAATAATAGTTTATATCATAACATTTGCATATTGTCATGTTAACAGTTTCTAAGATGTTCTCATAAATTTCTACGAGAGACATTGTCACGCCCCGGATCTCGAGACCCGAGGATTGAGTGATAAACACACATAACATGCACTAATATAACTATCCCATAATCAGAGCATTACAAAAACCTCTAAGTGAGCCCAAAACATAAGATGAGATAACATAAATTTAACCTTGGCTATAGTCAAGTCGCAAACTTCCAACATTCCTCCCATTAATACATAACTTAGACCTTAGGGCCCTTACAACCAAATCGAATAAGTCCTTAATGTACAATATTACAATTTCAAATAAAAACAAAACTAAGTAACCAAAAGTTCTGCTAAGTTTAGAAGGGCTTATGCATAAACACTCCTAATTCAACCCCATCAGCCCACCTGATTGATAAGACCTGTACCTGTATCCAAATCTGTAAGGACGTGAGCACGGGTCCACTTGTGCCCACGATGCCTCAAACAAACATATATGGTATGTAATCAACACATGCATGCCAATGTACATATATGCATAGATACACCAACATCTTTCTAAATGCCATAACGATTTATTAATATCAATTTATTTTCAACTTATGTAAGTATTTATCATCATTCAATAACATCATAGTATTGTATTCAATTCTAATTATTCTTCATTATTAAATTTCCCAAGTTTATATCCAATCACGTTCCATATCATATTATCACATATTCAACATTCAATCACACAACCATATCCACATTAGCACCCATTCATCATTCCATCACAATCTTCACATCCACATTTTCACTTATTCATCATTCGATCACATTGCCATAACTGAAATCAAATCTTGCAATGGTTACCCAAATATTGTTCTAGATCTTGTTACACGTCATATATGTGAGAATGAGCATAAAATCCCTACCTCAAGTTGAATAAAGATGAAGAACAAGAGAGGTTCTTCCCGGTTTTGAACTCCTAACTTTGATTTGGTTTGATCTCTTCACCCTTTGATCTAAATGACAAACAAATTACATAGATAGGTTCCTTGAGTGCTCAAATGCATATTTACAAAGTTAATTTGATTTTGGTTAAGGTTAGAAAAACTTACCATAAAATACTTCACTTGGTTCCTCCTTGGTTCTTTTTCTTCTCCCTCTCGGGTTCCTCTCTTCCAACTAACATTTCTCTCTCTCTTCCACCACACACACACATATATATATACCAAATTTTGCTAATATTTTAATGGTTCCACAGTAATTCCTAATTTTTCGTCCTCCTAGCCTAGATATAGGTATATAGGGGGATGGCTCGACCGCTCAAGTCAGAACAAATCATACCTATCACTTCTGTTAAAGCTCGGGCGCCCAACACCTTCTCAGCGTGCGCCCAAACTCTTGGGCGCCCATGTTGCATGCGCCCAAGCCTTGGGCGCCCACGTTGCGTGCTCCCAAGCCTTGGGCGCCCATGTTCCGTGCGCCCAAGGTGCCCCCCTTCTGCACTCGTGCTAAAATGTCAACTCTCACATGTTTGGCTCATCCTTCTCAAAGTTCCCCACTCTAAAGTACCATTGATGATGAATACCAATTAATTAACATACTATTACCTCAAAATGTTTGAATAACCATCTATTTACATTCATACAAAAGTCTGGGGTATTACATTCTCCCCCCATTCAAAAAAATTTCGTCCTCGAAATTTTATGTCATAGTCATGCACAAATGTCTGAGTAAACACTTGTAGATGTCTCATTTATATTTTAACTCACACCTTTAAGCAGGCTCTTTATCATCCTGAAACTTCTTGTACGTTGGAAACTTGAAATTCTATTTATTAATCAATATTCAGTTCACTTTACAAATTAATCATAACAATTCAAAAACACTAATAACTATACCTTCACTGTGCATCTATAAACTCAATAATTATTCCAATGGCTCCTCAAGTAATAGCAACCAAGTTTTCAAATCTTTATCCTTCATCTCTTACTATCTGGTATCCCACATTGCTCTATCTGATCACCTTTCCTACCAATCTCTTTTCTCCATAAAATTGAACTTCTTATCTTCCCACACAATACCTAGATTTCCTTAAATTTCCATAACATCTCTCACTTAATCAATATTTCCCAATTAATAACTGATGATAACTTTAATGCATCCATTCACCAAATTTTCCCTTAGCATAATTTATCTCGGACTGAATTCATCATTACCTCAAAAAGGTAACCTCTTTATTTCGTTCAAGTTTCTTCCTATAGGTCCAACACTTAAGCATGTGCCCTCAACATTTAACTCCTTTGTAACCGAAACTGGGGTTCATCCAATCAAAATTATATCACAAACCAAATGGGTCACATTATAATTATACTGAACTTGAGGTTGAAATCAACCTTGAAAATTGCCATAAAATGGCACTAACCACATATAAATGCCTGATCAAGCGTATCATAGTTAAGTGTAATAGATATCGGCTAGATATAGCCTCTAATCAAACTATACCACCAACCTCTTATCTTTTCTGCCTTTATAATCTTTCTTCTCTATTCAAACATCTCTTCTTTCCAAGTATTGTTTTCCATTTCAAATTCTCCTTCACTTTATATACTCACATTATTCTGTTGGTCTACCAAACTTTTAATCCAATGCAACTATTTTAGATTAATTAAAACTAAAATCCACAGCATAACTAATCATGAACAGGGAAACTATCAAATAAAACTAAGTAGATTGGTCATTCCATTCTGGAACCCTTTTTTAGTCCATGCATTCATCCTTTTCCCTATCTCCAATTGTAAACAAAACTTGCCCATTAATTTCTAATCTCATCATACTAAGCGCAATTAGTTTCGTCTATCCAAAGCCATTACCTTCCCTTAGCTCAATACTTCCACATAGATACATGCACTTTATAAACCAATTGGCAAGCCAACATTTTAACTGACCATAGAATACATCATTACTATTGTAAATTTCAGCTTTAACCATAGACAATCCAATGTAAAAACTCCTTAAGTCACTGTTTAATGCCATCCTTGATATTTCATTCACAAACATATACATGTCTACGTACCTATCAACTTTACCTCAACTTCGGTAAATACTCATCCTATAATTAAGACTTCGACAAATGAACAACACATCAATTATTGAAGAACATTCACATTTTACAATTCGTCTACATAACAATCTAAGCACCCCACATCATTATCTCCTTAAAAAGTACCAAGGCACTAACCAATCTGTAGTAGAAGCTCATAAAATATTGTCCTGGAACTCTCTTTTCAACTTATCTTCTATTAATAGTGTTCAAACCTTAAATCATTCCTTTGAAACATCAATAATTCTCTTAACTGCATTCAAATATACCAATCAGGTAATTAAGGCCAAATCCTACAATTTCCTATAGAGTCACAATTCATAAGACATCATATGTTAAGCTCTTAAATTTAATTCAACCAAAACCCCACTGTCTTATCAGTTCTAATTTCTCTCACATTTGCCACGGTCTTCTTTATACATGTAAGTCCAAGATATATTTCTTAATTCTACTTGTATTCAAGGTAAATTCTTGGCATCATCATACTTGAGTTGATCATATCAAAATGTTTAATCCACCACTTGTATGAACCTAAATTAATTGCCTCAAAGCCCAACCAATATGATAAGTTTAGTATAACCGAGGCCTTCAAACCTTCTTCGTACTTTCAACCATTCAACAAAATATCTCATTTTCAACTTTCTCTATTCACCTCTACTTCACACTAAATTTCCATGTAATCTTCCATCCACCATATAACAATTGATCTCACCAAGCATAATCAATAAATTAATGGATTTGCTTTATCATCCAGGCATACCAGGTTTAACTTACCGGTGAGTGCTATAAGCACACAAATTAACCTCCCAGATTTAATAAACTTCTTCCCTTGCATCAACCTTTAACAAATATTTTCACTTTCTCCTTTCAGGCAATTAGCTAGTAAACTCCATTAAAACACCTTCAAACTTTCATGAACATCACCTTGTACTTTATTTCACTATATCTCTTAGTGTTACCATCACTTACCATAATCTCAATTGAAACTGACTTCTAAACCTCTTCTTCCTAAAGTTCATCTACTTATAGTACACTTACTCATTCTTGAACTCAGTTCACCCATTTATAGCCATATCTCTATACTCATGCATTTTCTAATAAAGACAGTCCCACGACTGGGATCTGGTATCCCCCTTTCCATAATATGGTCGAGGCACATCCTTAATATTACCATAACACTCAAAGCTAAATCCACTTTAACCAATCTAGTTCTCACCACTAACACCGTTCTATAAAGTCAACAACCTTAACACTCAAAGGGTTAAAGACAACCAAATCGGTTCTAATTTTCAATTCATACATGTCCATTTCCTTACCCATTAGCATTTCTCAATTAAGGAATTCAAATCATAGTAGCCACATGTTGAGATACAGTGGATCGAATTAGCCATTCAAGAAATATAACCAACATTGAACCAAGTTCAACACAATAGCCATTCCAAAGTTACAATAGTGTGTTTTACCAACATCACTGAAATAGCAATGCCATCAAGTTTCAAGTAAACAACATAGAGATGAAACAATTTCCTTAGTGTGACAACTTTAGCACAATTTGGTAACCAAAATTTCAGGTGGCCAAGCCAAATGTCTTTTAACATAACAGTTTAGAGAACTTTCAATTCAAAGGAATTTTCAATGTTTTAATGTGCAAGTAGCAATCAAGAATTCAATAAAACATGGACTCAGCTATGATCAGTTCCTTTCAAAGTTTAGAATTACTAGGATTCATCCTGCAATATATAAGAAGTGCAATAAGTAACATGGAGTATAACCTTCCTATATCATCTCTGAGTAACTCACCTTTGTGAAATTTATGTCTCTATTACCATTATTCTCATCCCAAAGAGTCTTGAAATCCCAAACATTCACTGAAAGTTACTTTAGCAATATACAGACTTTTCAACCTCTAACTTATAGCATCGACCATATTTTCGAGCTCCCTCAAATAATATGGGAGATCTTTAAATCAACCTCTTTCCTATATTCCACTCTTTTACTTCACTTCATAATTAGTTTATCTTACATAAACAAATACCTTTGGCATCCTTATGTTCTAATACATTCCAAACTGTTCTATTAGTTTACTTAACCACAACAAGACTTCAATGCTAAAATATCATAGCTAATACTGAATTAGGTACAAGTAAATCCTCCTCATATAATTCCAATCTCCTCAATTGATATTGCCATCTAATCATTAGACATTATCACACAACTCAATCTTCCCCGTAACCTTTCACAACATTAAAAACAATCCCTTCTTCAAGTAAAAGTAATCGTAAAATTTCAATCAACATATATTTTGTGCCATAAAACATTCTCATTATCATTACCCCACACATTTGTGCTCTACCCCAATTCATTTAAATCAATAAGTCTGTTAGCTAAGAGGTACTTGAGTAAGATAAAGGTGGTACCCCACCAACTTCACAAAACTTAAACATCAAACACAATCTTGGCTATACTCAATTACTACACTAATCCTTCAAAATCATCCGACCAAATATTACCTATCTCCAAACTTTGTCCCATGCAAACCAATTCAACATTTATTATTCTTGATGCTTAATGATTCAATCAAAACATCAATACTCGATAAGCAACATGCTGCCTTAATTACCACCAAATTTGCCAACTTTAGTTTTACTTAAAACCCAAACTTTTTATCATTCCTTTTAATAAGAGTCTCAAATGTCCCAACGTCCAATACTATATCTTATATGATCATAGACTCACAATCATTTGATTAAATTCCAAACTTCCAAGACTTCATTGGTGCCATAGAATATGGCCTAATAGAAAAATAATAGCGACATCTAATATGGAATCTAGGAAAGTCAAGCCAACCCTTGGGAGTTTGCTTCCACTCATCCCTAAGTATCACATCCAAGATCAACACCTCACTTACAAGACGACACTTAGACTCCTTTTTATTCAATCTCCAATTGACCATGCGAACATAAAGTTTTTTTCCCAATATGCCTAATATCATTTACTAAAACGGTCACCTCATCACAAATCTAAACCACCATATTATCAAATAACCAGTTATCACCAATCCATTATAATGATCAATCGCCGCTCATCAAGTTAGTAACTCGTACATTTTAAGATTCAATTCTCTACTATTGCCATTTCTACTTCAAATTTATTCCGTAATCTCACAATTCCCACCAATAAAAAGTAGTCTCAATAAATCCCAAAATCACAACCTTAGACTCTCTAAACCCCTTAGCACTTACAAATTTTCAATCATATCCACAATCACTTCTAATCATCTTTCATATTGCCAGGTCTACTATTAAAACATCTGTCAAACATTACTTTTAGGTTCACAAACCTCCAATGTTTACCAAATCCTTATTTCTCCAAACAATACAATCCAGGTTCTAGTAACATTTAGTTATGACCATCTCTACCATGATTCTTACCACAAAACGTTAATAAGTCCATCCAATAAAAATGACTAAATGTCAATTAGAACACATCAACATAAAACACGCAAAGCTAGACTCCCACTGTCCCTTAGGTATTTTGACCTAGGCTTTGATACCAACCTGTCACGCCCCGGATCTCGCGACCTGAGGGTTGAGTGATAAACACACATAACATGCACTAATATAACCATCCCATGATCAAAGCATTACAAAAAGCTCTAGGTGAGCCCAAAACATAAGACGAGATAACATAAATTTAACCTTGGCTATAGTCAAGTCGCAAACTTCCAACATTCCTCTCATTAATACATAACTTAGGCCTTAGGGCCCTTACAACCAAATCGAATAAGTCCTTAATGTACAATATTACAATTTCAAATAAAAACAAAACTAAGTAACCAAAAGTTCTGCTAAGTCTAGAAGGGCTCATGCATAAGCACTCCTAATTCAACCTCATCAGCCCACCTGATTGATAAGACCTGTACCTGTATCCAAACCTGTAGGGATGTGAGCATGGGTCCACTTGTGCCCATGATGCCTCAAACAAACATATATGGTATGTAATCAACACATACATGTCAATGTACATATATGCACAGATACACCAACATCTTTCTATATGCCATAACGATTTATTAATATCAATTAATTTTCAACTTATGTAAGTATTTATCATCATTCAATAACATCATAGTACTGTATTCAATTCCAATTATTCTTCATTATTAAATTTCCCAAGTTTATATCCAATCACGTTCCATATCACATTATCACATATTTAACATATATCACATTATCACATATTCAACATTCAATCACACAACCATATCCACATTAGCACCCATTCATCATTCCATCACAATCTTCACATCCACATTTTTACTTATTCATCATTTGATCACATTTCCATAATCACACAAGTCATCGGGGGTTGGTTGCATCCACAATATCATCTTTTATGGGCCAATACCCAACGGAGATGATAAGCCCACATCATCATTTAGGATGGCAATCCAGGGCCACGAGGAGCCAAAACACACATAATGTTGTGGGCTACTAACCCACTGGCATTGACACCAAAGCCTGCGCAGGTTCTGGGTCTTTCAACCCGAGGGTAATCTCAAGACCCTTCCTATTTTCGCACCCCACTATGGCCCCGGCACATAACCAATCATTTATCACATTCAATACTCTTTAATCACAATTCACATTCATCACCATAAACTTTCCAACACACATAACCACATTCCAGTTCATCATGGAACACAACTCATTTCATCTCTTCATTTCATTTAACCTAAGCCTCATTTAATTTCCATCACTTATTAACAAAAGTTCACATTTCAATTCTTTCAAACATATATTCACTTTTTGGTTCATCCCAAGATTCATCACATATCAACATTGATCAAACCTTATTAAACATTCAACATTTATCATCATTATGAATTTGAGTCTCTTTGTCAATTTACATTTTACTTAATCAATCACTTGTTCATACACCTCATCATTTAGTTTACATCAAGACATAATCACAATTCTACTCGATCAAGACTCTTATCTCAAAGTAATCTTCCAATTCATTTCATTCAAGGTGACACTTATTCACCATTACAAGTTAAATCCCATTAGCTTAAGATAACAAACCCTTAATCACTTTTTAGAACACATTTCCCTTTCTAAATCCATGCAATTAATCAAATAAAATTTTCATGCGAAAAGATGTTACTAAATTCTCTCATAAACCTAAGGTAGAAGGTCAAAGTAAACAAAGTCAGAAATCGGACCTAAGCTCGGTGGGCGGCCAAGCTAGTACTCAGTCGTGCGCCCACGCCTTGTGTGCCCAAGGAGGCCGGGCGCCCAAGGGGTTGGGCGCTTTACTGTGTCTCTCTCGTGTGCCCACAGCTTGGTCCAAGTTACAGGTTTCATGCTCTGTTTTCAGGTTTCTTGGTTTTCCATACTTGGAACCTCAAATTGACCAACTTTAAGTTAAAATACCTGAAGTTTCATGTTCATAACATCTCCACAAGTCTTATAAGCATTAAAGGAAACCAACCATTTGAGTTTTCATTGACTATAGGCCAAGTTATGGATCATACATCCTTATCTTTCTCTCTACCTATACATGTGTGTATAACCCTCATTTTCTTCCGTAAATGAAATTAAATCTTGCAATGGTTATCCAAATATTGTTCTAGATCTTGTTACACATCATATATGCGAGAATGAGCATAAAATCCCTACCTCAAGTTGAATAAAGATGAAGAACAAGAGAAGGGTTCTTCCTGGTTTCAACCTCCCAAATTTGATTTGGTTTGATCTCTTCACCCTTTGATCTAAATGACAAACCAATTGCATAGATAGGTTCCTTGAGTGCTCAATTGCATATTTACAAAGTTAATTTGATTTTGTTTAAGGTTAGAAAGACTTACTATACAATACTTCACTTGGTTCCTCCTTGGTTCTTTTTCTTCTCCCTCCCGAGTTCCTCTCTTCCAACCAACATTTCTCTCTCTCTTCGACCTCACACACTTATATATATACCAATTTTTGCTAATATTTTAATGGTTCATTCCAAAATTTTCCTCACCCCTAGCCTAAATATAGGTATATTGGGGGATGGCTTGGTCGCTCAAGTCAGAACACATCATACCTGTTACTTCTGCTAAAGCTCGGGCACCTAACACCTTCTCAGCCATGCGCCCAAACTCTTGGGTGCTGTTGCATGCGCCCAAGCCTTGGGTGCCCACGTTCTGTGCGCCTAAGGTGCCCCCATTCTGCAGTCGTGCTAAAATGCCAACTCTCACATGTTTGGCTCATCCTTCTCAAAGTTCCCAACTCTAAAGTACAATTAATGATGAATACCACTTAATCAACATACTATTACCTCAAAATGTTTGAATAACCATCTATTTACATTCATGCAAAAGTCCGGGGTATTACAGACATGACTTAGAAGCCACTGGCTTAACAAATCCTAAGTTATTCCTAGTCTTTGGAGGGTTACTCCCTCAAGTAAATGCTCTAAATTGATAATTATTTGATTTCTAAGGCTATTTCTACTCGATTGGCTGTGTTTGCATGTATTCTAGTGTTCTAGCATGTCAGATAATGTTTAAACATAGCATATATCATAATATGACAAATTATAACAAGTAATTAGACATGATATGGCATGACAAAGATGATGTTAAGACATGTTATGGCATGGTAATATGATATGAGTAACTCATATATAATACTAAGAATTTTCCAAAATAGTTCCAGTAAATTCGGTTAATATCACCCATCAGTCCTAGCTTGGATATAGGAGTTGAGACCCAAATGATTTATGATCCTACTACCTTTCATTGGTAGAGGATATCTATTTACACTATAGAAATTTTTCTATCTTAATCAAGCAAATATACTAAATTATGTACAATAAAACAAAATTTTTTATAGAAAGAAAATAATATCAAGCAGGATTTCTAGAAGGAGAAAGTATAGAATATTCAGCCTTAACTTGAATGCTCTTAGATGTGGTGGATGAATGCGGAGAATAAACTAGGGTGAGCCCCTATTCATAGGCTAGGTTTTACACTGAGCAAAAACTTATAAAATGGACCCCAGTGCATTTTGCTTGCCTATGTGTCACTAGCGGGGTTTCTTACCAGTAATTACGGGCATAATTCCTCATTTGTGGGATTTAGGTACGGCTCAGGTTAGGTTCGGTAATGCTTAGAACAAATTCTGAATGTTCAGGCATTTTTTAGATATTTTGGGAAAGTTTCAGGAGTGCCAAGAGCTTCTTAGCATTTAGGGAGAAAATTTGGTCAATTATGGTTGATTAAGTCAAAATTAGGTTAAATTTAGGTTCTCCAGGACAATGTTATTGCTATCTGAAAATTGCTACTCCAAAATGGATTGCAACTGTGAGAGACCCACCTAATTCCTTCTACAAACCCTTGCAGGAACACCCAGGTTTACCTTTCCTACCACTTTTGGATATGATGATTTCAATTATGAGGTCAACTTAACTCTCAAGCTTTTCTATTAGCCGGTAGACTGGTACAAATATTTCTGGGCTCAAATCTCAAGGCATTTCTTTATTTTAATCTAATCTTGCTCAGTTGGGGTTTTGCCTAAAAAATGTACCCTTACTATCTTTGTGAAATTTGGGATCTTTTTGACTTGGTTTGAGGGCTCAATCAGTGTCCGATGCACAGGTCACTATGATTTTGCTGATAAAAAATGTTTTGGGCATATGATGTCCGGATAACCTCCGAAAGCATCAATTGACTATCTCAAGCCTTCATTTGGGTTCTCTCATATTTCTTTGATTATTCTAGAGTTCATCATATTTTTTAAACTTGAATTGGATGGCTCGATTGATACTGCTCTTTGGTATGTCGGTAAAGGCTATTTTCTCCTTTTAGACTAAATTAACCCTTGGATCTGGATTCCGATTGATTTCACAATGTGGGAGTCTTCAATTTCATTCTAGATGCCTTCGTATATTTTCATGACATTTTGACTTGATCCAAGCCTCCAATTTGTCTTTGCCCTTTTATTAAGGACGAAACCATCATTTTTGACTCGACAATTCCTTGCTTTGATTTAATCAAATTGATCTGCCTAATGCTTAAGAAAAAATATAAAAAAAATTTTGAGACTCAAATTTAAAATTTACAAGAATATGTATTTATCAAATTAAATTTTAAAAATGTACAAAGTACTGGACAAAAATGGGGTGACTACAAATAATTTCACAACCAATTAGTACATCTCAAATAATTACAATAAAGAATAAAAGTAATAAAATACCCACTAGTTGGTATAAGTCGAACAGCTAATAGTGTAAATTTGTAACCAACACCCTTAGGAAGTGATGGAGATTTATACTAAAAGACGTGCTTTATGTTTTGGTATTTCTATTTCATTTTAATGAGAATTGTTTTTTGAGCAATAAATGCCATTTATTATATTTGTGCTTGTATCTAGTATTCAGAAAGAGTATCTGATCTAATGTGTAGAGTACGACTTACACACAAAAACTAGGTCATCGGTTCTTTTGGAATACAAGTTTATTATTCACAATTTTAGATGGAACTGGACACTCTATCAGTAAAACTATAGCACACATTTTAGTAAGTCTATCTTGACTATGGAGAATGGTTTCGTTCCAACTATCTATGCTAGCACATTTTGTGTGTATTGAATAGGACCAAGTTAAGATAATTATTTTATATTGACTTTAAAAAATAATGTATACCTTATATTTATTATGATTACTTATGCTCTCAATTCGGATTCTATTCTTAGACACGTGTATATAGTAATTGTTTCTTTGATTACACAAAGAGTGAGATTCTATATATAAGTCAATAAACTTAGTGGGTTTGGGCAATGACATTGTATATATGGTGAATATTAATAGTTGAAGGATTCACGTCCTAATAAATTAGATTGATGATATCCCCTTAAGGAAGCTTATACGTTTTGACTGTATAAAATCTTGCAAGTGGATTTTGAAACCGATAAGTCAAATAAGTTAAGTGAAAAGGTCTCAAGGAAAACAAGAAGCCAATTAAATTAAATTGTCAATAATTAAATTTAATTGGTGGATATCTACAATCTTAACATGGGGAGATAACAAGTACTTAATATTAAGGCTCAAAAATATAATTTTGAATATAATTAGGAGTGCAATTATAATTCTTTAGTGGAATGAATTATAATTTACATAATTAAATCTTAATTTGTGTGAGATTGGTTAATTTAATTGTGTAGGAAACCTTTTTCATATTTGTTTGTTGGTCTCTACTGTAGGCTTATAAATACTCTCTCTGTTGGCAGTTCAGGTTACATTTTTGAAGTGAGTTTTTATTATACACTTGAAAAAAAAAGCCTAGAGATTGCTAGAGATCCCACAATCTGGTGAGAGAAGGATAGTATTTTCGGAATATAATAGAAAGCTGAAGGTAAAGATCGAGTAGTTGATTCGAAATCTTCAGAAATTTAGAATACTATTCTGTTGAGATCAATCCAAAGAGATCTTGAAGGAAAAATCATATTCTCATTGATCATAATTTTTTTTATATTATTGATATACACTATAACCGTGATCTTGGGGTTTTTTGCATTCCCCAACAAAAAGATCATCAACTATGAACACATTATTTTATGAAAAATGTTATTCTACAATGGAGTGAGCTAACTAAAGCTGAGGAATATCAAAATCTCTTAGAGTGCATATCTCCTAGAGTGTATATATATAGTTAGCATGGCTATACTACTTCGGATTGGGTGGTCCATTAATAAAAATTATGACCATATAGCATGTCATAGATGTAACAAATATCAAGTAGATGTTTAACCAGACAAAAAAGGTTAAACAAATCAGTACATAAAATAATATAATAATTTAATGGGCAAAAGTATAAATTATAAACCTTATGCTTTTCTTATATCATTAAAGTTCTGGGGTCAATTATTTGTTATTTTATGTCTCTAAATCCTTCTTTTACCCATATTCATTTCAGTGATCATAGATATAATGGTATACCAGTATGTCGTAATCCCCATAATTCAATTACGTACACAGTGCCTTTTCAAGGACAATTATATCCACACACTACGAGACTACCCCTCTCAAGATACCAATAGTACCTTTCCAAGGACTAACTCACCCAGGTAGTGTCATGCCCCGGATCTCGCGATCTGAGGGGTGAGTGATAAACACACACAACATGCACTAACATAACCACCCATGATCAGAGCAATGCAACGTAAACTACTGAGCCCGAGACATAAGATAAGATAACATAACATAAGTTAACCTTGACTACTGCCAGATCACATACTCCATACACCATTAACACCTAACTTAGGCTTTAAGGCCATTACAACCAAATCGAAAAAAAAAAAAAATCTGGAAATGTATAACATTACAATTTCAATTTAAAACTTGCACTAAGAGACCAAAAGCCTTGCTAATTTTTAGGAGGGCTCATGCAATGCACTTCTAGTCCAACCCCATTAGCCCACCTGATTGTTGTGGCCTATTCCTGCATCAAAATCTGTAGGAATGTGAGCACGGGTCCACTTGTGCCCACGATGCCTCAAGCAAACATATATGGTATGCAATCCAATCATGCAATGTAGTTCAAGTAAGGTTAGTCACTTTAACATTTTCTAGAGTCATAACATTTCATTAATATAACCAGTAGCTAAAATAAGTGGAAACATATATTCATTCAACAATGTCAAAGTTTAAGATTTCGAATTCGGTTAATGTTTATGTTTTGCAATTCAAACTTCAGTTCCAATCACATTTCAACACTATTTTATCACTTGAGTATTATTCAATCAAATAACCATATTCACATCATCATCCATTCATCATTACATTGCACAACCATAACCACACAAGTCATCGGGGGATGGGTGCATACATGTTATCGTCTTTTATGGGCCAATACCCAACGGAAATGATAAACCGACATCATCATTTAGGATCGCCGTCCAGGGCCACGAGGAGCCAAAACACACACAATGTTGTGGGCTACTAACCCATTGGCATTGACACCAAACCCTGCGCAGGTTCCGGAACTCTCAACCCGAGGGTAACTCAAGACCTTTCCTATTTTCGCACCCCACCACGGCCCCCGGCACACAACCAATCATTCATCACATTCAATACTCTTTAATCACAATTCACATTCATCACCATAAACTTTCCAACACACATAACCACATTCCATTCCATCATGGAACACAGCTCATTTCATCTCTTCATTTCATTTAACCTAAGCCTCACTTAATTAGCATCACTTATTAACAAAAGTTCACATTTCAATTTCTTTCAATCATATATTCACTTTTCGGTTCATCCCAAGATTCATTGCATATCAACATTGATCAACCTTATTAAACATATACTATCCAACACACATGTCAATGTTACGGTTCATTCCATAGCTCATTACATATCACATTGATCAAACCATATTAAGCATTCCATATTTACCAAAATTATAAACATATGTCTCTTTGTCAAGTTACCTTTCACTTAATCAATCACAAGTTCATATACCTCAACATTTAGTTTACATCAAGACATATTCACAATTCTCCTCGATTAAGACCCTTATCTCAAAGTAAGCTTCCAACTCATTTCATTCAAGGTAGCATTCATTCACCCTTACAAGTTAAATCCCATAGGTTTAAGATAATCAACCCTTAATCACTTTTTAAAGCTCATTTCCCTTTTTAAATCAATGCAATTAATCAAGTAAAAGTTTCATGTAAAAGCATGTTACCAACTCTTTCATAAGCCCAAGGTAGAAGGCCACACTAAGCAAAGTCAAGAAAGTGTCATAGGCTCGGTGGGCTCCCAAGCTAACACTTAGCCGTGCGCCTAAGAGGCTTGGGCGCCCACACCTTGTGCGCCCAAGGGCTGGGGCTTGGGCGCTTGACTGTGTCTTTCTCGTGCACCCACAGTTTGGTCCAAGTTTCGAGTTTCGTACTCTGTTTTCTGGTTTCATGGTTTTTCACCCTTAGGACCTCAAATTGACCAAGTTAAAGTAAAAACACCTAAAGTTTCATGTTTCTAACATCAATACAAGGTTCTTAGGCACCAAACGAAGTTATCAATTTGAGTTTTCCTCAACCAAAAGTCAAGTTATGGATCAAAACACCATTTTCACTCTCTCAACCTATACATATATATATATATACATGTGTATAACTCCTATTTTCTTCCATGAATGTAACCAACACTTGAAAATGGTTTTCTAAGGGTAATCTACTCCAAGTTACACATCACATGTGTAAGAATGAGGCATCAAATCCCTACATCAAGTTGTAAGAAGATGGATCAACAAGAAGGTGTTTTATGGTTCTAAGCTTTCAAGCTTTGATGGACTCAATCCTCTCCCTCCTTGATCCAAACTACAAATAAATCACATAGAAGAGTTACTTGAGGGTCCAATTACACTTTTGCAAGAGAATTTTATTTCTATGAAGGCTAGATGAACTTACTCTTAAGGATTCCACCTGGTTGCCCTTTCTTCTTCTTTACTCTTCCTTTGCGTCTTCACCCGATTTTCTTCTTCTCAAAACTACTTCTCTCTCTATCTCTTGCATCATTTCACACACACATATATATAATCAATATTTTAAACCCCCAACAGTGAATTTTAGACCCTCTCATTACCCCTAGCTAGATATGGTTAATAGGGGAGAAGGGCCGGCTGAAAAATGCAGAGAAACTCACATCTGTCAAGTCCACTGTTCCTTGGGCGCCCATACCTTCTCAGGTGGGTGCCCATGACCTTGGGCGCCCATAACATGTGCGCCCAAGACCTTGGGTGCCCATGCCTTGTGCGCCCAAGGTGCCTCTTTGCCCTGCACTTAGCTATAATGCCAGCTCTCGCATGTTTGGCTCATCCTTCTCAAAGTTCCAATCTCTAAAGTATAATTAACGAGAATTACTTCTTAACCAACATGCAAATATCTTCAAAATATTCAAATAACCCTTTATTTACATTCATGCAAAAGTCTAAGGTATTACAAATACAAGGTCCGAGGTATTACAGGTAGTATGTGGGTCTACTACACCCAAACCAATCTGGAGCTATCGGCTATCACCATATATCAAAGGGGAAGCCACCCCTATCATATCAAAGAATCATAACAATGATCAAGTTCCTCTCTTTAAGTTTTTCATAATCTAACTCATATCATACACTATGTCTCAATTCTATGTTTATTTAGAGCAATTCCAATAAATCAATATTTAGAGCCATTTTAGGATTCTCTATCATATTATACATTTCACATAAATAGTTTCCACATTTAAAGGTCATCCATTTGTGTCACACCCCTAATTTTCACAACCGAATGACCCAGGATGACTTAAATTTAATAAATACAATGACAAAGTGCTTTGATACCAGCTGTCATTTCCCAAATTTATTTCTCCAAACCTAGGGTTGACCTGTGATAATAAATTAGGATATTTCAAAATTCCTAATTCATATTCAAATAAATTATAAGCCTATGGCTAGATCATTGGTGGAATTTTAACGGTTGGGCACAAAAATATATAGAAATAAAAAATAAGGTTACAAACTCATCTAATCGTCCCAACCACACGATTAATATTACGTATCAAATAAAAGTTAAGTCTAAAACATAATTATTACAATCACCTAATAAATATTATTAAATACAACAATTATCAATAGAGTTTGCTGTGCTAAGAAAAAAGAAAAATAAATTGTTGTCGAGAGGAAATTTCAAGAGAGATTAATTTCTTCCTAGTTCAATAATCGCATTCTAAATATTACAATCAAAATAACTTCCAAGTATAAGGGTGTGTGGTATAGTTTTATTTGATGAGTCTATGATTATGTCTATCGGGAACAAACTAAATTGACACAATAATTTTTATCCTAAATTTTAGGACTTGTTGCAATTTAGTTTAAAGAATAATTTAATTGACAATTAAAGAAATGTAAAAACAATAAAAATTAAATTTAAATTAATAAGGCAATTGAAAAAAATAAAATAGTTGTCTATTTCAATTTCGAATCCAAATTCGAATTTATCCTTACCACACACTTATATTAATTTATCTCAATCAAAAAATCACCTTGAAAATTAAACGATCAAAAGATTTTTAACTAAAGCACATTTTTAAATAAAATTAAGTTTGGTATTTATAAGAAAATTTTAATCCCATTAGAGTCATCAATAATTACATATAATGGAGTCTAATAGTTTTTGGATGTTCAAAACCTTAACTTAAATTATTAATTTAAGGCCTAAAATAATTTTTATAATAAAAATATTGGTACGTAAATCTGGGTATAGTTGAAATGCTAATTTTTTTATTTCCATGTAAAACGGACTCCTAAATACAATCTGAATTTAAAGACCGTAAATGAACTTTTGAACTAGAATTGAAACTGAAGAACACGAAATCTAAATACTGGAATTCAAAGTTGAACTAGGAATTGAATTAAAAAATAATAAAATTTGAAGAAAATTTTAAGAACTAAAAGTTAAACCAAATCGACTCTTAAAACTAAAAACGAAAATGAAACAAAATGACGCTGCTAATCTACTCTACTACCTACTCCTATTGCTTTTTCTATTCTACTACTTGTGTTTTCGTCGCTTGCTGCTGTTCGTTTCTGTAGGCACATGCGAAGGAATCTATGAATGATTAGAGTTGGAGTTGGAGTTGGATTGAATTGAGATAGACCTCTTAAACGAATTGGTATATATTTCATCCACTACTACAAAATCAGTTAGAATTTTCAGACAGGTCATGTTGTCCTGCGAGAAAAGAATGTAAAAGCAAAAGAATAGAAAAGCAAAGCAACAAAATAATAAAAAATTATATAGTAAATATTAAAATAATTTATTTAATAATTTTATTATTAGATAATATTGTAATTTACTAAATTACTAATTCAACTATTTTACTAATTAAAATATCATAACAGATTATTTTGTTAGTTTATTTAAATTTATTACAAAAATTACTAATATAACCTAAATATATACTTAATTCTAGTATTTTAATTATTAAATAATTACACTTTAAGAGTGTTTCCATTCATCTTTAGTATCTTTATGCTCAAAGTTTTGAAAAAATTTTCTATAACGGGATTAGTTGCTAAAGCCCATAAATCAAAATCTCCTAGATGCTTATATACAGTAATTATAATACTAAATTATATTGTGTAACCTAATATCGTGATCATGATTAAGTGGCATCTTGTTCATGCAACAAATAATTTAACTGATCATAAATGGACAGTGTAAATCAACTTAATAGTCCGTCACTTTAACCATTATCTCACTTACAAATTAAATGATTTAATGCTACTGTTTAATACCATAATGAAATGGGGGTTGCAATGGTAGGGATTTTAGATTTAGATTTTTAATATTTCGGGATTAAGCCCCCATAGCAATACTAATTTCATGTATTTTTACTCTTCAACATAAAACAATCATTGGAATGAATTAAATAAAATCAAATAATTTCAAACATAAAATTTCATAAAATTTATAATCATGGGAAGATTTGATAAAGGGGAATCTATAAACCTCCTAGTTCAATTATATTCTTATCCTCTTCTACTCTCATTCTTGGGAATCAGTGACTTTATAAGACTTAGCATCCAGTGTATTCTAATAATGTCATCCACCAAAAATCTAGATCGATGATCTAACTGGGTAGGTCATAAGGAGGCATTCCCCAAACAAATAGATAAGTTCCCATCTCCGCTTAAAAAGGCTAATTCTATCCACCCATCACCCCATTGCGTATGATAATCTTAGCACCATGCGCTTTGAACATATTTTCGCTCTTTAACCATTCCAAGAGTATCTTGCATGAAAATAAGACCTTTCATTCAAACTAGTGATGTTCCTGGGTGATGAATCACGTGTGAGATTATTTGGTAACATTCATTCAAAATTTCAATTCTTTTTATTTATCTCAGTCCATATTTAAGTCATAAATTTTTTAGATGAATTTAAATTTAACACAATTACAAATATTATTTTCACATAGATAAGTACTTCAAGTACAAAAACAAAGTATTAATTTGCTAGAATTAATTAAGATTTAGGTCTAATTAAGCCAATTCTTTTGACAAGTTTACCAGACTAACTTTGATAAGTATAAGAATATATCTTGTGAAATATTTAATCATGTTGAGGTTGGTGGCTTGGTGGGAAGGCGACTCGATTATTGATCGTAAGGTCATGAGGTCAAATCTCAATTTTGCCCCTTTTTGTTGTATTATTTTATAAAATATAAAATAATAATTAAACCCTTGAGCTTCTTCTTAATCTTAGAAAGTTTTCTAAGTTTTATTTTATTCTATATAAGTAGTAAAGTGTATAAAAAATTAAATAATTGAGTTCTTATGAGATTACAAAGCTAGTACAACCTAAATTGGAATTTAATTTGGTGGAACAGTAAAATTAACTATAATAATAACATGAATTACTTCTAATTACTATATCATCTATAACTAAACCCTTATTCCACATTAATTCACAATATTATATTAGAATAGGGTTCCTACCATTGCAATTAAAATATAAGGAAATATTCAATTTATTCAAGTAAATAATTTACCAATCAATAAAACATTTTATGCAATTAATCCAATTAAATTGACCAAGTCATAAGAATATAGATCAATAATAAATAGATCATCAATAGGTTGGATATGGCCCAGATCCAATCTAGATTCGGTTAATTACTAGTGATATTGACTCTTAAAACCCATTTTGAAAATCTAGAAGATCCAAATCCATTTGATCCATTAATTTTTGGATTGGATTTGGATAAATCTTATAGATCCACTTTGGACCTAAAGATCCATCTTTATTTTTGTTTTTTTATTTTTAGTTTTGAAACCCTAGGCTCGGTCACATCACACATCGTTGGTCACTTAACTCTCTCATCACCTATTCTGAACTTTCTCATTCTCGCCAGGAAAAACTTGAAACTTCATCTCCATCTCAAGCTTCGATCTCAATTTCATGCTTCAATCTTTATATCAAGCTCTTCATCGTCCAACATAAGTTTGATGAAGGTACAAATTGATTCTCTTGAAAAGTTTCACTCATTCGTATATGTATTTTATTAATTAATTTGCACGTTCTGTTCTATATTTCTTATCGATGATTTTTCTAGGTTTTAATATTTTTCTCTTCAATGACTTTGGATTTAATCGACCTCTATTTGGTCAGGATTTTGTGGGTGTGAGGTTTCTAGGGTTTGTTAGCTGATTTTATATTGTCTATTGATTTGACTGGTTATGCATTGGAGTTGGACTATATTTGTTTCTATTTTTGGTTGACAATACTGCAACTTGAGTGCTTCATAACTCTGATGTGGATGACATAATTTTTTATGATTTCCAAAGTCAATGTCAAAGGTTTAACATTAATTTTTGTTTTTGTTATAGGTTAATTTTGGATGTGGCTCTGAAAGTCTACCTAATTGTTTATTAGAATATCCAACTTCTCTAGAGAGAGTTGTTGGTGTTAATATCTTGCCAAAGGGTCTTAGTCGTGCAGCTATATATATATTGAGTTGAATTATAGATGAGAAAGACAATTAAAGTTTTAAAGAAAGATGAAAAAACTTTTTAAGTCCATTGTGAAATTATCTACTTCATTAATGTGATTTAAAGTTTTAAATTGTGTTTGTTTGTAGCCTTTTTCCTTTTCTTTTATTTTCTGTTATTTATGTGTGTGCATCTGTATATATATTGAAAATTTTTTGAATCTAACAATATATATCAATCACACACGAAAATAAAGAACACCGAAAAATTAACGAGAAAAACCCTTTTTAAGAAAAAATCTCAAAAAATAATTCCATTATATAACCAGGTTATAAGACTCTACTCGAACTCTCTGTGAATCATCACACGAATCCTTTTGTTACTTTTACTTGATTACACGATGAACCTAAACCAAGTGGACTTTCTGAATCCTCAGAAAGTAAACAGACTCAACAAAGAATAAAAGAAAATAAGATAAAGATCATTAAGCTCACAAAGTAAAAATCTCTCTCTCAAAGACTCTATATTATGACCTCTCAATTATTTTTGTACATTAAGCTTGTGCATATATATATATATATATATGGACTTACAAAATCCTATTCCAACTAGGACTCAAATACATAAACATATTTGTCAAAATAGAAATAAAATTTTCATAATATTAAGAATATTCATCAGAGCGATCTCTCGTGCTCCTAGTGCTTTGCCTGTAAAAATACCTTGACCCTTTAGGTTGTATGCGCCCAACCTGTGGGGTTTATTGGAATTAATTCTCGGATTGATTCTAACTTTGACTTGAATTGCAAATTATCTTTTTGACAATATACAGATTCTCTAAACTTTGAATTATCTTTTTTCTTTTCAAATTTGGAAACAAATATATTTGTAATATTTGATTCAAGATTTGTTTGGATTTGCCAAAATAAAACTTTACAATCTCCCCTTTAGTAATTCCATTACAAAACATAATTAAATTTCAATCATAATCTGCAACACTTGAACAAACCATTAAAAACACCAAATGGCAACAAAATAAAAATTAATGTTCATCCAAAGTCAAAAGTTAATATCCAACTTTTGTGAAATTTTTATTCCCCTTTTTGTTATTAGAATTGACAAAACCAAGGAAAAGTAAATAAACATAATTACAATACAAATCAATAATAATAGCCACTCCACCACCACTAACTCCTCAATCCTGTGAGTTTCTTTGAAAAAATCTACCACATACTATTTTATGCTTAAAAAAATATACTACAAAAATTATGAAAAAGTAGAAAAATTTCACAATATATTTATCAAAGAAATTTTAATTCTCCTATATTCAAACATGTAAACCAATCATTCAATCAGTTTAGTTTAATTGAACAACAATCCATCTTCCCGAATAAATTTTCATGATTATGTCATGAGATAAATTAAGCCATAAAATTAAACAAATACTTGTGCTTGCGTGAACGCATGATAGATCAAGCATATATTCTCCCCTCTAAACAAATCACAAGACAAAAAATTAAATTTGAGGCACTAAATGAATTGCGAGCAATTTGTTGATTTTATTTTTAATTTTTGGATTATTCATGAGATATATCAATTAATTTTCAACCATCCAAATTTTTGTTTCTTCATGAATATCCTTTTCAAGGTCTCAATGGCTTTCGCATACTTATGAATAGGTAGCCATTTCCTCTATGTCATTTTTCCCAGCGAGTGGTTATTTTGACAACCGACATGTCAATAGAGTGGCTGCACTTTAGTCCATTGATAGTCCTTTGCAAGACAGGATACATTATTTCTTTTAATTACTCAACATCATTTTTTAAATGCATCAAATATTAGTTTAAAATCCATAGACAAGAAGATGGAAAAATATACACAAAATTAGTCAAGTGTTTAAAGAAACCCATCAAAATTATGGTAAAATTCATTAAAACAATTCTTTTTAATTCACATGGGAATAAGAATTTTAGTCCAACATAATTGATTGACTGAATTTTGATGTACATGTAAGAAGATAGAATTCATAAAATATCTAATTAACAAATTGTGAACTTCTATCTTTCTTAATTTTTATCAAGTCCAATTAAAAATAAGCACAAATACCCAAACAATTTAAAAAAATTACTCTTCCTAACTCCAATTTTTTTAAATCAAATAAAATTGAAACAAATGATGCAAAAGCCTTAAAAAAAAAAAAAACTAATCTACATGATTTCACAGAACTAGGATAAAATATAACAAAAATGCAAAGACTAATTTATTAAAAAATAAAATTTACCTCTACTTATCAAGGCTTACCCCTTTAACATCCTTTGGAGTACGCATGACATTCAAATCACACTTTCTAATCCAAACATCTATAGTTTTTGGAAAAGTGGTATTGATAGTACTTTTCTCACACCTTTACTTTTTATGAAAATTTGAATTCTTGGTTCTGAGAACTTTTCATTCTTAGGTTTAGAAAAATTCAAATTCTTTGGCTTTTGAAACTGACATGGATTTTTAAAAGAATTTTTAGGAAAATTAGTGAAATCTTGAAACCTATTTGTCACAGGAACTCTGTGGTTTTGATTGCTAGAAAAGTTTTTCACATAATTTAGAGGAAGACCACAGAGTTTATGACAATTTGGGCGAATATGGCCTTTGATGCCACAATGGTGACACATAAGTAAAAAGGTTTAGGGCTAAGCAAAATGTGTACCGTTCACCTTTGGAGGTTGAAATTGTTGAGGTTTAAACTTTGGAGCACTTTTCTTTGGTGGGGTTGCATCATGTTTAGGAGTGGCCTTTGTTGCTTCTGGAGCAAATGGAGATACTACTGGCAAGTTTTTCTCTCCTTTGTATCCTACGCCAAATTTGTCTTCGTGTGGTCTCTGTTTATTTTATCTTTCATCAATCATCTTTAAGCTGGTATTCATATTCTCAAGAATCTTTCTATCATTCTTTATTTTGTTTCTAGTTTTTTTTATCTTGGCTTGAAGTTCCTCTATATTTTTCTCCTTTCCTTTAAGTTTTTTGTCATTCTCTTCCAATTTTTTCTCTTTCTCACCAAGCTTTGATTTTAAATTTTCAAGTAATTTGATAGTAAGATTTTTTATTAGATTCTAATGATGCCAACGTACCTAAGAGTTCTTATTCTCAATCTTTAAGGCATTTCTCTCATTTTTTAGCATGTTGTTCTTTTGATTCATGGCCTTTGTATTTTTCTTCAGCCCACAGCATTCCTGAATGAGTTGATCGTAGGCTTGCTGAAGATCATCAAATTCTTCATTAGAATTTTCACTTTCAAATGATGTCTCAGTGTCACTTAGGGCACCAGTCTTTGTAATTCCTGAATAATTATGTGAGCCTAAAAAATGATAAAGTTACCTTCATCTTTAGAAGATGCAGAGGAGGAAAAGTCATTGGAATCAGAATCGCCATCAAGAGTGGCATTCGTCACTATAACTTGCTTTTTCTTCTTCTTATTTACACATTCTTGTGCTATGTAGTTGTATCCTTGGCATTCAAAGTACCAGATTTGCTTTGAAGTTTTCTTGTTGCTGTCTTTTTTGACCTTCTTGAATTTTCTTCTTTTTATTGAGGCTTCGAAACTGATTTATTAGCTTTATTGAATCTTGACTTCTTTAACTTGTTGAAGTATCTCGTGAATTTTTTAGCCATCAGAGCCATCTCCCCAAATTCACTTTCTCATTGTTTGATTTTACTTCATTTTCTTCTTTTGTTGTCTTGAGATTGTCACGCCTTGGATCTCACGACCCGAGGGGTGAGTGATAAACACACATAACATGCACTAACACTACCATCCTATGATCAGAGCAACGCAACAACTCCTGGTGAGCCACAACACATATTAAGATAATATGAAGTTAGCCTCGGCTAGTGCCAGGCCTCAAATTACAACATATCCTTCTCATTTAAGCTTTACATAGGCCTTAGGACCTTTACAACCATATCAATTGAGTCTCTCAATTTAATAATATTACAACCATCAAATAGATATTCAACTTAAATAACCAACAGTTCTAATAAGTCTGGAATGGCTCATGCAAAAGTACTTCTAGTCTAGCCCCATTACCCAACCTGATTAGTGTGTTCTGTTCCTGCAACAAAATCTGTAGGGACGTGAGCACAGGTCTACTTGTGCCCATGATGCTATATGCTAACATATATGGTATGAAACCAACACATGCATGCCATTATACGTTTATAGGTACATAAGTCAACATATAATATAAACTTTTTTTTTATAAGGTCCTCACCAACAAGTAACCAATTTAAGTGAAAGTATGCTTTTAGCCAACTTTATCGTAATGCAACATTCAATTTCAATTATTTCACTTTATGAGGTTTCTCACCCTTTAATTCAATCACATCTTGTTTACACATTAACACTTATTCATCATTAAACCACATAATCATATCTACTTTATCATTATTTCATCATTCAATCACACAATCACATCCACAGTATCATTATTTCATCATTCACTCACATGGCCACAACCACACAAATCCTCGGGAGTTGGGTGCATACACAACACCGTCTTTTATGGGCCAATACCCAACGGAAATGGTAAACCGAAATCCATCATTTAGGATCAAAGTCCAGGGTCACGGGTAACCCATACACACACAATGTTGTGGGCTACTAACCCACTGGCATTAACAACAAATCCTGCGTAGGTTTCAGGACTTTCAACCCGAGGGTAATCTCAAAACCCTTCCTGTTTCCGCACCCCACCACGACCCCTGGCACACAATCAGCCATTCATCACATACAATTCTCTTTAATCACAATTCACATTCATCACCATAAACTTTTCAACACACATGACCACATTCCATTTCATCATGGAATATATCTCATTTCATCTCTTCATTTCATTTATTCCAAGCCTCATTTATTTACCATCACATATTAACAAAGATCAAACATCAACAAATAGTTAACATTTAACCACATTTAATGTTTAATTCCCCCGTTCAAAACACATTTTAATTCATCATAGAGCTTATCACACTTTGTCTTTCCATTTCAATTATTCAAAGCCTTATTTAATTTCCATCACTTATTAACAAAAGTTTACATTTCAATTCATACTCTCTTATATCTCAAAGTAAACAATACTTTTTAACATTTTAAAGCAAGTTCCCTTTTCCAATTCATAGAATTTAGACAAATGAAACATCATGTAAAAACATGAAACCAACTCTTTATAACTCTATAGTAGGATGTCCAAAATGAACTAAGTCAGGAAACCTTTCTAGGCTCGATGGCCGCCCAATAGGTACTCAGTTGTGCGCCCAAGAAGGTAGGTGCCCAATTGATACCATCTCGTGGGCGCCCACAGCTTGGTTCAAGTGATGCTCTGTTTTCCAAGTCTTTTATTCTCCACACTTAAAACCTCAAATTGACTATGTTTAAGATGAAATACTTAAAGCTGCATGTTTCTAACATCTCCACAACACTTATGAGCATCAAAAGAAACCAACCATTTAAATTTTCACTAACTATTGGCCAAGTTATGGATCAGACATCCTCATCTCTCTCTCTACCCATACATGTCTGTATAACTCTCATTTTCTTCCATAAATGAAACTGAATCTTGCAAGAGTTACCCAAATGTTGTTCTAGACCTTGTTACACATCATACATGTAAGAATGAGCATAAAATCCCTACCTCAAACCCAATAGAGATGATGAACAAGGGGTGGTCTCTTCTCGATTTCAAGCTTCCAACTTTGATTGCTTTGATCTCTTCACCCTTTCATCTGAGTGACAAACAAATTTCATAGATGGGTTTCTTGAGTATCCAATTGCATTCTTGCAAAGTTAATTAGCTTTTAATCAAGGCTAGAATCACTTACCATTCAAACCCTCACTTGGTTCCCTTGTTTCTCCTTTCTTCTTTTTCTCCCAGTCACCCTCTCTTCCAACCTCAAAACCCTCTCTTTCTTGTATCACACACACACATATATGCAATTTACAAATATTTTTAAGGCCTCTATAGTATTCTTCAAGGTCTTTCCATTCCCTTAGCCTAGGTATAAGTGTGTAGGAGTAAGGGTTCAGCCACAATAGTCAAAACACATCACACCTGTCACTTTTACTATAGCTTGGGTACCCAAGGGCTTTCTTAGTCGTGCGCCCAAGTCTTAGGCGCCCATGTTCCGTGCGCCCAATCCTTGGGTGCCCATGATGTGTGTGCCCAAGGTGCCTCTTTCCCGCACTTTTGCTAGAATGTCAACTTTCACATGTTGGCACTACAGGAAAAACGGGTATAGGCGAGGAACATTTTCCTCGCCAAAGTCTCATTTTTCCTCGCTAAAAACTATAGACGAGGAAAAATATTCCTTGCATATTTCCTCACCTATGCTCGGTCGCCTATACTTTTTATCAAGGAAATTATAATTTCCTTGCCTATAGTAGCTTTTAGCGAGAAAAACCATTTTGTCGCCTATAGTGGTTTTTAGCGAGGAAAATTTTTTGTCGCCTATGCCTGCACCTTTTAGCGAGGAAATTTATTTTCCTCGCCTATAGTGGCTTTTAGCGAGGAAAGGATTTTGTCGCCTATAGTAGATTTTAGCAAAGAAAAACTTAAGTCGCCAATGCCTATATCTTTTAGCGAGGAAATTATATTTTCCTTACCTATTGTCACCTTTAGCGAGGAAATAATTTCGTCGCTAATTCTAAGTTTTAGCAAGGAAATAGGCATTTCCTCGCCTATAGTTAGTTTTTGTGAGAAAATTTGGTCATCGTCTATACTTGGCTGAGTACAATGAGAAGGATATTAGTGAGGAAAAAAGTTACTTTTAGCGAGGAAATATGTTCCTCACTAAAAGTATTAGTTAAAAAATAATTTTTTTAATATTTAATTTTTCAAAAATACCTGTACAGTAATAATCCAACAAAAATAAACCTATTACAATAATAAATCAAACATAAAATAAACCTGTTACAATATATACTAAAAATATTATACATGCTACAACATTAAAACCAAACGTATAAATTATCATATTGTAAAAGTTAACCCAACAATCCAACAACAAACATCAAAATTCAAAAAACAAAACAAAAATATTAAGATTGCATACAAATAAATAAACAAAATTAACTATTAATGTCTAACACTAGGGAGGTGAAGTAGTCCTGGCAGAGTGGAACTCCTCAAACATTTGCATTAGATTATCGACTTTATTGGAAAGGACATTTCGCTCAGTCTCCATTTGCTCCATTTTTTCCATGAAACTTTGAAGTTTATCCTGAAGCTGTGTCTCACGAGATGTCGAAGTAGCACAACCCAAGCAGTGAAGATTACGCACTGAATGAGGCTTTCGCCCATGACCCATCCCGCGTACATAACCAGATTTCCTCCCCAAGACTTGAATCCCCACCTCATCCTCACTTAATGTAGCATGGCCATCAGGGGTAGGTTCATTCCTCACTCTTTGCTTCTCATCCTAAAATTCATTATTATTAATGTGAAAATATTGCTAAATTATAACTAAAAAATTTCAATGACAGATAAAATTACAATAACTTACATGTAACTCTCTCACTGTCAGGCAATACCACTGGTTACTTTTGTTTGTATGCGTGTGTTTCCACCATCCAAAGAAGCTAATCGGCTCATTAATTTCAGGATCCACCTATGAAAAATAATATATAAGTACAAGACTAATGATATAAATAAAACACATAAACTAATAATTACCATGCTATGACAAGTAGGAACAAATGCACGTGAACCTATCGAGTGTGTAACAGTTTGATGAGACCGATTCTGTGCATTTTTCAAACATTTCTCCTACAAAAAAAAAAAAAAAAAAAACATGTTCAACGTTAAAGCCATAATTATACTATATTTTTTTAATACATTTTCATATAAATTATATTAACTTGGTAACGAGTATCTGTCCATTTGTTGTCGATGTGCCACTCCCAATCCACTTGCAATATATCGGATGGGCAATGTTCTCTCGCCTCCTCCACAGTGAGTCCCTTCTCTATCATATTCTTAAACTGTTTATGCCACTTGTGCCGTAAGTCACTCAGTCAAGCCTTGAAAGTGTCCTCCACCCTCTTTCGTCCCACACTCCCGGGACTCACATCAATGTCAATGCGTGACTATAAATATAAGATATATAAGACGTTAAATTTTTAATTATTATATATAAAATTTAGAAATAACCAAATATATTATCATAAAAAAATTAATACCGTAAGACGTGCAAATGCCTCCTCCTTATCTCTCTCATTGATGTCAGCATAGCGGTGTTGATTACGCGGTAAGAAGTGTCTAGCAATAACACCACACTCGCTTGATAACTTAGCTGACTCGTCACAATCAAGTGGCCGTCCCTATTCAGGGTCCACAGTTACTTTCATGAGTTGTTTTGTCTTCTTGAGAAGATGATCTATGCCAAGGCCCTGGGTGGGTCCACGTACTGATCTAGTGGTCGAGGTGGACCCTAAAAAAAAAATAAAATAATTAAAATATATATACACATAAAGTGTAAACAAAATAAATGAATATAACCTTGATTTATACCAGCACTACTGCTCGGTGCCTGAGTTGGTTGAGTGTTTAACCCCTCATCTTCTTGAGCTCTATCATTCCATGCTCGTCTAAGATTTCTTCGCGGTGCCATCTACAAAAACATTATTAGCAAATGATAATAATGAACAAATACATAATATGAAAAATAGGAAAAAATCTCATATAACATTTAAAACTAAGTTCAAGTACTATCAAAATTTTAAAATCTTGATATCACAATAACCATAAAAAATTAAGTGACATTGTAAGAAAAGACCAATACCATTACCTTGGAATAAACCAATTAATCTGAATTTCTTAGAATAGATCAATTAATCCGAGTAATCCTCTTCTTTTTGTCCTCCTTTCTCATTATTTGTGTCATCGCATATTCAATAAGACTTTCATCTTCGTCTTCAATATCATCAAATTCATCTTCGTCTTCAATAAGATATTCATAATGTTGTGGAAAAGTTACTATTCTTTGTGGATTAAGTTCATTTCTACACAATGTCCCAATCTCTTGTGCATCCACTTGGATCACATTGACTGACTCAAGCTCTTGGTATGCATCCTCAACTTCCATATCAGTAGTCACTATTTCTGGAACATCATACAAGTGTCTGTGAGTGAACTTCTCCACAACTCGCCATTGGTTTCCCAGTTTCGTGTCGGCCATGTAGAAGACTTGTTTAGCTTGAGATGATAATATGGCTCATTTGCATACCACTTCTTTGTCACATTAAGGCTTGTAAAATATTTATCAGTTTGTATTCCTTTTCTTCTCTTGTCTATGTCAAACCAATCACATCAAAACATGATAACTCAAAAACCTTTTACATATTATAACTCAATCACATCAGTTAACACACCGTAAAAGTCAATGTCATTATTATCATGCACCCCATCAACGACAACACCACAATTTTGACTTTTACGTCGATTGTCATGCTCACTTGTATGAAATCTTACTCCATTAACAATGCAACCGCTATAACTCCGTGCCCTAAAGTCTAGACCAATAGCTAAAGCATAAATTTCATCAGTGACTTCAAGGCCTCCAAACTGATACAAGCTTTTAACCTACATATACAATACATGCCCATGTCTAATTAAAGTATATTAACATTTAATTAATGGCTTTTTAATTAAAGTTATACTTACACATTCCTTAAACCATGTTGGAAACTCTTTCTCATGTCTCATGTCAATGTTTGATGCACTGATTATGTTCAACTCTCTAATATGGTCACTGGTTTGAATTACACACATTATAACATTAGAATAAAGCAATATAAAAAAAAGAACATTTCATGTATAATAATACATACCTATGATATTTGTCCAATCCCTCACAATTATTAAGCACGTACCGATACATGGTTTGAAGGTCTTGTGTTGACAAGGTAATGTATTTTTCATCGCCGAAAGGACGAACTTTACGTAAAAAAATTGATATACTAGATTCTTCTCCACCTTCCTCTACCTTGTCATCATTGCGTTCCCCTCTATTAAATCTGGTCTCAATTCTATGAAGACATTTAGAGAGAAATGTCAGAGATTCGTTCGCAATATATGCTTCAGCAATTGAACCTTCAGGATGAGCTCTGTTCATCACATAACCCTTTAAGGTACCTAAATATCTCTCAATTGGATACATCCATCTATAGTGCACTAGGCCACTAACCATCGTTTCTTGCGGTAAGTGTACCGCTAAATGAACCATAACATCAAAAAAATGCAGGTGGGAAGATCCGTTCTAACTTACAAAGTATAATGACAATGTCTTTAGAGAGTTGCTCGAGAACTTTCACTTTCAACGTCTTGCAACATAACTCTTTAAAGAAGAAACATAATTCTACTAATGTCGTATACATTTCATTATCCAAATATCCACGCATTCCAACTGGTAGGACTCGTTGCAGTAGCACATGACAATCATGACTCTTTAAACCTAACAACTTCCCTTCCTTCTCATTGACACAACGACAAATGTTCGAGGCAAACCCATCGGGGAATTTCACTGATCTTAGGAATTCAAAGAAGCCATGCTTTTCCTGTGGTGACAAAGTGAATATTGCTGGGGGCATCACAAGGCTTGAACCATCTGGGAACAAATGTAATTCAGGACGTATGCCTATATCAGCTAAATCTTGTCTAGCCTTTACAGTATCCTTCGTCTTCCCACCAATGCCTAGCAATGTGCCAAGTAAATTGTCACATATGTTTTTTTCAATATGCATCACATCAAGATTATGTCGTATCTTCAATTTATGCCAATAGGGCAACTCCCAAAATATACTCTTCTTTGTGCAATTCAATTCTTCTGCCTCACGCTTCCTTTTCTTATTGTTGGGTGCTTTCCAGGTTTATTGACTTTAACATATTGTAATTGCTTTAGGATATCATCACCTGAAATCTCCTTGGGCTTATCTCAAAATTCTGATTTACCATCAAAGGCTTTACTTTTCGCCAACTATGATTCCGTGGTAGATATCAACGATGACCCATATAACATATCTTACTTCTTAGTCTTATGGAAGAGGTATCCTCATTGCACATTGGGCATGCCATGTAACCCTTAGTACTCCATCCAGACAAGTAGGCATAGGCAGGAAAATCATTTATAGTCCATCGAACAACAGCTCGCATATGAAAGGTCTCTTTACCAAAAGCATCATAAGTAGGAACACCATCCCATAACTGTTTTAACTCATCAATCAACGGACGAAGATACACATCAAAATCCTTTCTTGGAGCATTCGGGCCAGGTATAAGGAGAGACATTATGAGATATGGTTCTTTCATACACATCCAAGGGGGTAGATTGTAAGGAACAAAAATTACTGGCCACATACTATAATTGTTGTTCATACTCCCAAACGGATTGAATCCATCACTAGCCAATCCAAGTCGTACATGTCGACAATCAGAGGAAAACTCGGGATATTTGTCATCCATTTCTTTCCATGCTGGGGAATCAGCCAGATGTCGTAGCATATCAGCATCCTCCTCACGCTTTGTAGCATGCCACCGCATATCTTCTGCACTTTTTTTGACATAAATAATCTCTGCAATCTAGGCTTTAGTGAAAAATATCGTAAAATCTTGTGTGGTACTTTCTTACCCTTCCCATCATTCACTTTCCATCTTGACTCACCACATTCAGGGCACCTAGTTTTATCCTTGTGCTCTTTCCAAAATAATGCACACTCATACTTACAGACATGAATTGATTCATAGCCCAAGCCAACATTGCACAACAAGGATTTTAACTCATAATGAGACTTTGGAAGTGTCTTGCCTTCAGGAAAAGCCTCCTTCAACAAATCTAACAACATGTTACATGATCGAATGCTCCATCGATTCAACACCTTTAAATGTAGCAGCTTAACAACAAATGAAAGTGTTGAGAACTTGGTAAAACCATGGTATAGTTCACATTGTGCTTCTCTAAACAAATCACAGAAAATGTCTTCATTAGGCATTTGATTGGAAGAAGCCTCACAACTTTGCATGTCCACAAATATTCCTTGGCGAATGTCATGTATTGCTCCTATAACATTCTTCTCTCTTCTTCTCTTCTTCTTCTTCTTCAAATATCATTCTCTCATTATTAACTGACCGATCATCGTCAACATGATCATTACCTATTTTTTCTCCATGGTGTACCCATTTTACGTAAGTGTTCATCATTCCATTCACATATAGGTGATTCTCAACTATCCCCAAACTCAATGATTTCCCTAAGTTGCGACATTTCTGACATGGGCACCTACTTGTAGAGCTGTTAGGCACATGATCACGTGCAAATTGTAGAAAGGACCTAACCCCGTTGATATACTTATTGCCGAATCTATGCCGTTCATTTATCCAACTTCTATCCATATTTACTTGCCTAGTCCAAAATAAAAAAAAAAAATCATTATTAATATCATAACAAGAAATTTAGTAAAAATAAGAATCAAGTAAAGTTATTTTACATCAAAAAGCCATGAGAGACCATATATTCCCCATGAGACTAAATAGTTTTTTAGGATCATAACAGTACTAATAGTAACGAAGTCTCGATGAAATTCAAACCTGCAGAAAGTAATCTTCAAATTCTTCAAAAATACTGGTGAAGCTTGGGAAATGAAAGTTTGGTATCCCCTTCAAAATTATCTGCAAAACATTTGAGCATTAATATTACTGTATATACACATTTGAAACTAAGCCCTTTATTTATTTATTTTTTGTGGCTTTAGAAGTGAAATTTCCAGGTACTTTTTTATCAAAACATAAGAAACCTAAGAAAAAACAACAAATGCTAGATAGAGGAAGAATCTAATAACAACCTTAATAGAAAATTTGATGAGAACGTGCCATGGAGAAGAATCTAACTGATCAAATATCACCAGAACAAATATCACCTTATAACTTAACACATGAGGAGCTTTGATAACTTAATTCCAGGGATATGCTTTGGAATACAAACAACTCAATCAAGTATGAATGCTAATAATTGGTATTTTTCTCAAATATAAAACAAACAAATTCTGAGAGGGCTTCAAAACAATTTGTTTAAAAGCATGAATATTCTCCTCTTTTTTTTTCTTTTTTTTTTTCAGAATGAAAAAATATTCAAAGTTTTCAAACTAAGACTTGAAATGACCATAAACAATTCACAATTATTATTACTTCTCCTTTTTCATTTTTGTTTCTCATATAACTTTTTGATCATGTTTTTTCATTTTGATCATGTTAAATCCAACAGTAGGCTTGGTAGCTAGTCCGTTAGCGTTTGTTGTGGTACAACAAAGAAAGATGTGTATCTTCTTAATTATATTACCAAAGAGGATGGATGAACAAACCAAATAAAAACAATGCTATTTCTATAACAATGAGTGGCCTGTATGTTTTTTTTCCAATGAGTGGCCTATATGTTTTTAAATTGATCACCACCAAAACATTTTTGGCTACTCTCGCTAGAACCAAGGCTTTCTCTAGCAACATCAGGTTTTAGCCATTCAATTTCTTAATTTTTATTTGCTCATGAGTATGTTCACTCTTGGGAATGAAATCCTGCCCTGCCCCCTGTCCCACAAAGAAACCATGATTCTGCTTTAAGGATTTCAAGAAGTGAAGGAAAGAAATGACCATAAACACAGCCAATGCATAGTAAACTCAACTAGACCAAATAAACTCCTAGAGTTCTTTTCTTTTGGGGGGGTAACTAATTCCTAGAGTGCTCCCTTAAGCAGTTGCCAATACCCTTCTTTTCTTGAAATGCTTAAGTGTATCAAGAATTACTCCTATCTCATACAAAATTTAGACAATCCTTATCAGCAAAGTCTTCATATACAAATAAAGACTGCCTGCAACATGAATTTTAGGGGATAATCTATCGCATTATTGAAAGGATTTCAGTAAAAATATTCAAGTTTTTTTGTTTGAATCTGTCTTGGTAATGTACCATTAACTAATGGGGGAGTTTGTCTTTTTTTGGCTCCACCAAATTGACCTGCAAACAACCCAGTTGTCATGGGGGAATAAATTACATAGTTTTGATGAGTAATCCAAGGATTAAAATTATGCTTTTAGCTTGTATGAAATTGACCAAGGTACCGACCTGATTCCTTGTTTCTTCAACTTGATTATATAAGTGTTATGTGCCGACAAATCTATAGTCTATCCTCTTCTATATTTTAAGAAGACAACCTCATCCCATGGTTTGTTATTGTAGTCTGTTAGCTCTGTATTGTTCAGGGTATACATTGTTTTTCTTTAAACTTATTTCTCCTTGTGGGTTTTATTCAATTAGTGTTTTATATTTTTTAATTCTGTCTCTGTTTTGATTGCAGGTCTCTGTTTTGATTGTAGTTTAGGGCACATCCTCCCCAATAACCTCTTTGCTTTTCCTACAAAATTAGCCAGTGACCACTGCTCTATTTCTCCACTACAGTCAGCAAACTAAAACATAATAACAATTTCCAATCACAGAATAATTATAGTTAGCAAGCTCGAATGTTAGTGAAACTAGGGTTTCGAGCAGAGTAAGTATCAAAATCAAGCACAGACATTACTACTTTACGTTCTGCTAAGTATGCGTATAAACTGTATGTGCGTGAGCTTGATGATTACGTGCAATAAGACACGTACACTAAATCGAGAGAGGCGATCAAAGATAGTTTCGTTTCTCTGTATGTGTGTGTGTGTAAGAGAGAAACAGAAAGAGAGAGAGAGAGAGAGAGAGACTTACAGATGAATGATGACGATAGTGTAGGAAGAATCTGCATGGACTATTGTTGAATCGCATCGCTTAACTCTTTTCAATCGATAGCTCCATAGTCAAAGAAAAAAGCACAGCGTTTTACTCATTTTTCGCCCCTTTTGCAAACACTTCGTTTCATCTCTCTCAGGACATTGAAAATATATATATATATATATTGTAAACATAAATACGTCTTCTTAATAAAAAACACCTTAGTTTGCCAGGACATTGAAAATAAAAAACACCAATACAATTTTATGTACACTAGTTAATTTTATCTTAATAAAATATTTATTTTATAAAATTAGTTTAATAACATTTTTGATTAATAATTAATTCAATAAAATATATTTTTTTTTTAAGTAAGTAAAATTTGGATTAAATGGGAAAAGAGTTTACATCATCTTAAGGGCATTCCCCCGTATGCATATTAATTACAAAATAGAATTCCCCAGTTGGAACAAAATCTAGCTAATAAACTTCCTAACCTCTAGCTACTTTAGGGGATGGTTTAACCTCCTAATATTCCAACAACCCAGTTTAATCATCAAGATTTAGCAAAATTATAGAAAACTACCCCAAAAAGGGTTTAAACAAGGTTTTTTGGCCCCAAACCTTAGACTCAACCACCATAGGTGGTTGCCCACATAGAGCTCATCGAGAGCTTTCCGGATTGGGGTAATAGGCCCCGTAACTCTTCCTGGATCAAAAGTTATGGCCGTTTGAAGTTTACCCGACAAAAACATCAAAATCACACGCCAAGGCTCCAAAAGGCCACTTGATTGCACTTTAACTTCTTCCAAAGTGCCTCTCTTTCTTACTTTTTTGAGCTCCAGCATGCATAAGCTTAGCTTAAATAAAATTTTTAGAATAAAGCCAGATCAAAGATTTCATAGAATAAAAATCTCCAACTCGTATAAAAAACTAATTTTAATCAACCCTATCTACTTATCTATCTACTTATTAGTAATTGCATGTTCCTAAGGTTGCGAAAACAAATTTGGCCAACGAAGAGCTCAAATGTAAATTTGTAGAATAAATTTAACAAAATAAACTAAGATATTTATGCAGTATTTAATAGATATGTAATCTCAGCTGTTAAAATATACTCATTGTAACTTATTTAATTTAAAATAAAATTTTCAAAAAATAACTACTCTTGATCCTAATTAATATTTTAGTTTTTCTCGTATTTTTAAATTTTAAATATACTAAGAATTGTTATTATAAAATAAATACCCAAATTATTATTTAAGTTTTTTTAGCGAGGAAATAATCTTTTAGCGAGGAAATAATCTTCTAGCGAGGAAATTATTTCCTTGTCTAAAGCCATGTAACAATGGATGCCGGGTGTTTTAGTCTACTATAAGTGAGGATGCTCATTTTTGTCGCCAAATATAGGTTTTAGTGAGGAAAGAATCTCCTCGCCTATCGCCAACTTTTAGTGAGGAAATAATTTCCTCGCCTAAAGTTATAAACATTTTCCCCCTCCCTCCAAATCGAATGGCGCCATAGCACCATATTTTAAATTGTTGTACCAAATAACACTTTTGGCGAGGAAAATGTTCCTCGCCTAAAGCGGCGTACTATTTTTCCTCTCTCCAAATATAGGTTTTAGTGAGGAAAGAATCTCCTCGCCTATCACCAACTTTTAGTGAGGAAATTATTTCCTCGCCTAAAGTTATAAACATTTTCCCTCCCCCTCCAAATGCAATGGCGCGACATTTTATTTACTATAGGCGAGGAAGTTAAATTTTTGTCGCCAAATATAGCTTTTAGTGAGGAAATAATCTCATCGCCTATTGCGATAGCTTTTAGCGAGGAAATTATTTCCTCGCCTAAAGTTATAAACATTTTCCCTCCCCCTCCAAATGCAATGGCGCGACATTTTATTTACTATAGGCGAGGAAGTTAAATTTTTGTCGCCAAATATAGCTTTTAGTGAGGAAATAATCTCCTCGCCTATTGCGATAGCTTTTAATTCTGTCTCTGTTTTGATTGCAGGTCTCTGTTTTGATTGCAGTTGGGCACATCCTCCCCAATAACCTCTTTGCTTTTCCTACAAAATTAGCCAGTGACCACTGCTCTATTTTCTCCACTGCAGTCAGCAAACTAAAACATAATAACAATTTTCAATCGCAGAATAATTATAGTTAGCAAGCTCGAATGTTAGTGAAACTAGGGTTTCGAGCAGAGTAAGTATCAAAATCAAGCACAGACATTGCTACTTTACGTTCTGCTAAGTATGCATATAAACTGTACGTGCGTGAGCTTGATGATTACGTGTAATAAGACACGTACACTAAATCGAGAGAGGCGATCAAAGATAGTTTCGTTTCTCTGTGTGTGTGTGTGTGTAAGAGAGAAACAGAAAGAGAGAGAGGAGAGAGAGACTTACAGATGGAGACGATGACGATGGTGTAGGAAGAATCTGCATGGACTATCATTGAATCGCATCGCTTAACTCTTTTCAATCGATAGCTCCATAGTCAAAGAAAAAAGCACAGCGTTTTACTCATTTTTTGCCCCTCCAAATGCAATGGCGCGACATTTTATTTACTATAGGTGAGGAAGTTAAATTTTGTCGCCAAATATAGCTTTTAGCGAGGAAATAATCTCCTCGCCTATTGCGATAGCTTTTAGCGAGGAAATTATTTCCTCGCCTAAAGTTATAAAAATTTTCCCTCCCCCTCCAAATGCAATGGCACGACATTTTTTTTACTATAGGCGAGGAAGTTAAATTTTTGTTCCCAAATATAGCTTTTAGCGAGGAAAATGTCCCTCGCCAAAAGTTCTAGAATTTTTAGCAAGGAATTCAAGTTTTCCTTGCTAAAAAGAGGTTATTAGCGAGGAAGGTGACTTCTTCGCAAAAACTTTCCTCGCCTATATTCTGATTTCCTGTAGTGTGGGCTTATCTTTCTCAAAGTTCCCAACTCTAATGTACTATTAATGATACCACTTAATCAACATTCTATTACCTCAAAATATTTGAATAACTATCTATTTACGTTAACACAAAATTCCGGGGTATTACAAAGATCAATTCCTTTCAAGGCCTTTCGTGGTTTGAGTATGTTTGCCTTATACGTTTGTAGTGATCCCACGAGATCCTTAATTCTCATCGAATCTACGTCCCTGACTTCCTCAATTGCAGTAACTTTAGCATAAAAAAGTACAGGGAAAATAGTGTAGAATTTTATGTACCACTTTGAAATTAGAAACAGACTCTCTAAGATTGTGGCAAGAATTCACTATGTGGCTCAAACGGACGTAGAACTCATCAAACTTCTCATCATTATTCATCTTCAAACCTTCAAATTCAGAAGTAGTTTTTAAAGTTTAGACATTTTCACCTGTAGATTGCCTTCAAGTGTGTTTTGTAATATGTTTTATGCTCTTCTTATACTGGTGCAGCTTGAAAATTTACAGAATTCGTTTGGGCAAACAGTAGCAAATATGGTGTCTAATGCCTTGAAGTTCCACTCCAAATTGTCTTGTTCCAAGATTATATTGGCTTTGTCACCATCTTGTCGACAACTTCGTGAGTGGGCTTGTCCCATCCCTAAACAACTATCATCCAAACTTTGTAACTTAATGATGAAAGATGAGCTTACATTCATACCTTCCAGTATGAATAATTTGAGCTATCGAACCATCGGGGCCTGGAGCTTGAATCTCCTTCACGTGGTGGATTCATTTATTTAGATTTGATCTCACTCAAGGATGAAAAGTGATCCGTTCCGATACTAATTGAAAATTTTTTAATATAACAGGATATATCAATCACACATGAAAATAAAAATACCAGAGAATTAATGAGGAAAACCCTTTCTAGGGAAAAATCTCAAAAATAATTCCACTATATAATGAGGTCACAAGACTGTATGCAAACTCTCTATAAATCCTCGGATGAATCCTTTCATCACTCCTGCTTGATTACACGATGTATCCAAACCAACTAGACTTTCTAAATCTTCAAAAAATAAACAGACTCAACAAAGATTAAAAGAAAAAGAGAAGGATCATTAAGCTCGCAAAGTAAAAACTCTCTCTCAAAGACTTTATATTATGCCCTCTCAGTTGTTTTTTGTACATTAAGCTTGGATGCATATGTATTGGATGCATATGTATAGACTTACAAAGTCCTATTCTAACCAGGGCTCAAACACATAAACAGATTTTCAAAACGGAAACAAAATCCTTATAATATTCAGAATATTCATTAAAGCGATTTCTCGAGCTCCTAGCACTTTGCCTGCAACCGTTTCTGTTGCTTGCGTCTAACCTATGGGGTCTACTAGAATTAATTCTCAGCTTGATTCTAACTTTCACTTGGATTGCAGATTATCCTTTTGATAATATGCAGATTCTCTAAACTTTGAATTATCTTTTTCATTTCAAATTAAGAAACAAATATATCTATAATATTTAATTCATGATTTGTTTGGATTTGCCAAAATAAAACTTTATAATCTCCCCCTTAGTAGTTCCATAACAAACAAAACTTAAATTAAATTGCAGTCATAAGCTGCAACACTTGAACAAACCATTAAAAATACCAAATGGCAACAAAATAAAAATACTAAATGATTTTATGCCAATTGTAAGCTCATTGGATAATATAAATTTCAATCATAATTTGCAACAACAAACCATTAAAAATACCAAATGGCAATAAAATAAAAATAATAAATGATTTTATGTCAAACGGAAGCTCATTGGATAGTATTGACTTAATAGTTTTAATGAGGCATTTCATCAAATAGTTAGTGTACTTTACTATATTAGATCTTAGGATTTAAATTTAACCAATCCGAGTTTAGATAATGTGTATTTAATGATTCTATGAAGTATTCATAATTTTAGAACATTGAAATTAAGTTTAGAACACACAAAATAATTCAAAGGTCCACTCTAAGGTTGCATGGCAACCATGGCACTGCCATAGTGCTACGCAAGATCTAAAAAATAACCCCCAAAGTGTGCTAGAAGCCTGTCCAGCACCATTTTGTCCAAATGGACATTTGGATGGTGCCTCCTGCAATTTGTTTGGACAACACATCTAGTAACATAATTTTTAGTGCAATTTCAGGCTGTTTTATTTCGGTATTTCATCTACATAGGCTATGATTTTGTGTTATAAATATCATAATATGCTATTATAAATACATATGAACATTTATCAATCAGCTATACATGTTTAAGATCATTACTATCAACCAAATTTAACAATTTATGAAACTAATCAACCATATTTCATATTAATCAAATTTATGCTTCAAATCCATAAAAATACTTTAACTTCAAATAATCCTACACATGATTATTCTAATTCAAATTGAAGACATGGAACGCATTCTAGTAGATTCATAATCCTATTTCAACTAAGAATTTTGTGATTCGGTCCAAGAAGGAGAAGAAATTGAACTCCAAAAACCACCGGAACTAGAAAGTTTCAAGCTTTTGTTTACTTTCTTCTTCACCCAAACACACCATCAATCTCAAGTCAACACTTAGAATTTAGCGAGCACACTTGACTTTACAACTCTCTTGATGTTTTTCTAATATTTTAATCAATAAAAAAAGAATTATATAAATGATGTATTGAAGCTTCAATCAAGAATGGTGGTGGGCATCGGTAGAGGAAGACAATGGTAAAGTTAATGCTTAAAAACCTTCAATATTGGATTGAGAAGGCTAAGGAATTGTCAAGATCCCATTTTGGTGCTGCATTGCATTGTTTGAGCAAATCATCAGGTGAAATGTGAAATAATTAAAGGAAGAAGACAATGATTGCAAGAGATTGATTGAATGTCACTATTCATGAGTTAAACTTGGTAAATAATGAGGTAAGTTAAGATGAGTTAAATGATGGGTTGATCCATGAGTTAATAGGTTTGTGTTGAACCAAAAGGGTAAATAGGGTAGGGATTGTTTGGATGAAAAGTCTAGAAATTTCACATTAAACTCCCACACAGAGTGAACTTAAATTTGGTCCAAATTTAATACCTATTAATTAAATTTGAAGTGATAGATAACATGCAATTAAGTATATCAATTTCATCATATATGATTCAGAAATATGTTTGGAGTTGAAGTATATATTCAAATTTTATGAAACCTAGTGACATATGATATTAAAACAATTAATAGCATAATAAAATATCCCCATTATTCAGTTAATCCCGCAGTGAAGTTTTGTTATGCTCCCAATCTTAGAATCCGAGGACCCCGAAATGTTAAAAAATTAATATACAAACAAACCCTTAACTCAGAGGTAAATATATACACAAAAAAGGCTTATAATAAACCAAGAACTAAAGACTCTAAAGGTCCCATTGGTCCACCCGTATTTAGACTTGCAACAAGATCCAGAGTATAAGCACCAATAATAGGGCCCACCATGTAGTTGAACATAAAATATGTCCTAATCATGTACCTATCATAAATATGATAATAATCTTAAAAGTAATCATAAAGCATACCACTACTATAATCCTAACTCATTCAGCTTTAACACAGCATATATATACTTTATTAGCATCAACATGTAGAAATATACCCCAATCAACCCATCTAGCATCAACATGCAGTGATAAAAGCCAAAAAACCCAACTAGCATCGACATGTAATAATATAAACCAACTAACCTAACCCGCATCAATATGCAACAATATACCCAACTAATCCAACATGCAATAACTTACCCAACTAGCCCAACTAGCATCAGTTATGCAGTAAAATACCGATCTAATCGAATTGGCATTAACATGCAGTAAAATACCAAACTAATCCAACCAACATCAACATGCGGTAAAACCCAACTATCTCAACCATCATCACATGCAATAAAATACACAGCTATCCCAACCAACATCAACATGCAATAATATAAACCAACTAGCAACATCAATTATGCGATAATATAACAACCTTAGGTTTAGGTATTCAACCGAATGGGTTTGCGGCCACATAACTCCATCCATACACCATCACAAGGATATGTCAGCCTATGAGGCTAAAGCCAAATAGTAATGGCTGCTTGGGCCAAAGTCTCAGGAGTAAATCACACACCTAAGGCATCTGCCGCCTACTTCTAAGGCTTAGGAGTAACATCTATGTCATATTGATATCTACCACAATTTTGTAGGTTACTTGCATACTAGAATGTGAGTAACCAAGCCTTATGCAAGCCTAGGGTACAGCCATTGGTACGTATACCCTTAATTTTAGTACCTCTAACCACAACCCAAATTCAAGACACGACTCACATCTGAATAATTCATTCTGCACAATATTAAGTTAATTCATAATATCAAAATCATGGTATCAATATCAACCAAGCCTTACAAACATGTACATCATAACTCAGCCATCAAAGCACAACACATAATTTCAACATAATAAATAAGTTATATACCCATACATGTTATTGTTGGAATTAATTAATATTTAATTCCCATAACTAGTGTCCTAATTAAAGTGGTCCATATAAGAATCCAAATTTGATAAGGAATTATTTAGAAAGTTATTATTGGCAAAAGATTGTGAGTTAATTTCCTAACCATATCCTACTTTGATGGACGGTAGAGATTAAATGACTAATTAGGAAATTGGGTTCTCTCTCTCCCTATAAATAGTGAATGAATTCTATCAATTTATACATATTAAAATTACAACACAGTAGGGTTTATAGGGCAAGAGGGAGAAACCCTAGTTTCCAAAAGGGTTTTATTTTGTTGAAGGAGAAGATTCAAGAACAATAATTTTGAGGTAGCTTCCGCATTCAGATTGTCAAAGTAATGGTTTAAGGTACGTGTTCTTAATTATATTATATAAGTAGGCAAAATAAGTGAATATCATGAAGATAAAGATCCTGTATATTTAATTAAATATTATGTGTTAATTTAATTATAAACTTACATGTGGTATCAGAGCTCAAGTTTGTAATCTCATGATATTTCATTATGATATTGCCGTTAATTGAATTTTGTTGCATATTTAATTATATTTGTTTGAGAAAATTAGGAGAAGCTTGTTCATATATATATATATATATATTGCATGGATTTTGGTTTTCTATCCTCATTAAAATTCTTAAAAACTTACTCAAGATGGGATATTGAATCTGTATTCACATTCTTGTATTATTGCTTTCAATAAAATAGTTTGAATGCAAATGGCATGAGTAAGGATTTAAATCCCAAATCTTGTATTAAGTTATGATTCTTTATTTTAAGTTGATTTTTCCAATTAGGATTCTTGGATAATCAACTGAAAGTATATGTTAATATTGTGAAGGCAGTGACTTAATTGCTAAAAAGAATTAGGGAATTTAATGAATATAATTAATCTTTTAAGGATGACAGGCGACTTACTTTTTAACATTACTAAGTTATAATATATATATAATATATTTGGATTAATGGCATGCCTTCTAAATTCTGAAAAAAAAAATGCACTTAAGTTTTGTTATTATTTTTTCTTATTATTTTGTTTTCCTTTATTTGTATTTTTGGAAAACTTAAAATAATAATAATAATATTCTTTTAATGTTTAATGATTAAATTAAGTAAATTAATTATTTTAGCCATTATTATTGATTCTAATATTCACATTATTAATGGTTTGGTGTTCACCACAGTGCTCCCATCCATCACTGTGAATATTAAATTTATGATTATATTTAATTCTAATATTCATATTATGATTAGATGAAATATTCCCACTGCATTTTTTCATCTATTGTTATGAATATTAGATTACTAAAATTTTATTCATACCATTTATGTTTTGGTTGCCCACAGGCCCAAATATGGTAATGAATGTTGGATGGATATATATATTTTTTAATATTCACATTATAAATGGTTTGGTGTTCACCACAGTGCTCCAATCCATTATTGTGAATATTAAATTTATGGTTATACTTAATTCTAATATTCATATTATGATTAGATTAAATATTCTCACAGTATTTTTAATCTATTGTTATGAATATTAGATTACTGAAATTTTATTCATACCATTTATGTTTTGGTCGCTCACAAGCCCAAATACGATAATGAATGTTGGATGGTTAATATATATATATATTTTTAATATTCACGTTATAAATGGTTTGGTGTTCACCACAGTGCTCCAATCCATTATTGTGAATATTAAATTTATGGTTATACTTAATTCTAATATTCATATTATGATTAGATTAAATATTCACGACAGTGTTTTTTTTTTAATCTATTGTTATGCATATTATATTATTAAAATTTTATTCATACATCTATATTTTGGTTGCCCACAGGCCCAGATATAGTATATAGTAATGAATATTGAATTGTTGATATTTTAATTACTGTTTATTCAGTTATATAATTTGGTTGCCCACAGGTCTAATTATTTTAATTGAATAATTATTATGGTGTGATAAATTATTTTATTAGAAAAATTATGAACATCCATAGATGCCATATTTTTTTTTAAATAATGTAGCACCCAATTAAATGTTTTTAAATATCAACATTTTTTGTTCCCTTGCATAATTGTTGTTTATGTGTTGTTATAAATGAAATAGACATGTGAGCATATTTAATGAATATTGCAGTGTTAAATCCTGTTTTACATCAATCCCAAGCCTCAAATATCCCTAAATTTGATAATACTAAATTTCTTTTTTAAGTGGCATGAGCAAGTCGAGTTTAATAGAATGCTAAGGAAGATCTTTATAATTTTGAGGAACATTTTTACTTTACTCACTTGCTGGAAAATTTATGGCTAAACTAACCAGTGTACGTTTTTATGATACTCGTACCATGAATGAACACATTATTGAGATGACCAATCTGACTACAAAATTAAAGACTTTAGGCATGATTATGGATGAGTCTTTTCTCATCTACTTTGTCCTAAACTCTTTACTTTTAGAATATGGACCTTTTTAGTTCAATTACTGCACTATTAAAAATAAATGGAATGTAAATGAACTACATAGTATGTTGGTCCAATAAGAAGGAAAACTTATGTAGCATAATGGTCATGTGACGCATCTAATGGTGAAAGAATGAGCTACAAAGAATTAAGCTGGAAAAGACATCAAGCGTGGCCCATCCAAGATGAATGGATCTAATCAATCTGCCCCAAAAAGGAAAATAAAGTGATAAGTACCATTTTTGGAAAAGAAGTGGACACTTTCAGAAAGATTGCCTAAAATGTAAGGCATGGTTCGAAAATAAGGGTAAACTTATACCTTTAGTATGTTTCGAATCATTGATATTCCTTTTAATACTTAGTGGATTGATTATTATTTAAGTACTCATGTTTTAAACTCAATGCAAATATATATATTTTTTAATTTATTTAAGATCTCTTGCCTTATTGCATTTAGAATATTGATAAATGGATAATACCAAATTAACATTGAACCTTGTTTCTCTAAATCCTTTCTTACTTTGCATCATAATGTTAGAACTAAACATGGGTCATTTGACGAGCATTCATCTTACTTGTGGTATAAAATTGGGCTACATATCTAAGAAAAGAATAGAGAGAATAATAAAGGAAGGAATTCTCTCAAATCTGAAAGAAGTACCCAGCTCCTACAAATAATATATACAGACATATGTAGACCTTTTGCTAAACTCCTTGAACGTTTAGGTGCTTGTGCACAATACACGATGCCAAATGAACCTTGGCAGAGTAGTGTAGCTGAAAGGCACAATTGTATCCTTATGGATATGGTTAGGAGTATGATGAGTAATATAAGATCACCTATATCCTTATGGATGCATGCTCTTAAAACTGCTGTGTATGTCCTAAATAGGGTTCCTAGTAAGACATTTCCAAAGAAAACTTTTGAACTGTGGAAAGGTTGGAAACCCAGTTTAAGGCATTTGCATGTTTAGGGTTGCCCAGCAGAAGTAAAAATTTATAATCCATATGAAAGAAAATAGATCCAAGAACAATTACTTGTTTCTTTATTGGGTATTCAGAAAAATCAAAAGGATATAGATTTTACTGTCCTAACCATAGTACAAAAAAGTTGAAACCGAAAATGCCAGATTCATTGAGAATGGTGAAATTAGTGGGAGTGGTAAAGTTAGAAATGCAATCATTCAAGAAATCAATGTACAATTTTCCTTACCTCTGATTCATAACAGTCTTGTTGTTCTTAATGATGTTGATACAATCAACAATAATGAATAACAAATAAATGATCAGCAACCTGATGATTCTCATAATGAGACTGTAACCACTGACCCTATTATAGATGCGCCACAAGAAATAGCATTAAGAATATCTCTTAGAAATAGAGACTTGCTAATTCGGATGACTACGTGGTGTATTTGCAAGAATCTGAGTATATTGTTGGGAATACTGATGATCCGGTTATATATTCAGAAGCCATTAATAGTAATGATTCTACTAAATAGATTGATGTCATGAATGATAAAATAAAATCTATGGACTCCAATAAAGTCTGGAAGTTAGTCGAATTGCCTGAATGACATAAAAAGGTTGGATGTAAATGGGTTTTTAAAACCAAACGCGATTCTAAGGGCAATATCGAATGACATAAAGTTAGACTTATAGCCAAATTTTTTTAACGTGAAGGCATTGATTAAAATGAGACTTTATCTCCTGTATTAAAGGACTCTTTAAGAATCATTTTAGCACTGGTAACTCATTTTGATCTAGAGCTGCACCAGATGGATGTAAAGACGGCTTTCTTAAATGGGAGTTTAAAAGAAATAGTCTATATGATACAACCAGAGAGCTTCATAAAAGAAGGAAAGGAAAATATGGTCTCTTTGTTAAAGAAGTCGATATAGACTTAAACAGGCTTCCTGACAATGGTATCTTAAATTTTATGATACTATTACTTCATTTGGGTTTAAGAAAAACACTGTTGATCGGTGTATATACCTGAAAACCAGTGGGAGTAAATTTTTATTTTTAGTACTGTATATTAATGACCTACTTATAGCCAACAGTGACCTTGGTTTACTATAGGAAACTAAAGATTTTCTTTAAAAAAAAAAAAAAAAACTTTGAAATGAAAGATATAGGAGAGACATCTTTTGTGATAGGAATAGAAATATTCTGAGATAGATCACATAAATTATTAGATTATCTTATAAAGCCTATATTAGTGAAGTTTTTGAATGAATAATTTGCATAATCATGACTCCACTATTGTTCTAATTCAAAAGGAGGATAAGTTCAGCTTAAGTTAATATCCCAAAATAAATTGGAACATAACAGTATGAAAATATTCCTTATACTTCTACTCATATGAGTTTAATGTATATGTAGATTTGCATCAGGCTAGATATTAGTATTATTATTGGGATGTTATATATACCAAAGAAACTGGGATTTGATCATTTGAAAAACTGCAGATAAAGTTTTAGGATATTTGCAAGGTTTAAATATTACATGCTCACATTTAGGAGGGCCAATCACCTTGAGGTGATTGGATATTCAGACTCATATTTTGGAGGATGTGTTGATAGTAGGAATAGCATTTTCATTATGTTAGAAAGGCTATTTCATGGAAGAATGCTAAGAGTTATTGCATCATCCACCATGGAGGCTGAGTTTGTTGCTTTTTTTGAGGCTACAAATCATGGATTATGGCTGTAAAATTTTATTTCAGGGTTAGGAGTTATGGATACTGTTTCTAAGCCCTGAAAATTTACTGTGATAATGTTACAGCAATTTTCTTTTCAAAAATTGATAGGTATACTAAGGTGGCCAAGCACATTAAGTTAAAATACTTATCTGTTAAAGAAGTTCAGAAATAACAAATGTCAATTGAACACATTAGTACGAGTGTTAATATAGCAGATCCACTTACGAAAGGGCTGTCTCCAAAGACATTTATGCAGCATGCTGAAAAAATCGGTCTTGAGAATAGCAAATAAATTAATTAATTTGTGGATTGCTTAGTGCTTGTTTATTTGACATTATGATTTTGATATCTATTAAAGATTTTCTGAATTTATAAATTTCTATCTTACAATATTTGTTTACATGCATGTGATTTGTTTAATGTGACAGAAATAGTCTTTTATAAAGACATTATGGGACCATTAACGATAGCTTACTTTATAGATCTTGTTAAATAAATTGTTAATGACGTAGTACATGGAAGAAACCATGCTCTTGAATTAGTATGGAACCGCCATGACTCTCATTAATATTTTATTTAATTAAGGTAAGCCATTGAGATGACTTTTCTAATGTTATTGCGCACCTTATGTTTCCTATATCAAATTATGACTGTAGGATTATTATACGGACCAAGTGGGAGACTGTTGGAATTAATTAATATTTAATTCCCATAATTAGTGTCCTAATTAAAGTGGTCCATATAAGAATCCAAATTTGATAAGGAATTATTTAGAAAGTTATTATTGGCAAAAGATTGTGAGTTAATTTCCTAACCATATCCTACTTTGATGGACGGTAGAGATTAAATGACTAATTAGGAAATTGGGTCCTCTCTCTCCCTATAAATAGTGAATGAATTCCATCAATTCATACATATTAAAATTACAACACATTAGGGTTTATAAGGCAAGAGGGAGAAACCCTAGTTTCCAAAAGGGTTTTATTTTGTTGAAGGAGAAGATTCAAGTACAATAATTTTGAGGTAGCTTCCGCATTCAGATTGTCAAAGTAATGGTTTAAGGTACGTGTTCTTAATTATATTATGTAAGTAGATAAAATATGTGAATATCATGAAGATAAAGATCCTGTATATTTAATTAAATATTATGTGTTAATTTAATTATAAACTTACAGTTATCACATGTAAACACATAGATTTTAATAAGATAGATAAATCATATTCATCTATGTTATCACGTGTAAAAGCATATATCTCAATAAATAAATAAATCATTTACTCATCCATATTATCACAACAAGATAATTCATAACTCATGTAATCATCACTCATGTCTTAAAATGTTCCCTCTTATAATATAATTTATGTTAATTAATTAAACGTGTATAATTTTCAATAATTAATAATTTATTATTGTCCCCCAACTAAAATACCAATTTGAAAATATTTATTTACTCTCAACATAGCCCAAAAGGTTAACAAAGAGAAAATTAGGTCAAAAAAACCACAAAAAAGTCAACTTAGCCCTAGGTTGTCCAAATCCCACTGTTCAGACACTCATCTAGACGTTGGTGTCCAGACACCAAAATGTCGTCTTAACATTGACGTCTAGACACCTATGAGATGTTTGGATGCTATTGTTTGAATGCCTTTTTACCGTCTCAGTATCTCATACTAAAAACATAAATCTACTACTTTTGAGTTTGAAATTCAATTTTCTTCTCCAATTAACCATCCAAAATCAATGTTTTGAAGCATTTAAGCCGTCTAAAGATGTTTAAGAGTTTTAATAATTGATTATATGGCATCAATTGTATGCATTTCAATAACCTGCACCACTAGTATATATATACACACACAGAAAGCCATATATACGTGTGTGCGTGTGTATCAATGTGTTCATCCCCTTTGTTACAGACAGAGTAAAGCCAACACACCATATGAATATATATATGTCACATGCATTTTAATACTCTCTAACAAAGTAAATTAACCACAGCCATACGTACACATGTGTGTAAATTTAAGGACTCCCTACCTCTCAATCAATGAAGAAGGAAAAGTTGGTGAAGACGAGGGCAGGCTCAAATAAGAAAAAGCTCCCTTCCTATAACCCTCTAGAGTATCACAGCAATTAACTCTCAAACTGCCAAGTGTTTAAACCCAAAATAGTGAAACACTTAAGCTTTCACCATTTAACCCTGCTCAAACTCCCATCTCTTAGCATAACAGGCTTAACACCCACGCCAAACTCACAGCTTTTCCTATGGTTTCTCCTCTCAGCATCGAACATTAACCACACATCTCTCACACACTAAGTCTAGGCAAGGGAACAATTAATAGATGATGGGAAAGGGGCAGGTAAGAAACAACATTCCTAAGCAAGATAGGAAACATGCATGAGATATCTGCTTTGCAGCAATGATACAGACCCATAGTGCATGTATCATGTTACAAATATTGCAGGGTTTAATTTTATTAACCTAATCAACCAACCACGATTTGGTCAAATACCAAAAATTGAGTAACAAAGTTTAAATAAAATAAAACAATTACCAAAGCCTAAAATAAATTAATTCACCACATCTAGTACAAAACATGCACTGTAAAATACATAAATCACTACCAGTACAAATTTTGTATAGTGCAAAACTCTAAGTCATCACAAGTTTAATATAATAATTTTGTTGTTTATCATAGCCTTATAATTATACTCTTAAAATATTTGAAGTTCTAATCATTATACTCTTAAAATATTTGAAGTGATTAGAATGAGATAAGGCCATAAAATAAGCAAGCAAGAAAGAGGGAAGCAGAGACATCTGGACTTTCATTTGATATTGAGAATGTAACGCAGATAAACGCCGCTAATCGATCTAAATCGTTCTAGTTGATTCCAAAAGAATAAATATCCTAAATCATGTTTAGTGCAACATATGTAAAGCTTAAAATTTAATTGAAAATATAATTAACTCAAATGATCACTTAAAGCTAAAGCTGCGGCCTGCTCAAAATAAAAATCAAACAATTGGCTATGAAAGTTGTTAGTGATATAAATAAGACTCAAATTTATGAAATTTAATTTGGCAACTTATATATATGTCTATTATTATCAGAAAAATTTTTAGAATTTAAATAAATTCTTAGAGAGATAATTTTGGACAGGTGTCTTTGTAGGAGCTAAACAGAGACAACAATTTAGAAAATAATAAGTATAAAGAATTTAACACATTGTTAAGAGTCTTATGTTTATGTGAACTAGATTCCAAAAGTTACATTAAATATGTTCTGTATTTTTTTGAAAATAAAACACTAAGATAGTAAGAAGACAACAATTTAGAAAATAAAATATATAAAATAGAATTTTACTCAAATTGTTAAGAGTCTTATATTTATGTGAACTAGATTCCGAAAGTTACATTTCATATGTTTTGTATTTTTTAAAAATCAAGCACTAAGATAGTAAGAAATATCGCTGATTACAGCCCTAAAATCTATTCATTTTGACACCCTTTTAGTAATTTGAATATAATTATTTAGTCAAAAACCATATTAATGCTATTATTTTTGAGTAAAAAAGAAAATTCAAATGGTTATAACTTTTGTGTTTTAATCACCACTAAAATCCATTATTTTGATGGTTGAGATTGTGTTGGAAGTTGAAGACAACAAACTATTAGTGTCTACCAACACATTCTAGTTTGCCCATGCCAACACGTCGTGCCCACGGCACTTCTTGTGCCTATGCCAGTTAATTCTCTTTTTCAGCCCAAGGTTTTTATTTATTATTTATTTTTTTCACTTGGTTTAATCATCATTTTCTCATTTTATGTGTCTAAGATGAAGTATAATCGATTTAAAATAATAGGTAAACTATTGCGCACCATATCTATACTGTCATCTTCGGTCCACCTGGCCAATATTATCTCCTTTTTGTGGCCCAAGGGCATCGGGGGTTTGTTTCCCGCTGTGGGGAAAATGCCTCGATACTAGTAAGAGGAGATGAAATCCCTTATTAGGTGACTTCAGTCCCCGACTCCAACCGATGTGGGATAAATCTGGACGCAACATGGGTCCCCAGTCAGGGACTGAGGGACCACAATCCACGTTGGACCTGCATGGGCCACCAAATGTTGCTCACCAAATCTATACCACCATCGCCGGGCCGTCTGACCGATATTGTTCCCCTCCTACGGCCCAAGAGTGTCAAGGCATTTTCCCCATAGCGGAAAATAAAACCCCCAAACAAGCTAATTTATAAGAATATGCGTTCTACAACAATTAATTTGGGAGTATTAATTCAAAACTCAACCTACTGGAAAAATGAAAATATGCATGTTTCCATATATATATATATATATATGTATGTTTAAGCAAGCATCTTGGTTTATAAATCTAACTACATGGAAGAGAAGCATATAATACTAGTATGACGACGCATTACTTGGAGTGATCCTCCTACTGTTTAGAAAATTTAAACAAGAAAATCAAAACCGAACTCTCTGGTCCCGTTTGGTAACGTTTCCGTTTTTTGTTTTTCTATTTAAGTTTTCAAAATTTTGTAAACTTATAACAGAAACATGTTTGATAAACTTATTTACGTTTTTTTGTTTTTAAAAAGAATGAAACCATAAACAGAAAAACGTAAATAGAAAAAATGTATTTTCACTCTGATTTTCTTTTCTGTTACCAATATTTTGTCAATTTTAAAACTTTATCTATTTTTGGTACATTACATAAAAATAAATTATTTTATTCAAATATTTTATCAAAATAAGTTATTTTAATAAATAATATAATTAAATTCAATAAATTAAATTAATTATATAAATTAATATAAATTATTTTTAATAAATAATAAAACTAAATTAATTAATTTAATTTAATAATTAATTATCGCTAAATTATTTGAAATAAATATCATAATTAATTTATTTAACTTGATAATTAAATTACATTAATTTTTAATTTAATTTAATAATAATTATTAAATTATTTTAAATAAATATCATAATTAAATTAAATTATTTATGATTTAATTAATTTAATTTATATAAAATATATTTTATTAAATTATTTTCATAAATAATTAAATGAATTTAATTAATTTAAAAATAAATTTAATAAATTTAATTAATTTAAAAATAAATAATTTAATTTAATAATTAATCTAATTTAATTAATTATTTATTATGAAATATATTTATTAAATTATTTTTAATAAATAATATAATTTAATATATTTTATATTTATTAAATTAAATGATTTTAATAAATATTTTACTGTATTATTTTACTTAATTATATTAATTAAATTAAATTAATATAAAATATGTTTTATTAAGTTCTATTAATTTTTTAAAATTGATAAAATTAAATATTTTCTAAAATAAAAAATTAATAATTATAAAAAACCTGCATTTCCGAACGTAATTTCAGTTTTCATTTTAGAAAAAATAAACGGTAACAGAAAACAAAAAACAGAAAACGATAACAGAAAAACAACAACAAAAAATGACAATATTGTCAAACGGACCCTCTAAGTTTATGTTTGAACATAGATTTGTAAAGAGAAAGAAAAAATCAAAGAAAAATAAAATTAATATTTTGTATAATTTTTGTATACTTAGTTAGGCAAAAATTAAATTTTGTTGGTAAGTATTTATTTTTTTAGTTTCATTTTTTTAACTTAAAAAAATGAAATAAATTTGACCTTTTCACTTTAATTCACATTCTTTATTATTTTCCTTTATTTTTTTCCTTCCATAAATCCATCTTCCAAACATACTCTAACATTTTGTTTGGAAACATTTCTCTCTTACAATTAACTTGATTTTAAAACAAAGATTTGATTTAATTTAATTTGATGTAATTTGGTAAATAAAATTTTGTATTTGGAATACATTTTGAATTTAAGAATTGAATTGATTTGTTTTAAGAGAAATACTAAATTTGATCATGTTAATAGGAAATAGAAAATAATGAATTCTCATCAAATTCTATTATTTTGGATTAGATTTCAAATGATATAAAATCTCAAAATTTAAGTTATGAAATGAAATCAAATATAATTTATAAAATTTTATTTTAATTCTAAATATAAGAATTAATAAAAATTCTAATCAAATATAATCAAATTCCATCAAGTCTACTATTTTAAATAGAGTATAAAAGTTTCGAAATTGTGCAAAACATTTCCCTTCATTTCTGGCGGTTCCTCGTTGCCACAACCCCACACCGGCAAATTATCAGAAGTAAATATATAAAGGGTTTATATGGACGAAAATTTTCTCCCGTATCGGGTAAGCTTCTATATCCCTTCAATCCTCTAAAGCTTAACGGCAGCTCCTTCTGGGGTTATCTTCTGCTGCCCACACCCCACATCATTGCCCATAGCAGGGCCTAGGCTCGTATGGGTCAAGGCGTAGGAAAAAAGATCCAAATGAGTACTCGGGCAGATTCTCGTGTAGGTCTTGGGTCATGAAATTGGGTTTGGTTATCAAAGTGGGTATCAAATTAGGTCAAATGGATACATGGGTTAAGTGATACTTGGCTCTGAGAATAGTCTTAATTTATTTCAAATTTAAGTAGATGGAGATTTTAAAGCTTAAATAATTTCTTAAAATTTTCTGAGATATAGATTAAAAATTTAAATTAAATTTTCAACGAAATCACAAAATAAAATAAAATTATTAAAATTTAAAATTTTTAGATATTACAGTGCGTTTATGATTGATTGAATAGTATTATGTTATATTTGTTAACCAATTAAATTTAATATTATTTTTTTAATGAAAATTTTAAAAATTTGATAACAATGAATTTATTAATAATTTTATAAATTATTAAAAATATATTTGCTTAAATATAATTTATTAAACAATGTGGGTAATTTTGGATTAGATTTTTATGTATAAGGTATTTTGCATATTAAGTGAGTATTTTTAGAAATTTAATAATATTCTTAAACCTTTTGTGCCCGTGAAAAGTTGAAAAAACTTTAATATTTTAAATTTTCTTTGAACTTGAAAAGCAAATTCATTTAGCCTGAAAAGCTAAGTAAACAAACACATCCCTTTATTAAAAAAAAAAAAAAAAACTAGCCTAAAAGTTAGTACCAAATGTGACCTAAATTCCCTCTACTTTTTCGTTTTACTTTTTCACACTCCATCCCCTGTAATAAACAGTTTGAAGAGTAAAATTATAAAAATGAAGTGCATTTATCATAATTTTAATTTTAACTCTCAAGATGTGTTTATTATTTATTGTTTATTGCATACTCTGTCCTTTATTTGTTTTCTCTATCAACCCTATTTATTTAGTTGTCGAGTTATTTTTTTGCCAGTGGTGGAGGTCATGAGTAAAGGATTCTTTAGTTACATTTAATATGCGAGAATAGAATGTAATGGATTGAGAATGAAAACCATTTCTCACACCATTGATTACTTGTAAAATTAAATAATGTTATAATGAAATGATTATTTTCATTCTTTTATTTGATTGCTAAGTATGGATGGGTACGGAGTGGGTAGGGGACGAGTACGCATATTCCCATACCTAATTCCCAAACTAAAATTAATCTCCATACCCTATCTGATCTCTACTAGAAATTTATTTTTACTACCCATCCCTGACCCAAACGGGGAACGGGGATACCTATAGGGGAACGAGTACCTGAATTGAAAAAAATATAAAAATACACTAATTTTAAAATATGACTTATAAGAAAATAGAGCAGAATCCTAATATATATTTAAAAAAATTGAAAATTACCATATATCTATATATATATTTAGAAAACATTTATAAGATTTCTATTTTCCTACCATATTAATAGATTTTTATTTTTTTACCATATTAATAGGTTATACGGTTCAAAATAAAAAAAGTAAACAAAGAAACATTTATAGTTGGTCTATCTCAATTTATAATTTATTTGTAAACTAGAAAATAAAGTAATTTAATAGGAAGGTGATAAATAAAGAAACTCAAAATTTTAATTCATTACCTTACTAAGAAATCTGTCGTAACAAACACACTAAAAAAATTAAATATATATATATATATACGAGAATATTGGTGCGATCAGGGAATGAGTAGGGTGGGGTAGGATACGAGGCGGGGACAGACTCATACCCGTACCCTTACCCGATCCCCAAATTTTTTTAAAAAATGTCCCCATACCCTACCCGATCCCCCAAAAATCCTCGAATCTCTTACCCGTTTGGGGCGGGGATTGGGTAGGGTACGAATGGGTCGGCCGAGATGGCCATCCCTATTGCTAAGTTAAATAATGTTAGAATGGAATAATTATTTTAAGTTATCTAAAGATGAGTCTGGTTAATTTGTGAATGCAACTTGTTGACCTCTTCACCAAGTCCCTTGGCCACTTTAGGTTTGAATTCCTTTGGACTTTCCTAGGTGCATGTGCCATTGCTTATGATACTTCTTATTTATAAAAAAAAAAAGAGGGTGGGTATTGGACTAATGGAGAGTATGACAAGTTCTTGATTCACATTTAACCTATTATACACTGTTATACTTTTAACTATTGGAATTTTAGAATAAATAGAATGAACACCATTAATGTATGCTACTTGTTTTACTTAATTTCTTTTTTTATAATACACATTAAGTGTTCTTTATTATACTTGTGATTCTCTAAATTCTTAAAACATAAGATTGATTCTTACTAGTGAAAATGTCACACTATTTTTCTACTTGCTGGATTGGATTCATTTCTTTATCTATTTGTGTATTTTGGGCCTTTTAAGTAAAATGATAGAAAGGGCTATTAGTGGAATAGAGTGAAGCCCCTTAATGGCATGTCAATTATCAAAATAACTACCCTTTCGATTAGGATGATTTAAGAAAAGAGTTACCTGCTCACAAATGTGTGAAAGCCGCCATGTAGATTAGGATGCTTAAAAAAAAAATTTGTGAGATACAAGTTGAAAATTGCTAAATTCAATTTATCTTTTTATCTTAATTGTGACTTATGGCCTTTGAAAAACGTTTTATCCTGGCATTTATGATTGTAGTGTTCCATTATATTTGGTTTGATGATTCTTAAAATAACACATGCACTTGGGGTATCATTTGTATAACCTTGAACATTGTATGGGGTTATGTTAAGAGATTTTAAGTATTGTAAGTTCATATCTTGGTAATTGTTCAATTTTTTAATTATTTAATCTCCAAAAATATATTTAAAATAATGTGTGAGATGATTAAAGTACAAATTAATAATTTAATTGCTCAAACTTGGTTCAATTAATTTATTTAGTTTTCATTTAGGTAATTTTTTATTTTTTTATATTTTTTTTGACACGCATCCTAGTGAATTTTTACAAGTTTTTAAATCTTTTTGGTCAGTGGTGTTTTGCTGGGAATTTGGTGAGTCACTGGGTGAACCAAAGACCGTTATTCTGGTTTCAAGCTCCTTGCTGGGAAGGTCACTGGGACCTTCGCCCCAGCAAGCGTCTATTTTCTCTATTCGTCTTTTCATGACTTGTGCTGTCTGCCAGCTCTTTAATCTTCTATACCTACTTCGTTCATCTCCCAGCAGTTCTCCATTCAAGTCTCAGCTACGTAGTTGGTTCCTTGTTGTCGTGTGTGTTTCGAGACCTAAGCATCGCTTGATTCATTTTTCAAGCCCTCTTTTCCCTGGTTCGTGCTCGTTTAATTATCATCCTAGGTTTTGTGCTCGTTTGATTCCAACCCTCTTGTAGGTTTAATAGGTTGTACCAGTTTTGGTTCTAAGGTATTCTTTTCCTTTTTATTTCTTGTTTCATCCTAGTCAATTAATTATTTGTTCATGTACTAGCCCTTTGGTCAGTTTATCTACGACATTCTTCTCTCAAAATCTGGTGTTCGAGTGTGAGGGTTTTATTTGTTTCTCAGTTTTGTTGGGTTTATTGATTTTTTTTTCTTGTGTTGGTTTGTTCTATGGAGCCTACGTACAATACCAGGGCTCAAACAAAACAGCGGGCAACTAAGAGGTTCATACCTTAGCCCACGTCCTCTGACTCCGACTCTAGAAAGTCGAGCGTGCCTGTTGACTCCCTAAGGTCAACCACACCAGTACATGTCCTTGCTCTGACTACGATACCTTTCAGTTTCATAGCAATGAATGCCAGGAATTTTTTGATTCACTTTTTGAGTCGTCCTTTCCATTTAGAGCGTGTCTTATTTCTAGATGATTTTTTGGCTGTTAAGCTGCATGTTGAGGCATTGGGTCTATCCCAATTTGTCTCATTCAGGGGGTTAGACCTTTTCGGGACTCATCCTTCCTATTATATTTTGTGAGTTTTATGCAAACATGCATGCTATGGATGTTGACAATTATGTGTTCCAGACCTATGTCAGGTCAAAGAACATTATGTGTCTCCTGAGATCACTAGGATGTTTCTTGGGATTACCATTCTGACCTACGTTGATTTCTATCCTGGTTGTGATGGTGATCGGTCGTCTAAGGGGGAGTTAGTGTTTGATTTTTCTATGGGTAGGCAGAGGCAGTGGCTCGCTGAAGTTATACCTCATGGAGTCTTAACTACCGATGCCAATATGCCCCATTTATTTGCTTGCCAATTCCTTGACCCGTGCAAGCGTGAGCCTGATGTCATTGAGTGGTGTGCTCGTATCATGCATGCCATTCTTGTCACTCCTTCTTTTAGTGTGCCTTATCTTATTTTTAGTCTGATTATTGCATTCTAGTCTCTTTAGAGTCCTAGGGCACTTCTTCTATTTGGTGTTCCTATTAACTATATGTGTCAAGACTTTGAGATTCCTGTTCTTGATAATTTTGTCACACTTAAGATGGTGTGTTGAATTGACAGTTTATCCTTGCACAAGAGTGGGGCTTAGCAGTTTGCCTTTCCAACTGAGTTTACACTTGCTTCTACAACTTAGCAGGCTTTGAGTTCTATCCCTAAGGGTCCCGAGCCATTTGTGCCACCTTTTGAGCCATTCATGTTGCCTCCTCCACCATTTCAGCAGGTGCTATTGTATTCTTCTGCACTTGTGTTTGCACCAGATTTTGGTCCTTCTTGTATCCCTCTAGCTTATGACCCATAGTCGCTTGGTGTCACAATGGATTTTCTTAAGGTGAGTCATACTAGTTTTGTGATTGATGTTCGAGGATGCCTTGATCACATGGAGGAGATGCGGACTTTGATCAACCACTGGTTGTTGTGTATTTTTGACGGTGGGCAATCTCATGGACATAAAGCTACACATACTGAGCCTGTGCATGATCTTATAGAGGTGGTGGGGTTTGTGGCTGATGATGACATTGAGATGCATGTGCTATGACAAAAAGGAAGAGATCGTGTGGATGGATTGGATGGATTGGTTGACCTTTTGGATGTTTTGGGTGTAGTTGGTTATTTTGTTTTATTTTGGTTATGTACTGGATTAGATATTTTATTTTGGTTATGTACTACATTAGATATTTTGGATGGTTGTGTTGGATGTATTTTTTTTTTTTTTTTTGGTTATCATGTTTGATGGCTTCTATAACCACTTTTTGATAAATGATAATTTAGTGGAATTAAATTCATCTTGCTTTTAGTGTTTATTTTTAATCACTTTCCATATGATGCTTTTAACATTATGTTGAGTGTTTCATATATGCAGGAAAGTGATTCTACACTGCATTCTATGAAATTGGGATAATTTTGTAATAATCTTGGGTTTTTATTGTAATTTGTTTTAGGAGCATTAGTTTTATTATAGTATTTCTAAAGGGAAAGATTGTTAGGTTTATTGTTAGAAGTTGGTAAACTATAGATAAACCTATGAAATTTATCGAGTCTGTATACCGAGACATAGATTAAGATGTCTTGGTACATAAGCTTTATTAGAGTTTGTAAAGCAGCTGAAAAAATGCAGAAGTGTATAATTAAGTATCTATCTCTCACTAGAAACCTCACTGGGATGACTAGAAGGGTCACTAGGTAAAACAATGTTGATGCTTAGATCAAAGGTTCCTCACTAGTTAGCTCTCTGGCATCGATAGTTATTCCAGAATGATGTGTAACATGTTTATATGCTCGTTGGATTCGCTAGACCATTCGTTGGCAAAAATAGAGAGCGTGTAAGGTGGTTGCAATCTCGCTAGGAGATCACTAGCACTCTTACCCCAACGAGCGACTGATCCTATTTTGAAAATTGTTCACTTTCTAAGGATTCGAAAGCTGCTTTATATAAAGAAGCCTTCTTCTAAGGTTTCTGGATTACAAAGAACAAGAATACAAGTTTCTGACATTGCTTAAAGAGTTCTCTCTTCTACACTTAGCCAAAATTTTACGTATCTATGTTCGTAATCTTTAAGGGTTAAAGATTGGTTGTTCACTAGGGTTCATCGTGGATTCGAGCAAAACTTCAACACAACGGATCGAGGAGTCTATTGGAATTTTGTAGTTGTAACTTTATAACCTGACTTATATAGTGAAAGAAGTTTACTTAGCCCTTCGTTTAGGACTTGTGTTTTTTCTCGGTTTGGGTTCCACATTAAATCCATGTATTCTTTAAGCTTTTCTACATTACGTTTGTATGATCTATTGGTTTTATGCTTATCTTATTTTTTTCAGTCTCATTATATTCAATGCCCACATTCTGAGTAAACTCTTTTGTAACCAATCTAGCCTTAAAGTGCTCAACTTGCCCTTTGGAGTCTTTCCAGGTTTTGAAGACGTATTTACACCCAATAGCTTATAATTGGCTAAAAGTTTAATTAGCTCCCATACAACATTATGTGCCATAGACGACATCTTATCTGTTATAGCATCCACCCATATGCTAGATTGGGACTCAAAATAATAACAGTATAAGTCATTGGGTTAATTACAAGACCTACATCATAACTACTTTCACCGAGATACACAACAAACTCATTTGAATTAGCTCTCATCTTTCTGTCAAATCTTCTCAGAGGTTTCTCTAGAGTAGGATTAGGAAAATTAATAGGAATAAGAATAGGTATAATAGGATCATGAGCATTAATAGAAATGGTATCACTAATCCCTTACTGCTCATGATCATCTCCCTCCACATGCGTAGATAAACTAAAGGTCTAAATTTTACACAATGAAATAGGCATCACTTTGTTACTCCTATCATCATCAATCTAATATGAATAGTCTAAATCAGATGTATCAAGCTCCAAAAATTTAAGTGCTAAGACTTAAGAATTCTCATATTCGATGTAGGATAGTGGTACCTATACCCATTATAATGATTTGGATACCTAATGAAAAAATAACGAGTAATTCTAGAGTTTGGTTTTTCTTCTAGAATGGTTATATATATCCTAACCTTTGCAATACAACCCCAAACACAAAGATAGTTAAGGCTAGGCTTTCTACTAGTCCACAATTTAAAAGTTGTTTCAGGAACAAACTTATTAGGAACTCTATTAAAAAAATATAAGGTAGATTTTATGACTTAACCCCAAATATACAAAGGCAAGTTTCACTTACTCATCATACTTACTATCATATTTTTAAGAGTGCAATTATACATTTCGACTATACCACTCTGTTCAAGACTACAAGTGTAGTATATTGGGAAAGAATCTCACGTTCTTTTAAGTATTTGACATGTGGTTCATATGCTATCCTATGACATCATGTTTATCACAATACTCGCACTACAGTTAGAGCTCAAAATTTTGATCATTTTGACAATTATTTTCAAATTCATTTTAAAAAAATTAAAAATTTTTTCAAATATATTTGATTTCTCTTTTATAAGAAAAACATAATCAAAACGAGAGAAATCTTTAGTGAAATTAAAATAAAAATATTATTGCCTCGAAAGGTAGTAGTGTAAGGTCCACTAATTTTAGTGCATATTATCTCAGGTAGGCCACTATTACGAGTTGCACCAATTTTCTAAGTCTTGGTCAACTTTTCACAAACATAGTCAACATAGGCGTCTAAGTTTCCAAAATCAAGAGGTATTAAAATATTATCTTTTATAAGTCTTTGAATTTTCTCTTTAGAAATATGACCTAATCTTTTATACCATAGGAAAAATAAGATTTATCTTGATTTTAGGTCTCCTAGACACACTATTATCAACGTAGAAAGATGCATACTCAAAATTAAGCATTAGATTTAGTTTATACAAATTGTTGTTTAAAACACCACGCCTAATAATTTGATAATCGTGAAATAACTACTAAAATAATGATTAGCAGTAAGAGGTAATAAATAATTCAAAAATATGCTTCAAAACTTAATCAAGCATAAATTGTAAGGGATAGTTTGGTATATCATTGCCATTTCCCTTTTAGAAGAGAGTGCAACATGTTACAAGGTCCTTGCAACAAACCATCAATGAGAACACCAAGATTATAAAAGTCAATCTCCTTTGGACAAAGTCACTTTTTTAACATAATTATTCTCCAATTAGTTACTGAATATCAATCATGTCATTATTACATCAACAACCCCTTTGGATAAGTTATTACATGTAATAATACAATGACTCTTGTCATGTACAAAAATGCAAGAAAATTTAGGAATCAACAAGCGTATCTCTTTGGATAGTAATGCCAGTATCAACTAAACATTTCTCACCATGACATAATTATATGTCAATTGCCATGATTTTAATTATTATTTTATACCTTAAAAATGAAGATTTATATGCTTAAATAAAAATATGCATGGAAAATACATAAATAAGCATTTTTAGGATCATTAAACAAGTCAATTAATAGAGTTCAATGTTATGCAATTAAAACCAGTAGAGTTCAATATTATATAATTAAAACTAGTGAGAGAACAATAATGGTATTGCTATTGTTAACTACTAAATAAATTGTTTAGCAATAAAAGGATAATATATTAGCAAAATAAAGGGCAACAATTTACTATAAGCATAAACAGTATGCCTCGGTGCATCATTACAGTCTTTCCCTTTGGGCAAAGAGTGTAAGATGTTATGAGGTTCCCTTCAATTAACCATCATATGAGAATGATCAAGCATTTGAAAAATAGTCTCCTTTGGGCAGACTAATCTTTTAAAAAAATCCACACTCTTGAATTAATTGTCGAATAATATTCTTGTTATCACTACACACAATACCCCCTTTGGACATGTATTTGCATGCAATAACATAATGGATATAGTCGTGTATTGTATATAGGAAAATTAAATCTTAATAGATGTATTTCTTTGTGCAGTAACACTCATTTCAACCCAAAATCTTGTCATGACATTATTTTAGGTAAAAATCCCCTGTGTCACATCTAGCATACTAATATGTTAGTAATCATGTCCTTATAGGTGTGTAACCAAATGCACTCAGTGATCTCAAATATATTGCTAGAACTGTGCATCAAATAATCCATTGCAATATTCAAAATAAAATAACAATTTTAGGCCACTAAAATGACTAGTGGATAAGAGTATAATTTTTAGGAGTCTAACTAGAAAGAGTACACATCCTCAAAAGGTTCAGAAAGTTAAACAATAATTACACAATAAATCTAATAAAAAATGCATGATTTAAAAAAAATTAAGTACAAAATAGGTCTAAATAAATACTAAATAATGTACAAAAATTATATATAAAAAATATTTTTGGAATCTGAAATAAAAGTAAAACTATTAAAATTTTTGGAAATCAGATAGGCCTCTTACACGCCCTCACACACTCGGATAGCGTGTGAAGTTATAGTAAAGCTCCACTTAAGGTGATGTCAAATCAAAATAGGTCTCATACACACAGATTCATCATCACCTAAATCTCTTGGTAGATGTGCTTGGAATTTTAAGGGCCATTTGAATGGCAAAAAAAAAAAAAATTAAAAAAATTTGTGTAAAAATGACACGTGATGAAATTTGAATAGAGGAAGTTGGTAACTTTTTATAACTTTTGGTGGAATTTGCTAAACCAAACATTCCTTTAGCCTAACTTAAAATGCTTGATCTCAAGACTAGGTACAAAGTTTATTTTAAAATTTTGCATGCTAGACATATCAATTTCATACTAAAGCCAATCTAAAATCAATAAAAAATTTCGCGTGATATGAAAGGAAGATATTGGAGAGCTTGAGTGACAAAACTATATTAATTGATTAGAGAATGTACAAAACTATGTTAATTGATTAGAGAATGTACAATAGACAATGTGTTGATCCAACAACATACACAATCTAAGGCATCAATCGGCTTAAACTAAAGATTATTTATTTATATTGTTTTCTTTTAACTATATAAAAGATTGACTGTAATATTTCTTAACAAATATTTCCTAACAAATATGAAAATTATACAAAAAATATGCTGCAATATTCCTTAATAGTGGTAATGTGTGAGTGTTGGCATAGTGTAATGTGTGGTGGGTTGGTGTTGGTAGACATAATGGTGATGGGTGAATAATGGAGATGAAGGTCGTGGTGATACGTGAGTTGGTTGCAGCGATGGTTGGTGATTATGGTTGTGGTGCTTGGTGCATCGTCTTCATATTTTATATATATATATAGTCTCCATCTTATTAGATCAATGAACAAAAGTGTGAGAATAATAAGTCATTCCTTTGGGAGAGGGAATAATTATTTTCATATTTTGTTGGAATGAGCATCACATATAAATGACTATTCTCATAAGTGTGCCAAATGAATGAAATGATAATCAATAGTACGAGTGAGTATATATCTCAACTCACTGTGCATTGAGCTTGAGAGGCGACGTGAAATTTGGGTTGAAGTTGAGTGCATTTATATGAAATGAAACAGTTTTGATCCATGATGATGAAAGAATGAGATCATAGAATTTTGACGATAGAAGCTAAAAGATTTAAAGATGTCAAATTTAACATGCCAGCTTGCTTATTATAAAAATTTAGAGTCAAGATGCATACACTATATATGTATTTTCTTTCTCATTTCTTTTTTTTTTCCTAAATCATATTAAGAACTTTTCTTCCTTTTTCTTTTTCTTTTTCATTACATTTTAATTCTTAACTCTTTTCTTTTTTAACTTAATTTATTTTGTTTTTCTACTCTTATATATAAACAAAAAGTCTTCGTAGTTAAAAAAATTTTAAGGAATTTAAAAATATGAGGCATGTTAAATCGAGGTAGTTATCAGATTAGCTTCCCTTCATGTATTAGTATAAATAGGCATATGAGTTTTATAAAATATTTCTAAAATTAATTGAATTCATTTGTTGAAATTTTTGTCACCATGAAAAAATTTTCATTTGTAGGGAGTGTTTGGAAGACAAAAATTAGAAAAAAGTGATATGGGGAGATATCGTGCTAGGCTAGGGGCATTTGACAAATTTCTCGCTTGGCCTATACTCGATCAAGGTCATCCGATAAAGGATATCCCCGAACAGGCCCAATCACCCGACTGAGGGCATCCGAGTAAGGATACCCCTGATCGGGCCAACTCACCTGACTGAATTTCGACTAAGCACTTCAGTAAAATTATTCCCACCAGAGTAGCCTACGAGTCATATATACAACCCTTTTTTGATAGTTTAGATATATATGCCTATAAAGGTTCTACTACAAACTGCATCAAACATAACGCATTGGCTAACGAACTAAGGAACCAACCTTGGGATTTACAATACAGGTGTCATCACCCCATTGGAGAAGGAGAAAGGCACAGTTACATGCTGTTACATGTAACTGCATACATGACATTTCACGTGAGGTTTGACATATATATCTCATTACTTCACAAGGATATGAGTACAATAGCATATTCACCTTACTGAAACTCTGCCAAAATATTTTATCAACTTTCTTGCTAACCTAAGTATCAGAGACTTTTTGGCAGACACTACACTGATGTTCTAGATAGTGTTCGGGCTTGGAACGGACTTCCTGAAGCATTAGAAGTGGCTTGAGATAGGGCGGATCATTGTATCTTGATCGTGACTTTTCAATTCTTCAACTAATTAATCAGGATACAGTTGTGGTGGGTGAGGGCAGAAAGCAAGTGGACGAAGCTAAAGATGCTTAACCCAAAGACCCTACTGCATAACTTTCTCTTTTTTTCCTTCAAGTACTTTTACTCAGTTAAATGTAACAGATTTTGTTTTTATTTCAATCATATAATCTGATTGTATTCCTGTTGAATGAATGAATAGTTTTCTTTTCTTTTATTTTCTGAATCTTAAATGAGTTTTGAACTTTGAACTTTGAATTTTGAATGTATGAATGGTTTTTATTTTCCTTTTGTTTTCTGAGTTGAAAAAGTTCTTTCTTCTTTTCTTTGTTTATATTCGAGAAAAAATACTTGGTAAAAAGTTATGTAACTTCTTACCTTGTAAGTTCAGCTGAGTTCCTGAATAGGATATGCATTGCAGTCGGCTATATCCCTAAATGCCACATTTGTTCCATTTGGCCTTGCGGGCCGATTAGGACATTTGGACTTTTATTCCATCTAGTGTTAACTTTTACTAAATAGGGTCCTTTGGACATATTTTCCACTCTTTTTTTTTTTGTGTTAGCCCTTTAATTGTCTCTGCTCTGCTCAACCACGTGAGCCGAGTAAGATCTTTACAATGCTTGACCACGTGAGTCGAGTAAGATCACTTCGCCTTTTTTTGGTATTAGACTCGTGAGCCATCTTTGCACTGCTTAACCACATGAACTGGGCGAGATCATTGCGTTGCTTGGCCACGTAAGCTAAGCAGGATATCTTTTGCCTTTTATAGCGTTGGCCTCATAGGCTACCTTTATGTTGTTCGACCTCATGAGTTGAGCAAGATCTTTATACTGCTCGATTACGTGAGCCAAGCAGGATTACTTTATTTTTTCTAGGCTTTGGCCTCATAAGCCAACTTTGCTCTGCTTGGCCACGTGGACTGAGCAGGACTTTCACACTAGTCGACTACGTGAGTCGAGTAGGACTCTTGTATAGTGGACATCATTCAGCCATTCACCATAAAAGCTGGCCAGAATATAGAATTTCCCTAATAGCTTAAATGAAATTACAATTTTAAGTTTTCTCACATAGTATTTTTATAGGCACTCTGCATGCCATGGGTTAGTAAGTTCCTTACCCCTGAGTACTCTAAGTCGATAATTCTCTTTCTGAGTGAACCCTAGCATCTCATATGGTCCTTCCCAATTTGGCCTAAGTTTTCTTTCCTGGGGATTGTTTGTTGACTGATTCACCCTTTTCAGCACCAAATCACCTACTTTGAATTCTCTTGGTCAAGCTCTTAAATTGTGGTATTATCACATCTTCTGCTGATAAGATGCCATTTTAATTGTCGCTTGTAGCCTCTTTTCTTTTAGTAGGTCGACCTCTTCGCTCATCATCTCCCCATTTTCCTCTGGACTGTAATTCTGTACTCTCGAGCAAGGTAGCTTAATCTCAATAGGGATAACTAGTTCTGTGCTGAACGTGAGGGAGAATGGAGTCTGTCCAATTGCAGCTCTTTTTGTTGTCTTGTATGCTCACAAAATGTTCTCAAGCTTGTTTGCCTAAAGTCCCTTTACTTTTATCCAACTTTGTCTTGATTATCTTGAGGAGAGACTGATTAATGACTTCCACTTGGCCATTGTCTTACGGGTGTTCAGGTGATGAATAGTGATGATGATGCCTTACTCTTCGCACAACCCATTGAATTGTTTTCTCTCAAACTACTTGCCATTGTCGATAATCACCACTTGGGGAATCCTAAATCGACAGACTAGGTTTTGCCATAGAACTTTCTCATGTTTTGTTTGGTTATGGTCAGTAAGGCTTCTGACCGCTCTTAGAACTTGAAAGGGTTTATACTCTCACGTGCAAGAGGTGGTCATAGTTTAGTCTAGATAAGTCTTAGGTCATCTCTATAGGGAGTAAGTGTGTGACTATTTGTTTTGGGGAAATTTTGTTTGAAGGCACTTGCAAAGAATAGTAAATAAAAGAGAAAATTAATTTTATTTATTTATTTTTTTTGGGGGCTTTTGAAAATAGGTTTAAAAGACGCTTAAATACAAAACTTAACTTAAACTAAATAAAATACTAATGGAAAGATAGGATTTAACTTTAGCAAATTACTATTTAATGAAAACATTTGGTTTTAACCTATTCTTGTAATGGATTCAAAGAGATTGATTCTATGCATGTAGTACTAGGTTGAAAATTTTAACTTTAGAAACCTTTGGTAAAACAAGTATTAAACTAAGGTTTTGAAATAAGAATTGAAGTCACTAGGATATTGAATCGGAAACTCAATGTTTATGAGCTTCAACTTATAACCAAGGGCTGATTATAACACGGTTGATTCGATTTCTAGGGTTAAACCTAGACTCAACGAGTTTTACGATTCATTCAAAAATATATCACGTTTAAAACCTTAATATTCGATTCTATCTTATTCTTTTCCATTATGTTCCTAGGTTAAAACCAAGATTGATTTAGCTTAGCATATTTAAATTGTAAACGAAACTATGCGAAGAATAGCGAACATCCATTCGAACTTTTTAAGTTGAAAAGAAGCAAAACCAAATACGTGTAAGAGTTGTGAAACAAATACAAAGTATAAATGAAAGAAGAAAACTTGAAATGAAAAACTTTTAATTGAAAACATTGAAAAGTAGTCACTTACATGTAAACCCTAGGAGAAAAGAAAGCAAAATTACCTTATGAAACTTTAAATAAATTGAATGCATAAAACATAGTGTAACTCTCTAAAACTTGAAGAAATTTCTTAGAAAAATAACCCTAAAATGTAGGAACGGCTTCTAAAGTCTAATACAGCATAGGCATTTATAGAAAGTCTTGACAAAAACTCTAAAGTTGAGGTCTCGAGGATGCCATGTCCAGATGACAACCCGGGCATCTGGACTCCAGAAGGCAGTGCTGGATTTTACATTTCAGCTTTTGGAGTTCTGGGGTTTTGGAAGTTGGTGTACGTACGGAAACCTTGGTGTTGGATGCTAGGAGATAGTGTTTAGATCCAACTTTGAATTGAATCCTTTTGAGTCTTCTTCCATACCCAAAAAGAATTGCATCAATCAGAGTTGTGAGTAAAACGTTATGGCCGAAAAATTGACAGGGTGTCGTGCTAAATCATTTGAAAAATTCCAAATTGTGTAACTTTGCAACCTGATTTTAGGGTAGATGTAGACCTCTTTTTGACTTGATTCTTCATGAAATGTAGCTTAGAATATGTACTTGATTTGGGCTTTTGAATCACCTAAATTGGACCCCAGAAGCTTAAGATATGCCTTAAGTTGTACTCAACAAACTTTCCCACTTCTCTGCTAATTTACTTCTTTAAGCTTCCAAGTTGCCTATTTTTGGTGTTTTCCTTCTATACCCCTACAAAATAGATAAAAACAATATAAATAATCAAAACATGATAAAAATGAATTTTACTTTTTAAGATGTTCCAAAGAAGAGTGTAAAATGATGTTAAAATCAACAATGATTGTAAGCAATCACATCCCCCAACCTAGACAATACTAGTCCCTAGGAATGCAAAGAATTATGATCAAAGGAAGATGAACACATACCTAGCAAATCCATTTTATTCAACTAAAAAGAAAAACCCAATAATTCTAACTAAAAGGGGGGTTTGTTTTCGTAGGAGACACACAACCACAGTTAGCACATGAGGCAAGCCCTTTAAACCCTTAGGCTCCTCCTAGTGGACAAGTAATTTCTTGTGAGGGTCCGCAGTAATGTAACCCACAAACATCTGCGGCATGGTCTCAACATGTCAAAAAGTGATTAATGTTAAACATGAATCAAGCTAAATCCCAACAAGTCACAAAAACCAAAAATCATATGTAATTGCCAAGTGCTAAGCATAAATGCATGGACTATCAAAGTAGGAAAATCAAGTGTACAAAATTATTTCATCCATTCAACAAGGTTGCAAGAGCATAAATAGAACTAGGTTTTGACTTCAAATACTTGCAGGGTACCACTCATCGAAAGAAATTCACTCATCAAGGGTTCAAACACATACCTATTAGCATATGATGCTATCTTAGTTGCACAAAACCTCACAAATAAGTAAGAGAACTGAATTGAAGTTCAAAGTGGACAACTCATAACCATGTTCCAATGTGATTACACTTGAAAAATATAATCATAAACCTTGATTTTTATGCTAATTCTGATAATTTATGTTTTAATATGTTTATTTTAGCTTAATTTTGTTTACTTTGTTCATTTTTGCAGGTTTTAGTAGAAAATATACAAAAATAGCTTGTTGGAATGAAATACGTGCCCAATTTTGACGTGGAAAGAGTTTAAAAAATTAAAAGTGGTCTTCAGGAAAGTTCTAGTAGACATCTCAAGCTTTTCAAAAAGCTATTATGGGATAAAATTTGAGTTCGTTTGGGCCTTAAAAGATTACTTAAAAGTTAGGACTAGAAAGTTGGACAATTCCTAATTACCATAGGATTTGGGGCCTATTTTAAGCTTCCAGGGTCTAATTGAGGTGATTCAAAAGCCCAAAGTCAACTACACATTCTTAGCTACAACTTTTATGAAGAGCCCAAGTCCAAAAGAAGTGTCCATCTACTCGGAAATTAGCTTACAAAGTTGCACAATTCAGAATTGTTTGGATGCTTCAGCATGACACACTGTCAGTATTTTAGCCATATCTTTTCACTTACAACTCCAATTGATGTGATTCTTTCTAGGACTTGAGGACAGAAAGCTATCAAAAGCAAAACATAAAGTGAAGATAAAGGACACTGTGGTCCGAACACCCCGACGGGTGGTCCAGACCACAGAAGGTTGATTTGCGTGGCTGAACTATATTTTTAGGGTTTTTCATCTCCACTACATAGAAGTAGCCTTAACGGCCGTAAAAGGGGCATTTCTTTTTTGTATTTTAAGATTTTATTTTTCATTAGTATAGGTGAGTTTAGAGAGATTGTTTTGCTTCGTTTTATGGATTCAAGTTCGTGGATACTTCAACATGTTGTAAGTTTGTTTTGCATTTCATTAATGGAGTAAATTTTCTTTTCGCTTTCTCTTTTTATTAACTATTTTATTATTTTATCTATGTTAGACTAGCTTTTTATTATTGATTCAACCCATGAATGGTGGTGGACCTTTATTTGAATGTTGGATGTGATCGAATCCAAGCATGCAACGTAAAAGTTACATGTTAGGGTTTTTGTCTTTAAATCTACTTTCTCTTTTTTTCTAAAACCTTCGAAAACTTGTGTAGTTAATCATGTTTCATTGAAATCACTGGTAACTACACAAGATTATAACTTTCTTAATACTTTGAAAACAAATGAAATGATTTAGATATGTTTTCTGGTTTTCTTTTTCTTTTGATTTTCAAAGCCTTCGAAAACGTGTAACCTCGATCATAAACGTTATATGATTAAAACTTTCTTTATATTTTGAAATCAAAGAAAAGAGATCTGGACCAAAGAATATTTTAAGATGATATCTTTCGGATTTTATTTATCCTAAACATGATTTTAAAACTGTGCTTTGGAAATTAAAACTTTCACAATGAAATCTTTTTGGTTTACTTTTCCTAAACGTGAGCTATAAACCGAGATAATAATCAAATCCAAACATAAGAATAAGGTATTGATCCAGATTTGTAGGTTGAATCAAGATCTTAAATTAACTTGAATGCGTAGTGTTATTGCTTTTATTTTAGTTTAATTTAATTGTTACAATTTAGTTTATTTATTCAGTAGTTAGTAAATTAAAACCTTTCAAAACCCAAAATCAATTTTCTTTTTCTGTTTTTGAAATGAAACTAGTAGATAGAAGAACTTAGAAAACCTAGTGTTCAATCTTAAGGTTCCCTGTGGATGCGATCCTGGACTCATTTGGTAAAACAACACCACAGATCCCTATACTTGGGGGTTTTTCTAGACGTAATGTTTAGAGGTGGTCAAGTTTTTGGTGCCATTGTCGAGATACTTAGTTTTGATTCATTAGGATAATTCTAGGTTACTCTTCTACCATTTTCTAAAAGAAAGAAAAAAGGATTCTTAAATATGGGTTATTATTCTTATAATTCTAGTTCACTAGAGCCCACTCATTGGTTATTTAGGTAGCATTTATGGATTTGATTTTTGCCTACAAACTTTTTCTATGCTACTTAAATTTTATGGACTTCAACATGAGGACCCCAAGTTCATTTAGAACATTTTGAGTCAGTTTGTTTCTATTGCACAAATGATTACATGGATGACAAATTTAAGTATAAATTTTTCCCGTTATCATTATGCGGAGTGGCCGATGATTGGTGTCGTGTCGCTACTTGGTCCATTAATATTTGAGAAGAGTTATAAAATTATTTTATTGCAACTTTTCTCCCCAATTTTCAAAACTCCACCTTCCACTTTCAGATTAGAAATTTTTGTTCCAAGAAGGGTGAAGTATTTTATAAATGCTCGGAGAGATTTAAAAACCTTTTAGAAACTTTCCCAAATCATGAACTAGAATTAGGGTAGATTTTAGGCATATTCTATAATGCTCTACCTTATGAGTTGTACTGAGCGTTTGATAAAAGCTTGGGTGGGGAATTTCTTAACCTTACCCTAGAAGAGGTATGGTCATTTTTTGAATTTCTTTGTGAACACACCAGGCCACGAGAAAAACTTGAACCTAGTTTCGAACCTCATGCACTTGAAAGCCACAGTGACCCTTTTTCACATGTTCCTACTTCACTTGATCCTCATGATCTATCCTTAGAAAGTAGAGTAAGTGTGGAGCCCAATTACTTGGATATTACATGTCTCAACCCCCCTCTACTCACTAAGGGACAGTCTGAGGAACCCCTAGATCATTGGCCTACTGAATCTAACAATACACAAGTTGAGTCACTCTGTGAGCAAACTTAACATAGGGAAGAAATTAGCTTAAAAGTCGATTCTAGTGCACGTGAGACTTCCACATATATTGACTTTACATTAGATGATACATTGTTCAAGTCCACAGTATGGTCGTATGTCCGTTCACTCACTGAAGCTGAAATTACTAAATCTAGGGCATTTTTGTTTCTTGCATGAGAAAATCCTAATTTAAAAAACTTAGATTTTGAGTGGAGCAATTATTTAGATAATGGCCCAGATAATGAAGGGATTGAGCCTTTTAACTCATTCCCATCAAACTCTAATATGCACGAGACTTCATTTGTTAAGAATCTAGAAGACATGCCAACCAGCACCACTGCGGAGTGTAAAGCTCATCCCACTCTGACAACTCGGATGACCTTGGAAAGTCTTAGTACTTATTCTGAGAGCTTTGAAGCTATAAGTTCAGGGAAGCACACTATTGAGCTGGTCATTTCAGTTTCATCATGTTCTACCACACCACTCACTGAGACCACAACTGAGATATTATTTTCTATTAACTGAGATATTATTTTCTACTAGGGTTAGTACACTTGATGACTAATTTGTTGAGACCCCTACATTTGAGTGGAAGTATGATTCTAATTATGGTTGGGCTCCCACTTTAATCCCATAAGACTCTCATGAGAATGAATTTTCTTTATCATCCTTTGAGAGTTCGACAGATAGGCCTGAGAGTGAGAGTAGTGCACACCTCTTCTCTTTTACCTTAACCCTAACTGAGAATCTTACTGAAGGAAATGACTATGTTTTGACTAAGACTGACCACACATGTAGGGAAGTGGTGGAGACTAAAAAAATAGTTTGCATTGACTTTTTAGGTGTCGAAGGGATATTAGAGAACACAACCACATTCCATGTTCACATATGCATATAACCTTGGGCCATATTTGGGATTCAAGGATCCCCACAAGGCCTTGCATTCTCCAGTGTTCGCTACACTAGGAGCACACTTATTCTTGGTACCTCCTGGGCCCAAGGAGAATATTTTATTGTTAAAACCATTTGGTGAGGCTTAGGAAAGATTAGGAGTTGGATAGTATATATATATTTTTTTCGCATTAACCCTTGTATATTAGTAGATCAGATTTTATTTATTTATTTTTCTTTTATTGCACTTTTATTTGTTTATTCTAACATTTTCTCTCGTAGAAGTTTTATTTTTCTTTTAGTACAGTTTAATTCATAAGAATAAAATGCTCAAGTTCTTTTATTTTCTTCAAATAAGGAAGCCTTGAGGTGATATCCTTCCTCTCCCTTTTATTTAGTTTTGCACTTCCAAATTGGTACTTCATATTTATAATTATTGTTGTTGGGAGGGCTATAGAATCTATGTTGGGGGGATGTATTGGGTTATGCCTTAAATGGCTTGAATAATGGGTGCATGCTTGGTTTAATTTATGCTTTGTTCTTATTTGTGCCTTCTGTGGTTATTGTTTCATGCTCACTATTGCATATTACAGACCCATATATGCTTCATGGTTCTCACATTGAGGAAAATGTGAATTTTAAGTTAGGGGTAGGGTTTGCATGATGACATTTGTGCTAAAATTGTAAAATTTTAAAATTTTTGAGCGTCTTTAACCTTAAATACATGAATTTAGCACATTTGTACCTCCATGTCAGTCTTTCTTGGTTTGGTTGATTGTGGAATTGAGTCAGAGAGTGATAAATGAGTCTTGTTCAAGCTTTAATGGGAAACTTAGTTTAAGTTGAGTGTATAATGACCTTGTGCATTTTTTAGCATTATAGAGAAGAGCTTATATGCTTAGGAATGGATTTTGTTTAACATTGGTTAATTGAACATTCTTGGACTAGGTGGAGACTTATACCCCTTAATGGTGAGCTTTTGAGCCTGTTATTCTTTTCTTGAGGGGTTGCACATAATAATAGCTCTTTTATTATTCACTTTGATTTTCAATGCACCAAGTGCATCACACACATTTGCATGAGTTTCACTTGGTACATTATGAGTTGTTGCAAGCTTTGAACATGATGCTAGCTCTTCTTTGCTATTTTTTGGGCCTTCTTGTCCTTCCTTGGTTATGAATTACCCTAGGAGCCAACTTGAAGCCTTTTAATGAAGTGTGTGATATATATATATATTTCTTGGTTCTAAGCTCATATATTATCCCTTAACCTTATTCATACACTTTAAGCCTTACCCTCACATGTCTTGGGTTATAAAAGTGCCTTAGTGTCAATGACGTGAACGGGGAATGGGAATGAAAACTTTGAGATCATATTGGGAGGAAATATTGGGTAGAGAATTCAGCTGATGTATATTTCATTATTTAAAAAAATAAAAAAGAAAAAAAGAAAAAAAAAAGAAGAAAAAGAAAAAAGGAAAAAAGTGAAAAGAAAAAAGAAAAAAATTTATCATTCCTTTTATTTATGAAGTTGTGGGACTTGTACATTATTTACAATATTTGCAATTGTCCCAAGGGTAGTATTTAGTGTGAATAAACTTTTTGTTGATATTCTTGTTGGGTTTGAAAAGGAAATAGATATTTTGGGACTTGTGCGCACTTGAACATCTTTATCCCAAGACATGTGCTTTGATTTCCATATCTTCTATTGTTAACCATTACCCCTGGCCAAGTTACAACCAAAACAAAGACCTAGTGGATTCTAAGCACGTAACTTTTGTATTGTGCATGAAGTGGTCTTGTGTAGGTTGTGTGGTGTGATCTCTTACACATGCATTGGAACATGCTTATGAGCTGTCCACTTTGAATTTCATTTCAGTTCACTCACTTATTTGTTGGGCTATGTGCAACTAGGATAGCATCATATGCTAATTGTAATACCCAGTACTTATTTTTGGTTATTTATGTACTATTTTGGATTAATAAATAATTATTTTAGGATTTAATTGATTTATTTTATTTTTCCTTGGGCCAGGTATGATCCAAATTGGTAGTTGCTTGGACAACTGGGCCAAGGGCCCAACTCATTTTCTTTCTTTTCTTTCATTTTTTCTTCTTTTTTTTCTTGCTTTTTCTTTTTGTTCTCTCGAGTGGCCAAAAAGAGAAGGGAGAGGGAGGAGAGAAAAGAAAGAGAGAGGAGAAAGAGGGAAGAGCAAGAAAGAGTGATCCAGAGCTAAAGGACAGTGGATCAGGGTAATATTCGAGGCCGTGAACATCGTGGTGACGTCTGTTTTACGTGATTTGGTGAAAAAATCAACATTTGAAGTTTAGGAGCCACAACCTAAATCTTCTCATTTCTTCTTTTATCTTCGGATTCGAGGTAAGTAGAACCTATATTCTTGTTCTAGAAGTTGTTAGGAAGATTTTGATATATATATGTGATTGATTTAGTGATGTACATGTGATTCGTGTATATATGTATATATATGTTATGGGTTGTTCATATATATGCTCAATCTTATTCATTCTTGAGTCTTGTTGCATGATATCAAGATATATACTATTGTTGTGAGTTGTGGTGCCATTTTTAAGCTTGAGGTGTTTTGGTACTAGATTGAGCTTGTAGCAACTCAGATCTGTGTTGTAAACTACAGGTTGCGGGAACGGGCTTCCTGTGGGCTTCTTGCGAGGCTAGGAGGCCCTCGGCTTCTTCCTGCGACTCAGAGTGGCTTTCCCGCAGTCATCCCGCACCCTTCCCGTGGAAGGCTATTTTTGACCCGGTTTTGATGGTATATCATATCTAAATGTTATATGTTGAAATTATACACATTTTGAGGCTATAAAATGACATTATGGATGATTGAGTGCATCATACTTTTCTTATAATGTTGAAATGTTATGGTGGCAAACCCAAATTTTGGGTTTCTCAGATTTGGTTAGAAATTGACCCCTGATTATGTTTTTGGGCCCCAAATTGAGTTATTACGTATATCTAATGATAGAATGGATCCCAAATCATCATCAAACCTAATATGAATGTGACTATGTAATAAGTTAATGTTTAATTACATGATTGAGCATATCATGTGCATAAGGTTTGGGCAGTATTATCTAGATTGTGTTATGACTACTGATTGGCCGAGACGCCATATTTACATTGATTTCTTGCTTGAGATAAGCAGATGCCTGCTTGAGATAAGTAGATGCCTGACTAGGGGTGTAACACGGTTCCCTAGTAGAAGGACCAGGGGGTGTAACACGATTTTCTTGAGTTTTAGCTGATTGGGGGTGTAACACGGTTCCCCATTTGGTGTAGATATATATGTTGAGATATGCATTTTCCATGAGCGTAAATGGTACGGGTGTTGACCTGTATGCAGTGCTAAGTGTCAATCGTCCTAGGATAAGGTTAAGGGTGAAGGGAGATGAGAGTATATATTGACATTGCATGCCATCACATCCCATTGCACGAGATTACATTTATATTCCTTGATATTGAGATGTTGATATGTGTGACTATGACATTGATTAATGGGATGTATGATTCATATTGTTGACTATGAGTTTGGTATTGAAATAGGGACATAAATAGAAACTACAGTGACCTGCTTCCTGAGGTAGGATACGTAGGCAGCTTAGGCTAGAGTAGCCCGAGTCCAGTCTAAATTATGGATGACAATGGTTGTGTTTAGTTTTTTTAACTGAGCGTTGAATTATATTATTGAAAAATGTACAGTTACAAAATCAAATATTATTTTATATGGGAATGAGTAACGATTTTAGGTATTTCAATAATTTTAATTCAGTTTGAATAAAATTTTATTGTTTATTTTGGTTCTCACATTCCCATACCATCCGGTTATGGGCGTGATAGATTGGTATCAGAGCTCTAGGTTGCGTTCATTTTGGGTCTTGGGTAGTAATGCCTATTTGTTTTTGTTGGGAAATTGTTACTTATTGAAATGCATTGTTGAATTTGGGAGTGATGATGGTTGTATTTTGAAAAATGTCTGGGCGTAGAAGAGGTGGAAATCAAGGGAATCGACTTGATGGTCAAAATTCTAATGCTCAAAGTGTTAGGTATGAGGATTTTCATGAGGTGTCATTGGCTGATGTTGGTCTTCCACAGTCTACATATGAACAAATAATGCAATTTATGATGGCCTAGTGGGCCCAGATGTAAAAATTAGGTGTATCGGCAACAGTTCCTACCCCAGTAGCGGCGGCAGCACCTGCATCGGGGGACACATCAATCATGAGGATTGTCAGCCAATTTAAAAAACATGATCCCCCCCAAGTTTAATAAGGAAATTTCAGAGATGATGAAAACTTTGAATATAGAAAGTGATGAAGTTAGAATCAGGGTGGCAACATGTCAATTCCAAGGAGGTGTTGTTCATTGATGGAGGTCATATAAGGACACGATTGATATATACACTTTGACTTGGGAAGCATTTAAGGAAGCTTTCCTTGAGAGGTTTTTCCCCACAATAATGAGAGAGATGAAGGTTTAGGAATTTCTTGCACTGGAATAGGGGAACTCATTAGTGTAGGAATATGAAAGAAAATTTACAGTGCTGGTTAGATTTGCCCCACAATATGTGCAAGATGAGGTGGCAAGAGCCAAAAAAAAATTTTTTTTTTGAATGGGGAGTAAGTGCTTACATTAGGAGGTAGATTATTGGATTAAGGCATCAGACCTATTCTAGTGTGGAAGCGGCAGCTCTCGCGGTGGAAATAGATGCCATAGACTTCAGGTCTAGGATTCGTAGAGGCTAGGGACAAACTCAGAGACAGATTGTAATGCAAGAATATGGTTCTGATTCTAAGCAAAGGAAAGGAAAAGAAAAGGCCAGTAGCTTTAGGAGGAGATCTCAGCAATATCAGCAATTCCCTTATCAGATGAAGAGTAGTTTTGGTTTGGGTTTAGGTTTCGATTCATCGGGCAATCAATGATAACAACAATTTTAGTCTTCTCAAAAAGAGAGATTTCATGACCAATCTGGACAGAGATTATGTTACAGGTGTAATCAGTCGGGACACGTGGCAGTTAATTGTCCAATTGGGGAGATGTCACAGGGGAGTAATGAATTAGGTGTTCCACGAATTGAGTATTATTAGATACAGTAGTATCCAGTAGGGCCAGCACCACCTATGCAGCAACAACCTACACAACAGATTTAGTCGTTTCAGTAGGCGCGTGGTGGTGGTGGTGGCCAGCGCGGGAAAGGCAGAAGTAATGGTAGCTTAGGGAGTTAGAGGACTAAGGGGTGTACCTATGCACTTGCATAGGGGGATGAGATTCTAGATACTTCCGTAATATGCAGTATGTTTCTTTTGTTTAGTATTTGGGTGCATGTTTTATTTGATACCAGCGCATCAAATTCATTCATTTCACATGCTTGTGTGAAGACTTTAGGTTTGACACCCGAGAGGCTGGAAGAGCCTATGTTTGTGGATTCTCCTACAGGTAGCAGTTTTCCAGTGAACTGAATCTATAGAAATTATGTTTTATAGTTGAATGACGTTCAATTGTGGATTGACTTGGGGGTTTTGAAGATGAAAAAGTTTGATGTGATATTAGGAATGGATTGGCTGTCCACATATTGTGTGACAATAGATTGTTATCATAAGTTAGTGACGGCTATCCTACCTGATGGTACCATAGTTAGGATTCGAGGTGAAGTAAGAACAGTTTTGCCTTCCCCGTTGTTTGATACGAGGTGTGTGGGAAAGTTTTCTGGTTTGTTGGCTAGTTTGAGATTGAATCAGAAGGACTTCAAACACTTTCTCCCGAGAGTTGTTTGTGAGTATGAAGATGTATTTCCTAAGGAATTATGTGAGTTACCACCTAAAAAGAAATGGGAGTTTTATATAGATCTTGTGCTAAGCACTTCTCATATTTCTGTGACACTATACGTATGGCACCGGCAGAGTTAAAAGAATTAAAAGTTCAGTTAAACGATTTGTATGCTCGAGGTTTTATTCGACCTAGTACATCATTGTGGGCAGCATTGGCAGTATTTGCAAAGAAGAAGGATAAGACCATGAGGCTCTGTGTTGATTATCGGTTGTTAAATTCAGTGACTATCAAGAATAAGTACCCACTGTCTAGGATAGATGACTTGTTTGATCAATTGTGGGGATCAGTTTGTTTCTCTAAAATTGATCTTCGTTCAGATTATCATCAATTGAGGATTCAGGAGGAAGATATTCCGAAAATGGCATTTTGTACCTGATATGATCATTTGGAATTTGTGGTTATGCCGTTTGGGTTGACAAATGCTCCAGTGGCATTTATAGATTTGATAAATAGAATTTTCCAACCCTACCTGGATTGGTTTGTGGTGGTGTTCATAGAAGATATTTTGATTTATTCTCGTGATGAATATGAGCACGACCAACATTTGAGGATAGTTTTGCAAACACTTCGGGACCACAAACTATTTGTTAAGGCTAGTAAATGTGAATTTTGGTTATTTAAAGTAAGATTTTTGGGTCATGTGATTTCTGGTCAGGGAATTGCAGTGGATCATTCTAAGGTTTCAGCTATGTTAGATTGGGTGTGGTTGAGATTAGTTTTTGAAATTTGCAGTTCTTAGATTTGCTTGGTTATTACCGCTGCTTTATCTAAGATTATTCTCAGTTATCGGGTCCATTGACTCAGTTGACTTGAAAGGGGGTTAGATTTGAATGGAATGATGCATGCAAGAATGTTTTTAGTGAATTGAAGTGAAGATTAACTGAGACTCCAGTATTGATTATACCTGAACGTGGAATAGGATATTTGGTATATTGTGATGCTTCACGTGAAGGCTTAGGGTGTGTTTTGATGCAAAATGATCAAGTCGTGGCGTATGGGTCTAGGCAGTTGAAGCCACATGAGAGGAATTACCCTACGCATGATTTGAATTTGGCCTTGGTGGTTTTTGCTTTAAAGAGTTGGTGGCATTATCTATATGGTGAGAGATTTAATATTTATTCAGATCACAAGAGTTTAAAGTATTTGATTACCCAGCATGAATTGAATATGAGACAGAGGATTATGATTTTGATTTCCAATATCATCCAGAGAAGGCTAGCGTGGTGGCTGATGCGTTAAGTAAAAAGTCACAAAGTTTAGCGGCCATAATGGTCTGTTCTCAGTGGCGTCTTCAGGAAGATGTAGGTGATTTTGAATTTTGGTGGGATGATGATGACGTGGATGGCAACACCTATTCTAGTTTAAATTGCTTGCAAGTGGTACCTTTGTTGCTGACACGAGTTATTGAGACTCAACAAAAGTATCACTATTGTCAGAATATGAGCTATTATTTGTCTTTAGGACAGGAAGCTGATAGTTGGAACTTGTCTATTGAAAGATACTTGAAATTTAAAGGTAAGATTTTTGTGCCTAATGTGGATAAATTCGGGAAGAAGTATTCTGGGAATTTCATCATTCGAGGTTTGCAGTACATCTTGGGGGAACAAAAATATATAAAGACTTAGGACGTCAATACTGGTGGAGTGGTATAAAGCGATATAGTAGAATTTGTGTCTTGTTGCCTAACCTATCTGTAGGTAAAGGCCGAACACCAAAGACCGGCTGGGTTTTTACAACCATTGCTAGTAGCACAGTGGAAGTGGGACCATGTAACTATGGATTTTGTGATGGGTTTACCGAGGACTTGTAAGAGGCATAATGCCATTTGGGTGATTGTGGATCGATCGACTAATCGGCTCATTTTCTACCTGTTAGGAATAAGGACTCTATAGAGGAGCAGTGTCAATTCCACATCTAAGAGATTATCCGATTACATGGTACGCCTTTGTCAATTATGTCAGACCGAGACCCAGTGTTTACTACACAATGCTGGTAGAGTTTGTAAAAAGCACTAGGGACTGAATTGTGTTTTAGTACAGCTTTTTATCTACAAACAGACGGATGGACAGTCAGAGCAGACTATTCAAATTTTGGGAGATATACTATGGTCTTGTGTGTTTACCCTAAGAGGAAATTAGGAGAGCCATTTACCATTAATTGAATTTGTGTGTAACAATAACTATCAGGCGAGTATTGGTATGGCTCTGTATGAGGCATTGTATGGATGACCTTACAGATCTTTGTTATGTTAGGCTAAAGCTAGAGAACTTGTGACGGTTGGTCCTGAATTGGTGAAACAGGCATTTGGGAAGATTCAAATGATCCGCCAGAGACTTTTGGCAGCTCAAAGTAGACAGAAAAGTTGTACTAATAAACCGAGATGGCCGTGGGAATTTCAAGTAGCTGATTTTGTATTCTTGAAAGTATCACCGAGGCAGGGTATAGTTCAGTTTGGAAAACGTGGAAAACTTTCTTGGAAGTATATTGGGCCTTTTGGGGTTATTGGGAAAATTGGTGAGGTGGCATACAGATTAGCGCTTCCTCCACAATTAGCTCGAATTCATAATGTGTTCCACGTATTTATGCTTCGGAAATATATGCTGGATCCTTTTTATGTGATTAATTGGGAGGAATTGGATATTGAAGAGGAAGTGACATTGAGAATCTGCCAGTTCCGGTTGAGGACAGGCGAGGACAAGTTTTACGTGGCAAAACCATTCCTTTGGTTCATGTGTTATGGCGACACCGTGAAATTGAAGAATCTACTTGGGAATGTGAATTGATGATGTGGTTGACGTACCCATCCATTTTTTTTTATTAAAACATGTTATGTAAATTTCGAGTATAAAATTTTTGTAAGGGTGGAAGAATGTAATACCCAGTACTTATTTTTGGTTATTTATGTACTATTTTGGATTAATAAATAATTATTTTAGGATTTAATTGATTTATTTTATTTTTCCTTGGGCCAGGTTTGATCCGAATTGGTAGTTGGTTGGACAACTGGGCCAAAGGCTCAGCTCATTTTTCTTCTTATCTTTCCCTTCTTCTTTTTTCTTTTTCTTGCTTTTTCTTTTTGTTCTCCTAGGTGGCTAGAAGGAGAAGGGAAAGGGAGGAGAGGAAGGAGAGAGAAAAAAAAGAGAGAAGAGAGGGAAGAGAAACAAAGAGTCATCCGGAGCAAAGGGACAGCGGATCGGGGTAGTATTCGAGGCTATGAACATTGTGGTGATGTCCGTTTTGTGTGATTTGGCCTGAGGTGGAAGAAATCGGCATTTGAAGTTTAGGAGCCACAACTTAAATCTTCTCATTTCTTATTTTCGCTTTGGATTTGAGGTAAGTAGAACCTATATTTGTGTTCCAAACGTTGTTAGGAAGAGTTTGATATATATATGTGCTTGATTTAGTGATGTATCATGTGATTATGTATATATGTATATATATGTTATGGGTTGTTCGTATATATGCTCAATCTTATTCATTTTTGAGTCTTGTTGCATGATATCAAGATATATACTATTGTTGTGAGTTGTGGTGCCATTTTTAAGCTTGAGGTGTTTGGATTGTGGTGTTTTGGTGCTGGATCGAACTTGTATTAGATTAGATCTGTGCTGTGGACCATAGGTCGCGGGAACGGGCTTCCCGCAAGGCTAGGAGGCCCTCAGTTTCTTCTCGTGACTCAGAGCGGCTTTCCCGCAGTCATCCCGTGGTCATCCCGCACCCTTCTCACAACTTTCCCGCAGAAGGGTATTTTGGACCCGGTTTCAATGGTATATCATATATAAAGTTTATATGTTGAAATTATGCACATTTTGAGGCTATAAAATGATATTATGGATGATGGAGTGCATCATACTTTTCTTATAATGTTGAAATATTATGGTAACGAACCCAAGTTTTAGGTTTCTCAGATTTGGTTAGAAACTGACCCCTGATTATGTTTTTGTGCCCCAAATTGAGTTATTACGTATATCTAATGATAGAATAGATCCCAAATCATCATTAAACCTAATATGACTGTGACTATGTAATAAGTTAATGTTTAATTACATGATTGAGCATATCATGTGCATGAGGTTTGGGCAGTACTATCTAGATTGTGTTATGACTACTAATTGGCTGAGGGCACCATATTTACATTGATTTCCTACTGGAGATAAGCGGATGCCTGACTAGGGGTGTAACACGATTCCCTAGTAGAAGACCAGCGGGTGTAACACAGTTCTCTTGAGTTTTAGCTGATTGGGGGTGTAACACGGTTCCCCATTTGGTGTAGATATATATATATATATTGAGATATACGTTTGTCGTGAGCATAAATGGTACAGGTGGTGACCTGTGTGCAGTGCTAAGTGTCAACTATCCTAGGATAAGGTTAGGGGTGAAGGGAGACGAGAGTATGTATTAACATTGCATTCCATCACATCCCATTGCACGAGATTACATTTATATTCCTTGATATTGAGATGTTGATACGTGTGACTATGACATTGATTAATGGATGTATGATTTATATTGTTGACTATGAGTTTGGTATTGAAATAGAGACATAAATAGGAACTACGGTGACTTGATTCCCGAGGTGGGATACGTAGGCAGCGTACGCTAGAGTAGCCTGAGTTCGATCTAAATTATGGATGACAATGATTGTGTTTAGTTTTCTTAACTAAGAGTTGAATTATATTATTAACAAATGGAAAGTTATGAAATCAAATATTATTTTATATGGGAATGAATAACAATTTTGGGTATTTCAATAATTTAAATTCAGTGTGAATTAAATTTTATTGTTTATTTTGGTTCTCACTTTCCCACAACGTTCGTCCTGGATAATTAAGTTAGAGGCGTGACACTAATAGGTATGTGTGAACCCTTGATGAGTGAATTCCTTTCTATGAGTGGTACCTTTTGAGTATTTGAAGTCAAAACCCAGTTCCATTTATGCTCTTGCAACCTTGTTGAATGAATGAAACAATTTTGCACACATGCTCTTTCTACTTTGATAGTCTATGTATTTATGCTGAGCACTTGAAAATTACACATGATATTTGGGTTTTGTGACTTGTTGAGCTTGAACTTGATTCATTTTTTATCTCAATCAGTTTTGACATCTTGAGACCATGCCATAAATGTTTGTTGGTAGCATCACTACAAACCCTCACGAGACTTTACTCATCCACTAGGGGGAACCTAGGGGTTTAAAGGACTTGCCTCATGCTTTAAGTGTGGCCGTGTGTCTCCTACGAAAATGGACCTCCATTTTTATTTGAATCTTTACTTATTTTTGTTTTTGAATAAGTTGAGAATGCTTAGTTTATGCCCTTTAGTCCTAAGATTTGAATTCTTTTCATTGCTAGGGACTAACAATAGGTAAACTGGGGGGTCTGATTACGCTTGAAAAGTGTAATCATAAACCTTGATTTTTATGCTAATTTTGATAATTTCTGTTTTAATATGTTTATTTTAGTTTAATTTTGTTTATTTATGTTATTTTGTTCATTTATGCATGTTTTAGTAGAAAATACACCAAAATAGCTTGTTGGAACGAGATACATGCCCAATTTTGACATAGAAGGAGTTCTAGAAATTAAAAGTAGTCTTCAGCAAAGTTGTAGAGAACATCTTAAGCTTTTCAAAAAGCTATTATGGGACAAAATTGGAGTTTGTTTGGGCCTTGAAAGATTGCTAAAAAGTCAAGGCTAGAAAGCTAGATAAATCCTAATCACCGTAGGATTTGGGGCATGTGTTGAGTTTCTGATATCTAATTGAGGTGATTCATGAACCCAAAGTCAACTACATATTCTTAGCTACAACTTTTCTAGAGAGCTCAAGTCCCAAAGAAGTCTCTGTCTACCCTGAAATCAGCTTATAAAGTTGCACAATTCAGAATTCTTCGGATGATTCAGCTCGACACCCTATCAGTATTTAGGTCATATATTTTGGCTCACAATAATGATTGATGTGATTCCTTTTGGGTTGGAAAGAAGACTCAAATGGCTAAAACTTTTATGTTGGAACCAAAGATTGATTCTGTGGTTCGGACACCCTCTCAAGTGGTCCGTACCACAGCAGGCAGCATGCACAGGAAATTAAGTTAGGGTTTAGGTTTACGCTTTATATATTGTTGTTCTTTTAGCCGTAAAAGGGGCTTTCTTCTCTGTATTTTTCAGATTTAGTTTTTCAATAGTATAGGTTAGTTTAGAGAGATTTTTGTGGCTTCGTTTTATGGATTCAAATTTGTTAATAACTCAACATATTGTAAGTTCGTTTTGCATTTCATTAAATGGAGTTTGTTTTCTTTTCACTTTCTCTTTTTATTTACTATTTTATTATTTCATCCATTAGGCTAGATTTTTACTATTGATTCAACCCATCAATGATGGGTGGATCTTTATTTGAATGTTGGATGTGATCGAATCCAAGCATGCAACGTAAAAGTTGCATGTTAGGGTTCTTGTTCTCTAAATCTACTTTCTAATATTTTCAAAACCTTCGAAAACTTGTGTAGTTGATCATATTTTCTTGAAATCACTGGTAACTACACAAGATTTTAACTTTCTTAATACTTTGAAAACAAACGAAATAGATTTAGATATGTTTTTTGGTTTTCTTTCTTTTTTGATTTTTAAAGCCTTCGAAAACGTGTAACCTCGATCATATTTTGTTGAAATCCCTAATGACATTACATGATTAAAACTTTCTTTATATTTTGAAATCAAAGAAAAGAGATCTAGACCAAAGAATGTTTTCAAGATGATATCTTTCCGGTTTTATTTATCCTAAACGTGATTTCAAAACCGTGCTTTGGAAATTAAAGCTTTCACGATAAAATCTTTTCGGTTTACTTTTCCTAAACGTGAGCTGTAAATTGAGATAATAATCACATTCAAACAAGAGAATAAGGTATTCACCCAAATTTGTAGGTTGAATCAAGATCTTAAATTATTTTGAATGCATAGTGTTATTACTTTCATTTTAGTTTAATTTAATTATGGCAATTTTGTTTATTTATTTAGTAGTTAGTAAATCAAAACTTTTCAAAACCCAAAATCAATTTTGTTTTCTGTTTTTGAAATAAAACCAATAGATAGAAGAAATTAGAAAGCTTAGTGTTCAATCTCAAAGTTCCTTGTGGACATGATCCTGGACTCACCAGGTAAAAATATACCGCACATCCGTATACTTGGGGGGTTTTTCTAGACGCAATATTTAGAGGCGGTCATAATACTTCATGTCTAATTATCGTTTAGGTATGCCTTGTTCAGGTTGATGAAGTCAACGCACATCTTCTATTTGCCATTGGACTTTTCACCATAACCACGGTCGATAACTAAACTAGATAGTGAACTTTCTAGATGAATTTGGCCTTAAGAACCTTCTCTACTTCTTGTACCACTACTTTATTTTGCTTAGGAGAAAAAGTCTTTCTCTTCTATTTCACTAATCATGCCCCCAGTGCAATATTCAATTGGCGTGCTGCCGCCTTAGGGTCAATGCATAGCATGTCTTAATAAGACCAGGTGAAAACATCTGCATTTTTTCTGAGAAAAGTCCTTAGCTCTTCCTTTAGTTACTTACAGGTCCCAACCCCAATCTTCACTACTCAGTTATGGTCGGAGATCTCGACCATGACATCCTCTAGCTTGTCAATCGATTCCTATCTCTTCACTTCTACTTCCTCATGGACATCCAGCTCTTCTACCACCAGGGTCTCTTTGCTTGTCTTCCCTTTTAGGGATGCAAATAGCATTCCTTTGCTATCTTTTGGTCCCCTTCGGCACACCCCACAACCTATTCAGTCGGGAACTTAACCCTCAGATGGTAAGTTAACATGACACCTTTGAACTAGTTTAGGACTGTCCATCCCAAGATGACATTATAGGCTAAAGGGTAATACACCACCAAGAAGTTTCCTAGCTTTGTCACTTGATAGGGTTCTAAAACCAAGGTCACTAGCAGGGTAAAATCCAAAGGGAGTGACTCGTTCGCCTATGAAGTCAACCAGGGAAGAAGTGATGGGTTGTAACTTTTCTTTCCCAATCTATGTTTTCTAAAAAGGTTTCTAGTACAGAATGTCTGCGAACTGCCATTATCGACTAGAACCCTCCAAGTAGTAAGATTGCAAATGGTAAAAGAGATGACAAAGGGGTCATTGTGCGGCTGCTACAGCTCGGCAGCTTCTTCTTGATAAATGTGGTGGCTGAGGACTTCATTGGAGGTTTCTTATTTAACTTGTTCCTAAGTGTATTTCCTCTTTGTACAAGAAGACTCACCTCCACCTATGAATCCCCTGGCTATTACCCTAATTTCCTCAATTGGCCCCTAGTTCTATTTGGCCTAGTCAGGACTTTTTCATTTAGGACTTCATCACTTGGCTTATCTATCTTGCCCTTGGCTGGCGACAAATCTCTCGAGCCTTCCTCACCTGATCAACTCTTCAACTACCTTTTCAGATCAATATAATCCTCGGTGTTGTGGCCATGGTCCCTACGGTACATGTACTACTTCACTCAGGATCTTTTGTCGGTTGGGATTTTCAATCTTGCGAGCCATTTCAAAGATAGGTCATTCTTGATTTCATATAGATGTTCTTCAACTTTGTCGTTAAGGGAGTAAAATTATGGTCTAGCTCTGCATATCAATTTCTACCCCCTTTAGCTTGATCTCTCCATCTGGATCCTCTTGTAGTTTTAGACTCATGATTGTCCTTCGAGTCATTTTGCTTCTTCTTATCCAAAAGTGAGCTAACTCCTATCAAGCCTTCATTGCGTCCTTGGCATTCATATGCTTCTGGGCACAAAGTATCAGGTCTGCCATATCATTGGGTGGCCTCTTCGCTACTGAAAATAGGAGCTTAGGTGACTTAAGGCCACCCATAAAGGCTATACTGCAACCTTATTGTCATGACCAAATCTGTACGCTAGGCTGACGAGTATAGGTCATAAATCTTTATTGCGATATGGTATGTCCATCACCCAAATGTTAAAAGTTATGTTTTTGTTTTCAAATAAGGCCTTGATTAGAAAGACTAGGAGTCGCCATCTTACACTCTTTAACATTCTCAAGGTGGGTGTGTTAAGAAACCTAAGTCTTGATTTTGATTTAACGTGTTTTTTATTATATATATATATATTTTTAATTGTGATAAATGGCCTTTTTTGTTAACTTTCAACTAGTCTATGCAATCAGAGATACTGGGTCTAGGGGTTTGACTATGTACAGAAATTGTTACACCTGGATACCTAGGGATATCTAGAGTCCCTTTCTACTCTTTATAATTGTGATCTCACAATCTAGTTTATAATAATCAATGCATATAACCCCATAAATGCCAATGTTGTATAAAATGTAAGGTGTCTGAGCCTAGCTTATGTGTGTGAGTGACCAAACTCAAGTCATGTACTTAAGCTACCTATGTACCTTGTGAAGGGATAGTGCTAATCGTAGTTTAAACCTAAAGTGGTCCAAACTACATGTTGATGAGATGTGAACATGTATCCAGATGTAAAAGTGTAGCTCTAAGTGTAAGTTAGAATCTCACGCAGATGGTCTATAAAGACCATAAAGACTACACTCAAGCTATATAATTAAGGAAAGGAGTTTCGCTCCAAAAGATAAGAGATAGTTAGTGCCTTAGACATAACTGGGAAATGGAGTCTCAGTTAGTGCCTTAGACATATTGGGAAATGGAGTCTCACTCTAGATGACGAGGGTAGTTAGAACCTAGCGCCTAACTTGAGAAAGAAAGAAGCCTTATTCCAAGTGAAGAAGAACAATTAGTGCATTGTGCATAACTATAGAAAGGAGCTTAGCTCCAGACTAAGAGACAATTAGCGCCTGGCACAAAGTTAAAGGAAAGAGTTTCGCTCTATATAAAAGCGAGACAATTAGCGCTTCAAACATAATTGGTGAAAGGAGCTTTGCTCCAAATGAAAGGGAGCAGCTAGTGGCTCGCACATAACTAGAAATAAAGTTTCACTTTACTAGGGAATTCAATTCTAAGGGAAGAGACTATTAGTACCTTGTGCATAATTATGAAAAAGAGCAAAGCTCCAAATGAAAGAAATAATTAGTGCCTAGCACAAAACTGTAGGAAATGAACCTTACTCTAAGGGACGAGGAATAGTTAGTACTTCGCGCATAATTGCAAAAGGGAACAGTTAGCACCTAGTGCATAACTGGAGAATGGAGCCTTGCTCTAGATGATATGGGGTAGTTAGCACTTAGCGCATAACTAGAGGAAGGAGCTTCCCTCTGATGAAGGAACTCAACTCTAAAGGGCACCTTGCCCATGTGGATGAGTGTAATCATTTGGGAAAGGAACTCAGTTCAAATCGAAAGCTCAGTTCCTGGTGATGATGATCGAGTTTATATGGCTAGAAGACTAGTGTGATGTGAGTGATGTAGATTATGTGATCTGATATGCTATAAACATTTTAAATATAAAGATAACTTATATTCTAACATGGATGACAATTCATGGATGTATGTAAGATGTGTCTAAGGGTAGTTATGACTTAGAAATCATTGGCTTAGCCAATCCTAAGTCATTCCTAGTCTCTAGAGCCTCGCTCACTTAGGTGAATGCTCTGGATTGGTAAACATTTGATTTCTAAGTCTGTGTCAACCCTAGCAAGTGTGTGTTTGCATGTCTGGATGTGCTCTAGCATGTCAAGGCATGTATAGGCATGTCAAAACATGATGCATGGCATATCATAGCATGTGCTAGTATGGTAAATGATGTCTTAGCATGTTATATCATGATGTCAAATGGTGACTGAACATGGTAGCATGGAATAACATGATAATATGACATGCTAGCATGGCATAGCATGATCAGGGCATGGCATAGCATGGCAATATGGCAAGTTAGCATGGTATAAGATGACAATGTCATGGTATAACATGGCAGAGATGACATGGCATGGTAAATATGATACCTAGCATGGCCTATCATGAAAATATGATGTTATAGTATAACATGGCATGGTTGACATGCTTTTATGACATAGTAAGGCATGATAGAATGATGTACGCATGGTATGGCACGGTGGAATAATGTAGGCATGATATTTATATAATGTTAAGAATTTTGCAAAATTTTCTTGGCTAAATCCGGTCAATATCATACAACGGGTCTAACTTGGTCTTGAGTTATGATCAGGATATCTTTCATTGACAATGAATTTTATTTACACAATTAAAATGTTTCTATTCTAATTATGCAAGTACATTGAATTGAACAATAAAATAAAAATTTTCTAGAAAGAAAAAAATTATATCCTCACGAACTTTTTCTAGAGAGAGAAGCTCTGAAGGGCATCGAGTGTTAAATAAATGAAATGAGAAGGGGGAGGCCCATGCAAACAAAAACTTTGCCCCTTTAAATGGGTGAAAAAAATTGCCCTTTTCATCATGCGAACAAGTTTCCCTAACAAAAATAAGCAGAACTCTTTGCCAAGGCCATTTACTAGTCCTTTCTACTTAACAAGATGGGTGAACATGTATGCATAGCACCACAGGTGATTTTGATTGCAAAACAAGTCGAGTAAATGCATCTGTAATTCAAGACGGACAAAAAAACCTACTAAGTTTGCCTGGCGAGCTTTTTGGTAGCTAGGCCAAAAAACAAGGCCATTTGGCCTGAACCTTTAGCTCGGGCCATGTTTTGCGAAGTTCGAGTTTCACCCCCATAGGTTCAAGCAATTCTAAGTCCTTCAACGTAGTTTTCGAGAGCTTTCAGAACCTCTCAAGCATGTTTTGAAGCGATATATACCAATTAGCCAAAATTGGGCTCAATTTAGATTTTTCAGGACCAAATTATATCTGTTTGAAAATTGCTGCCTTGAAACAAGTTGAAACAGAGGCAGGCACCACCAGGCTAACTCCCCTTGCCATTTTTAGATTTAAGGAATCCAAAAAAGCCATCAATGAGCCCCACCTAGTAGGAAAAGGCTTGATTTGGTTTGGTTTATTAAAAAATGACAAATTTTATAAATAAAGCTCCAAAAGAACCTTCTAAGGTTTGACTTAGCCAAACATAGTTATGCTATTACCTCAGGGGATGAAACCTTAATATTCTTATGTAATTTGAAGACATTCTGACTTTCTCTAGATTCTCAAATTGTGTCTAGGGTGCCAATAATTTCCTTCTCATTGGTGAGAGCCATTTTGAATCAGTAGAGCCTAGATGGCCTTTGGAGCAATATTTTAGCTATTCATAGCTATGTTTTATGTTCTCTGGAATGTCTTGGGATGTTTTGTATCTTCGTATGGAAGAAAATAAGACATTTGATCAGTTCTACATCAATCTAAGTGACATTATAAATTCATCCATTAACTGGGTGAAACAATTCTTCAGTCTAAGATAGTTCAGAAAATTCTTCGGTCTCTACTCGAAAGGTTTTAGCCCAATGTTACTACTATTGAAGAAAGTAAAGATGTAGACCAAATGAAAGTAGAGGAATTGGTGGGTTCTTTGCAAACCTATGAAGTAAACATGAACCAAAACAATAAAAATAATAATATGGGATTGCTCTAAGCTCAATGAGTGATATCAAAAGTAAGTGCTGATGACATTGCCTTCTTGGTAAGAAGTTCAAAAATTTTTCTAAGAACACTACCTTCAACAATCCATCAAGGTTCAACAAAGGAATGAAGAAAAAATTTAAAGAAGGTTCCAAAAATGAGAAACAAGAAAAACCTAGAGATAAACAATGCTTTAAATGTAAAGGCTATGGTCATTTTGCAAACGAGTGTGCTAATAGAATGAAGAAAATGAACAAGAAAGTTTTTGCAGCCTCATGGGATAATGAAGATGACTCAAAAAGTGAAGGAGATTAAGATGAGGATGATTCATTAGGATTGGTAGATAATACTTTAGAGGTTCTAGCATTTATGGTAAAGGCTAATGAACTTAAACAAAAGAAGAAGTCTTACTCTATTGGTTCCTCAAAGAGATCAAGTGAAGATGATGGTAGTGCCACTTTAAAATCTGAGGGTGAAGAAGACTTAAAAGAGTAATTTGAGTTGTCAGAAGAAAAATACAATAAGTTGTATCAACAAAGCTTAATTCTCGGAAAACACGAGGCTAAAGCTTTGTCTGAAATCAATGTTGTTGAAATGAAGAAAGAGAGATTGATGAATGAAGTTGGGGGTTACAAGACCATAGTCATTGAATTAGAAGCAATAGTTGAATCGTTAAAGAGAAATGAGGGGAAGTTGACATCACTGAATCTAGATTTAGAAAAAGAAGTGGAAGAACTGAAGAAGAACATTGTTAAGACAACCACCTCTTTTAAGAAATGGGAATTGGGTATCAAAAAGTTGGATGATATTTTTTGGAAGCTCAGAGGTATCCAAATGATAAAATTGGACTTAAGTGTGTAAAGCATTCCTCAACAAATTCAAGTTAGCAAATGGACAAATCAAGTTTGTTCTAGCAATTAAGAGCAAAGAGGATGTTCACATGGGGAAGAAATTGAAAATGAAGTTTGAAGTATCCCATTCATTACTTAGCTTCAATAATTCAAAACTTGGAAGCTCTAAGAAGAATTCAAAAGGGAGCCGAAACTTCCAAAACAAGGATTTTCATCGTGTATGTAAAGTGAAGAATCACACAAGAAGTAATGCTTCTTCCAATTACTTGTCAAGTTATGGAGGTAAAAAATTCTTCAATTCAAACATGCCAACCTCAAATTCTAGGCAGCCCATTAAATTTGTTCCTACATGCCATTATTGTGGCATTAAAGGTCACATTATACCACATTATCATAAGTTGTATGGATTACAGTTAGACTATATTAAGTCTAAAATAAATCTAAACAAAAATCTTGAGGAAAGAGTGTTTTTGTCTAATAGATTTAGTAGTCTTAATCTTTGTGATAAAGTTAAAAAAAAAAAAAAAAAAAAAAAAAAGCTCCATTCAAATCAAATAGAGAGATTTTTAATGGAGGAATCTATAAGTTCGAAACCAAGACCATCACAAAAACTATTTTCAAAGGCAAAAATATTTCTAAAAACAAGGTTAGAAAAGTATAGATTAGATGCAATGATTTTAATGGCTTTGTTACTTACACTATAAATCGAGCATAAACCTATAACATGTGGTATTTGAAAAATGGTTGTTCCAAACATATGTGTAGCATCAAATCTATGTTCTCCTCCTTGAAAGACTGTGATGAAGGATCTGTTAGCTTTGGTGATGGTAGCAAGTTCAAAATCCTTGGTGTTCGATGCATAAATTGCCCTGGTCTTACAAAATCAAAAGATGTTCTGTATGTTGATGGCTTGAAAGCAAATTTGATTAACATTAGTAAAATTTGTGACTCGTAGTACAGTTTGTTATTTACAAAATATACTTGTTCTATTCTTGATAAAAATAAGGTAGTGTTGATAGGGCTTAGAACATCTAATAATTGTTATATTTCAACCACTGATTATGATTCTGTTTGTCACATTGCAGAGGATAACATAGCCGAGGTTTGGTATCAACAACTTGGGCAAGTCAACCACAGGGATCTTACCTAATTGTCTAGGTTTAAAATTATGAAAGGATTACCCAAGCTGTCTAAAGTAAAGAAAGTGGTTTGTAGGCCATGTTAGAAAGGCAAGCAAACCAAGGCTATTCACAAGAAGACCAATAGAATGGTTACCTATTCTATTATAGAGCTTGTTCATATTGACTTAATGGATCCTAATAAGGACTGAGAGTTTAGGTGGTAAAAAAGTACATTTTTGTTATAGTTGATGACTTTTCCAGATACACTTGGGTACATTTTCTAAGAGACAAATTTGACATTTTTTAATCTTTTAAATCCTCGTGTAAAAGACTCCAAAATGAAAAAGGTGTCAAGATTGGTAGAATTATTAGACTTAGAAGTGATCATGGAAAAGAATTTAAAAATTCTAAGTTTTTAGATTTTTGTGATGAATTGGCACTGCTCATGAATTTTTAGCTCCTAAAACACCTTAACAAAATGGGGTTGTTCAAATGCCTTAACAAAATGGGGTTGTTCAAAGGAAGAACAGGGTTATCCAAGAAATGACAAGAATCATGTTACATGGTAAGAAACTACCATTAAAATTTTAGGCCGAGACCCTAAACACAACTTGTTACATTAGCAATAGAGTTTATTTATGTTATTTTGTTCATTTATGCAGGTTTTAGTAGAGAATATACCAAAATAGCTTGTTAGAACAAGATAGATGTACAAGTTTAACGTAGAAGGAGTTCCAAAAATTAAAAAGTGGTTTTCAATAAAGCTGTAGTGGACATCTCAATCTTTTCAAAAAGCTATTACGGGACAAAATTGGAGTTCATTTGGGCCTTGAAAATTTTCTTAAAAGTCAAGGCTAGAAAGCTAGACAAATCCTAATCACCATAGGATTTGAGGCATATCTTGAGTTTTTGAGATCCAATTGAGGCGATTCAAAAGCCAAAAAAATAAGTGCACATTCTTAGCTACAAATTTTATGAAGAGCCAAGTCTAAACGAAGTCTCAATCTACCTGAAATCAACTTAAAAAGTTACACAATTCGGAATTCTTCAAATGATTCAGCATGATACCCTACTAGTATTTTGGCCATATCTTTTCACTCACAACTCCAATTATTGTGATTCTTTTTAGGTTGGAAAGAAGACTCAATGAGCTACAACTTTCATGTTGGAACCAAGGATTGATTCTGTGTTCCAGACACCCTTTTGAGTGGTCCAGACCACAACGGGTAGCATGCACGGGAAATTAAGTCAGGGTTTAAGTTTAGGCTTTATAAATTGTTGTTCTTTCAGCTGTAAAGGAGGCTTTTCTTCTTTGTATTGTCAGATTCAGTTTTTCATTAGTATAGGTTAGTTTAGAGAGATTTTTTTGGCTTTGTTTTATGGATTCAAGTTTGTGAATACTTCAACATATTGTAACTTTGTTTTGCATTTCATTAATGGAGTTCGTTTTCTTTTTGCTTTCTCCTTTCATTTACTATTTTATTATTTCATCCATATTAGACTAGATTTACATTATTAATTCAACCCATCAATGATGGGTGGATCCTTATTTGAAATTTTGATGTGATCGAATCCAGGCAAGTTGCATGTTAGGGTTCTTGTTCTCTAAATCTACTTTCTAATGTTTTCAAAACCTTCGAAAACTTGTGTAGTTGATCATATTTCCTTGAGATCACTAGCAACTACACAAGATTATAACTTTTTTAATACTTTGAAAACAAACGAAATAGATTTAGATATGTTTTCTGGTTTTCTTTCTCTTTTGATTTTCATAGCCTTCGAAAACGAGTAACCTCGATCATATTCCATCGAAATCCCTGATGATGTTACGTGATTAAAAGTTTCTTCATATTTTGAAATCAAAGAAAAGTGATCTCAACCAAAGAATGTTTTCAAGATGATATCTTTCCAGTTTTATTTACCCTAAACGTGATTTTAAAATCGTGCTTTGGAAATTAAAGCTTTCATGATGAAATCTTTCCAGTTTACTTTCCCCAAACGTGAGTTGTAAAACGAGATAATAATTACATCCAAACATGAGAATAAGGTATTCACCTAGATTTGTAGGTTGAATCGAGATCTTAAATTATCTTGAATGCATAGTGTTATTGCTTTCATTTTAGTTTAATTTAATTGTTACAATTTAGTTTGTTTATTTAGTAGTTAATAAATCAAAACTTTTCACAACCCAAAATCAGTTTTCTTTTTCTATTTTTGAAATGAAACCAGTAGGTAGAAGAACTTAGAAAACCCTAGTGTTCAATCTCAAAGTTCCCTGTGGATACAATCCTGGACTTACCAAGTAAAACTATACTGGATGCCCTTTGGGGGTTTTTCTGGACATAATATTTAGAAGCGATCAAGTTTTTGGAAGCATTACCGAGGAACTTGGTTTTGATTAATTAGGGTAACCCTAGGTTATTCTTTTGCTGTTTTCAAAAAAAAAAAAAACCAAACTAATGAACATGGATTACTTTTCTTATAATTCTAGTTCACTAAACACCATCCACCCACTCATTGATTATTTAGGCAGCATTTATGGAATTGATTTTTGCCTAAAAACCTTTTCTATGCTATCTAAATTTTATGGACTTCAACATGAGGACCCCAGAGTTCATTTAGAACATTTTGAGTCAGTTTATTTCTATTGCACGAATGGCTATATAGATGATACTTTTAAGTATAATTTTTTCCCATTATCATTATACAGAGCAGCCAACTATTGGTGTCGTACCACTACTTGGTCCATTAATATTTGGGAAGAGTTACCAAATGATTTTATTGCAACTTTTCTCCCAAATTTTCAAAATTTCACCTTCCGCTTTCAAATTAGAAATTTTTATTTCAAGAAAGTGAAGTATTTTATAAATGTTGGGAGAGATTTAAAAACCTTTTAGAAACTTTCCCAAATCATGGACTAGAATTAGGATACATTCTAGGCATATTCTACAATGCTCTACCTTATGAGTTACACCGAGTGTTTGATAAAAGTTTGGATAGGGAATTTCTTGACCTTACCCCAGAAGAGGCATGGTCATTTTTTGAATTTCTTTCTAAAGACACCAAGCCACAGGAAAAACTTGAACCTAGTTTTAAACCTCATTCACTTGAAAGCCATACTGACCCTTTTCTGTATGCTCTTACTTCACTTGATTCTCATGATCCATCCTTAGAAAGTGGAGTAGGTGTGGAGTCTGATTACTTGGATATTGTATGTCCTAACACCACTTTACTCATCGAGGGCCAGTTTGAGGAGCCCCAAGATTGTTGGTCTACTAAATCTAATAATGCATAAGTTGAGTCACTCTATAAGCAAACTCAACATCGGAAAGAAATTAGCTTAAAAGTCAATTCTAGTGCACATGAGACTTACACACATATTGACTCTGCATTGGTTGATCCATTGTTCAAGTCCACTGCATGTCTTTATGTCTGTCCACTCACTAAAGCTAAAATTGTTAAATCTAAGGCCTTTTTGTTTCTTACACGAGAAAATCCTAATTCAAAAACCTTAGACTTTGAGTGGAGCGACTATTCAGATAATGGTTGGCATAATAAAGGGAATGAGTCCTTTGACTCGTTCCCATCAGACTCTAACATGCACAAGACTTCATTTGTTGAGAATCTAGAGGACATGCCAACCAACACCACCGCAGAGCTTGAAGCTCATCCATTCTGACAACTCAGATGACCTTAGAAAGTCCTAATACTCATTTTGAGAGCTTTGATGCTATAAGTTCAAGGGAGCACACTGTTGAGCCGATCATTTCGGTTTCATCATGTTCTACCACACCAATCACTAAGACCACAACTGAGATATCATTTTCTATTGTACTTACTTGTTAAGACCCCTATATTTGAGTGGAATTATGATTCTAATTGTGGTTGGGCTCTTATTTTAATCCCATAGGACTCTTATGAAAGTGAATTTTCTTTTTCATCCTTTGAGAGTTCGACAGATAGGCCTGAGAGTGAGAGTAGTGCACACCTCTTCTCTTTTGCCCTAACCCCAACTGAGAATCCTACTAAGGGAACTGAATGTTTTCACCAAGACTGACCACGCATTTAGGGAAGTGGTGGAGACCAAAAAAGTAGTTTGCATTGATTTTTTAGGTGTCGAGAGGATACTAGAGAACACACAATTACATTCCATGTCCACATATACAAATAACTTTGGGCCATATTTGTGGTTTAAGGATCCCCACAAAGCTATAAGTTCTCCAGTGTTCTTTACACTAAGAGCACACTCATTCTTGGTACCTCCTAGACCTAAGGAGAATATTTCATTTCTAATACCAGTTGGTGAGGCTTGGGAGAGATTAGGAGTTAGATAGTATATTTTTGCATTAACCCTTGTACATTAGTAGATTAGATTTTATTAATTTATTTTTGTTTTCTTTTTGCCTAGATTAAATTTTAATTTTCTTTTATTTTACTTTTATTTGTTTATTCTAACATTTTCTCTCGTAGAAGTTTTATTTTTCTTTTAGTAAAATTTAATTCAAAGGAATAAAGTGCTCAAGTTCTTTTATTTTCTTCAAATAAGGAAGCTCTTGAGGTAATATCCTTTCTCTCATTTTTATTCAATTTTGCACTTCCAAGTTTGTATTTCATATTTATAATTGTTGTTGTTAGGGGTGCTGTAGAATCTAAGTTAGGGGGATGTATTGGGTGATGCCTTAAATGGCTTGAATAATGCGTGCATTCTTATTTTATTTTGTGCTTTTTTCTTATTTGTGTCTTTTGTGGCTATTATTTAATTCTCATCATCATGCTCACTATTGCACACTATAGACCCACATATACTTTATGGTTCTCACATTAAGGACAATGTGAATTTTAAGTTAGGGGTAGGGTTCGCATAATGGCATTTTGTGCCAAATTTGCAAAATTTTAAAATTTGTGGGCATCTTTAAGCTTGAATACAAGAATTTAGCACATTTGTACCTGCATGTTAGCCCTTTTTGGTTTGGTTGATTGTGGAATTGAGTGAGAGAGTGACAAAAAAGTCTTGTTCAAGCTTTAATAGGAAACTTAGTTCAAGTTGAGTGTATAACGACCTTGTGCATTTTTTACTATTATAGAGAAGAGCTTATGTGCTTAGGAGTGGATTTTGTTTAACATTGGTTAATTGAGCATTCTTGGACTAGGTGGAGACTTATACCCCTTAATGGTGAGCTTTTGAGCCTATTATTTTTTTCTTGAGGGGTTGCACATAATCACAGCTCTTTTATTCTTCCATTTGGTTTTCAATGCACCAATTGCATATCACACACTTGCATGAGTTTCACTTGGCACATTATGAGTTGTTGCAAGCCTTGAACATGATGCTAGGCCTTCTTTGCTATTTTTAGGCCTCTTTGTCATTCCTTGATAAGAAATTACCCTATGAACCAACTTGAAGCCTTTTAATAAATTGTTTGATATATATATATTTTTTCTTTGGTTGCCACCTCATATATTATCCTTAACTATATTTACGCACTTTAAGCCTTACCCTCACATGTCTTAAGTTGTGAAAGTGCCTCAGTGTCAATGATGTGAAGGGGGGTTGGAAATGGAAACTTTTGAGAGCATATCGAGTGGAAATATTACGTAGAGAATTCAGATGATGTATATTTCATTATTTCAAAAAAAAAAAAGAAAAGAAAATAAGAGAAAAAAAAAGAAAAAAGAAAAAAAAGAGAAAAAAAGAAATGAAAAAAGTTTATCATTCCTTTGTTTATGAAATTATGGGACTTGTACATTATTTGCAATTATCTTAAGGGTAGTATTTAGTGTGAATAAGCTTCTTGTTGGGATTTGGAAAGGAAATAGGTATTTTGGGACTTGTGCGCACTTGAGCATCTTTATCCTAAGACAAGCGCTTTGATTTCCACATCTTCCATTAACCATTACTTCTAGCCAAGTTACAACCAAAACAAAGACCTAGTGGATTCTAAGCAAGAAACTCTTGTATTGTGCATGTAGTGGTCTTGTGTAGGTTGTGTGATGTGATCTCTTGCACATACAATGGAACATGGTTATAAGCTGTCCACTTTAAACTTCAACTCAATTCACTTACTTATTTGTGGTGTTATGCAACTAGGGTAGCATCATATGCTAATAGGTGTGTGTGAACCCTTAATGAGTGAATTCCTTTCTATGAGTGGTACTCTGTGAGTATTTGAGTCAAAACCTAGTTCTGTTTATTCTCCTACAACCTTGTTGAATGAATGAAATAATTTTGTACACATGCTCTTTCTACTTTGATAGTCCATGCATTTATGCTTAGCACTTAGGAATTACACATGATATTTGGGTTTTGTGACTTATTGGGCTTGAGCTTGATTCATTTTTTATCTTAATCACTTTTTAACACTTTGAGACCATGCCATAGATGTTTATGGGTAGCATCACTGCAAATCCTTACGAGACTTTACTCATCTGCTAGGGAGAACCTGGGGTTTAAAGGGCTTGCCTCACGCTCTAAGTGTGGGCATGTGTCTCTTACGAAAATGGACCTCCTTTTTTATTTGAATCTTTACTTATCTTTGTTTTTTAATAAGTGGAAAATGCTTGGTTTATGCCATTTAGTCCTAAGATTTGAATTCTTTTCATTGCTAGGGACTAACAATAGGTAAGTTGGGGGGTGTGATTACACTTTAAAAGTGTAATCATAAACCTTGTTTTTTATGCTAATTCTGATAACTTATGTTTTAATATGTTTATTTTAGTTATATTTTGTTTATTTATTTTATTTTGTTCATTTATACAGGTTTTAGTAGAAAATACACCAAAATAGCTTGTTGGAACAAGATAGATGTACAATTTTGATGTAGTAGGAGTTCCAGAAATTAGAAGTGGTCTTCAGCAAAGTTATAGTGGACATCTCAAGCTTTTCAAAAAGCTATTATGGGACAAAATTAGAGTTCATTTGAGACTAGAAAATTTGCTTAAAAGTCAAGGCTAGAAAGCTAGACAAATCCTAATCACCGTAAGATTTAGGGCATATCTTGAGTTTCTGAGATCCAATTGAGCTTATTCAAAAGCCCAAAAATCAAGTACACATTCTTAGCTACAACTTTCATGAAAAGTAGAGTCTAAAAGAAGTCTCCATCTACCCGAAATCAGCTTAAAAAGTTGCACAATTTCGAATTCTTTAGATGATTCAGCATGACACCATGCTAGTATTTTGGTCATATCTTTTCACTCACAACTCCGATTGATGCGACTCTTTTTGGGTTGGAATGAAAACTCAAAGGGCTACAACTTTTATATATTTTGAGTGGTCCAGACCACAGCGGGCAGTTTGCATGGGAAATTAAGTTAGGGTTTAGGTTTAGGCTTTATATATTGTTGTTCTTTTAGCCGTAAAGGGGGTTTTTCTTCTTTGTATTTTTAGATTCAGTTTTTCATTAGTATAGGTTAGTTTAAAGAGATTTTTTTGGCTTCGTTTTATGGATTCAAATTTGTGAATAATTCAACATATTGTATGTTCATTTTGCATTTCATTAATGGAGTTCGTTTTCTTTTTGCCTTCTCTTTTTATTTACTGTTTTATTATTTCATCCATGTTAGACTAAATTTACATTATTAATTCAATCCATCAATGATGGGTGGATCCTTATTTGAATGTTGGATGTGATCGAATCCAAGCAAGTTGCATGTTAGGGTTCTTGTTCTCTAAATCTACTTTCTAATGTTTTCAAAACCTTCAAAAACTTGTGTAGTTGATCATATTTCCCTCAAATCATTGGTAATTACACAAGATTATAACTTTCTTAATACTTTGAAACAAACGAAATAGATTTAGATATGTTTTCTGGTTTTCTTTCTCTTTTGATTTTCAAAACTTTCGAAAACATGTAACCTTGATCATATTTCGTTGAAATCCCTAATGATGTTACATGATTAAAACTTTCTTTATATTTTGAAATCAAAGAAAAGAGATCTGGACCAAAGAATGTTTTCAAGATGATATCTTTCCGGTTTTATTTATCCTAAACGCGATTTTAAAACCGTGCTTTGGAATTAAAGCTTTCAGGATGAAATCTTTCCAGTTTACTTTTCCTAAACGTGAGCTATATACTGAGATAATAATTACATCCAAATATGAGAATAAGGTATTCACCCAGATTTGTAGATTAAATCAAGATCTTAAATTATCTTGAATGAATAGTGTTATTGCTTTCATTTTAGTTTAATTTAATTGTTGTAATTTAGTTTACTTATTTAGTAGTTAGTAAATCAAAACTTTTCAAAACCCAAAATCAATTTTCTTTTTCTGCTTTTGAAATGAAACCAGTAGGTAGAAGAACTTAGAAACCCTAGCGTTCAATCTCAAAGTTCCCTGTGGATACGATCCTGGACTTACCAGGTAAAACTATACCAGATGCCCTTATACTTTGGGGTTTTTCTACATATAATATTTAGAGGCAGTCATTAATTATCTACAAAGGGGTTTAAGGAAGGATTGAGTTGTGTTTTGATGTAGAATGGCGAGGTGGTTACTTATAGGTTGAGATAGCTAGAGACTCATAAATAAAGCTACCTAGTTTATGAGTTAGAGTTAGCAACAGTGATTTTTAATTTGAAAAGTTTGAGTCATTAGCCGTACAATAAGAAATTTGAGGTATTCTCTGACTATAAAAGTTTAAAGTATATCTTTATATAGACGGATTTGATTTTGAGATAGAAATGCTATATGGAGTGTACGAAAGATTATGACTTTGATTTGCAATATCACCCAAGGAAAGCTAATGTGGTTGCAGATACTTTTAACAAAAGGACTCATTACTCCTTAGCGAGTTTTGTTATTCGAGAGTGGCAAATGATGAAGGATTTGTGTGAATTTGATCTAGAGTTGGGAGAGAACAGTGATAGTTAGTGTTGTATGCTTTAGTCATCCAGCCAGTGTTGTTGAGCAGGGTGATTGAAACGTAGAATAGAGATAAGAAAGTACAGGAAGTTTGGGTGAAGGTACAAGGTTCAGTGGTTATGCCAAGCAAGCAGTAGATGATGATAGTATTGTGAGATATTAAGGGAGAGCCTTTGTACATGTTTTCATTAGGGGTGACGTCATAAGGGAGTTTCATCAGTCTCAATTGGCAGTGCATCTTAGAGGTACAAATAAGTACCATAACTTGAGACGATAGTTTTATTGTCTTGGAATGAAAAGGATGTAGCAGAAGTTATAGTAGATGCTTGACATGTTAACAGATTAAGGCGAAATAGCAGAGGCTACCAAAATTGTTATAGCTGTTGCTAGTTTCAGAGTAAAAATAGGAGAATATCACTATAGATTTCATATCGGGTTTACCAAAGACCACGAAAGGTTGTGAGGTTATCTAAGTGATTGTGGATCGTCTGATGAAGTAAGCTCACTTCTTTTTGATTCAAATGACTAATTCTATGGATGTGTTAGCTAGATTGTATATCATAAAAGTTGTGAGACTTCAGGGAACTCCTAAGTCTTTTATTTCAGATCAAAATTCTCGTCTTGTCTCCAAATTTTGGCAAAGTTTTTGGGTTGTCATGGGAGATAAGTTGTACATCAATATCGCTTATCATTCCTAGTCAGATGGGCAATCTGAGCATACAATTCAAGTTTTGGAGGATATGCTCAGGGCTTTTGTGTTGGGTGATTGACCTATAAAACAAAATGGTGAACCCACAATTGTTATTGACCTATCGTCTATCCGTAGTTGTTTTCATGATGTTGTTTTGCAATCTTTAACCCCAAATTTTGAGGATAAAAGTTTATAAAAAGGGAATGTAATAACTCGTGTTTTGGTATATATATTTTATTTCTGACATAAGGTTATGAATTAAAGGCATAATGATATCAATAATTGAATTAGTTGCTCGATTTCAGAAGTATGGAATTTGTTTGATCTAACACTTACCCATTTTTGAGGTTTTGCGTGGTCCAGGTGCATGAGAAGGTTCCTACATGCCACATAGGGTAGTCCAGGCACACACACTTCACCACTCAGGCACCTGGGTTGTCTCACAACTTTTAGGTGGACAACTTTCTTGGTTTTTCAGCTAAGGGTCATACGAAATTTTTTCTTGCTCAGTCTAATGGTGTTGGTGCTCTAGGATCATTGCCCTATAGCCTTAGTTCTTTGTTTTGCTTCCTCCTGAAGGCTCTTGCTTATATATAGAGATATATGTATAATGTATAATGTATATACATTTTCAAACAATAACCGTAGAAACTGAGAGGAGGACTGAGTTCGTTAAATTAAGTTCCATTTAGAATTATTTTATTCCTCTTACAAACCTTTAATTAGGATTAATATGAATATGTTGGATCATTTGTTTTTGATGTTAGGACGTGTAGATTGAACGTGATTGATTTTCGGCTTTTTTGAGCTTTTCAAACGTTATTGTTGGTTAGGTTCTTTTCTTCCTAAGCATTGAGGTAAGGATTTAAAAACATTATTTGAAATGAAGTATTCTAAAGTTATAACATTTCATTTTAGTTTTCAAAAGACATTGTTTTCATTTATAAATGAAAAGTAAAGGAGTAATGTGCTTGGCTTGATCTCAGATACGATGTGCTACGTGTGATGTTGTTAATGGTGACAGATGATTATTTTATAGATGATGGTAATTGGTATGGAAATGATAATGAGATACAGTTATGTAATGTTGATTTTAGGGATAGTGGATATTAGAAAAATAAGAGCATACATGATTATCTTTGGTTTGAAAGTCCTTAAACTTGCTTAGCGTATGGTTATTGTCTCAGTAATTAGTAACCTATAACATGAAAATGGTTAGGAACTAGTTCACCGTGGCTATTGGATGTTGATCTAAAAATAATGACGTTGGTTTGGTCCATCGCAACCCTTGAGCTACGGCTCATAAACGACGATGGTTCAGTTCATCATTTCTGTTGGGTGATTGACCTATAAAAGACAACGATTTGGGCTATGCTTGCTAATCACTAGATAATCCTGCAAAGTATCCACCATATATGTTGATTTGATGTGGTGATGATTAATAGTTAATGAGATACTAATTATGCTGATAATGATATATGATATATTAGATATTGATATTATGATATGATGATGCAATTATGTTAATTGGTATTGTTAACATTTATTGTATAATAGCATCATACTAGGGTATATGTTACATATCATATTTGTCATATGTGTGTCATGGGTAAATGTAAACTAGTGCTCACATCCTTACAGATTCTATTGCAAGTGCAGAACCCAAGGCATAGGTGGGCTCAGCATGTTGGCCGATAGTTTTGATATTATTTTGTACTTTGAGAAAATTATGTAATTTGCTTGTTTCGGACATTTATTCGATATAATTGTAAAAGCCCAAGTGCCTTATTATAATATTGATATATATGTGTTGTTGTATTAGAGCACTATTGCTCGGTGATGACCAAGATTTTTGTTATTATTATTTTATTATCAGTATGGATGTTTGCTCCATAGAGGTTATATAGCTCTAATCTAGGTTTATGGTTAAATGTATGTGATTCTTTAGGTTACTTCTCATGGTACGAAATCTAGGGCATGACAAAACTCAAGGCAGACGGTAGCATTGATAAGTACAAAGCGAGGTTCGTTGTGAAGGAGGATACACAAAAGTATGGTGTGCGTGGATTATCAAAAGAGTTGCCAAAAATAATACCATTCGCATTTTTATATCTATAACAACAAATCGAGATTGGCCTTTGCAACAATTTGACTTAAAGAATGCTTTCCTTAATGGAGATTTAGAAGAAGAAGTTTGCATGGAGTTATCACCTAGAGCTAAATGCCCATTTTTGTGTAGAACTGAAGGTTCTCCTCTACAATGAAGAAATTCAGTCATAAGCAAAGTAATTCGGATCACACCTTGTTTAAAAACATAAAAAATAGAGGTAACTGCATTAGTTATATATGTGGATGATATAATCATGACAGGAGATGATCTAGGTGAGAGAAAAGCATTAGAAGAGTGTCTGGCAGCCAAATTTGAAATGAAAGATCTTAACCAAATTAAGTACTTCTTAGGAATTGAGATCTTAAGGTCAAAGGCTAGAATTTACCTATCATAATGAAAATATTTGATGGATCTTTTTATTGAGACTAGAATGTTAGCTTGCAAGCTTGTAGAAACTATAGAGATAGATCACAAGTTTGGGGAGTCTGTGGATCAACAATTGAGAAGGGACGTTATCAATGATTAGTTGGAACACTAATCTATTTGTCACACATAAGGCGGGACATAACCTATACGGTGAGTGTGGTGAGCCAGTTTATGCATCCTCCTAGTGAAGAACATATGAATATAATGTATCGAATTTTAAAGTATTTGAAAAGTGCACTGGGAAAAGGATTGCAATTCTCTAAGAATGAGGTCCGTAGAATTGAGAGGTATAGAGATTCTAATTGGGAAGGGAATTAGGCTGATAGGAGATCCACATTAGGTTACTTTACTTTTATGGAAAATAATCTAGTCATTTGGAGAAGCAAAAAATAGAAGGTAGTGCAGAAGCTGAATTTTGAGAAGTAGCTCATAGTCTATGCAAATTGCTATGAGTTAAACATGTATTACAAGATTTGGGGATTGATTATGAGAATTTTATGAATCTACATTGTGATAATAAGCCAGTCATCGAAATTGCATATAAGTCGATTCAACATGATTGTACAAAATATGTTAAAGTGGATTCTCATTTTATTAAAGAAAATCTTAAATGAAAAGTTATATAATTTCCAATTGTTAGGTCTAAAGAGCAATTGGTTGACAAACTCTCGAAAACAGTTTTTAGGCAAAGTGTTCCATGGCATAATTAGTAAGTTGGGTATGATAAATGTCTATGCTCCCATTTAAGGGGGAGTATCAGTGTGAGCTGTATTTCTTAATTTATTTATGTAAATTATCTACATTGATTTGGTATTCAATTATTATAATTAGGATAGTTGTCAAATTGTTGTAATTAGAATCTTTTAATTTAGGAAGCTTTCTATTTCTATGCAATTATTGTATTATATATCCTTTATATTGGAGATTGAGTAGACTCATTAGTTAAGGGGTCTAGAAGGAGCCGCCACCCCTCTTTTTTCTCAGCCTATACAGCGACCTTTCTCCTCTCATTGGGTAAGGTTTTGACTAACGTTGGACAGGAGGGTTATTCTTTCTAAACAGACTACTAGTGGTACGTCGGCAGAAGGTGAGGATGACTTGCAGATTTGGGATTTGGACCTATTGGGGTTAAGCCAACAAACATAAATTTGCACTTGTATATAATGTGATGAAAGATAATGGGTAGTGTGCCTGACATAAAAGTAAGAGCAAAACTTATAAATTATTTGAGGTATTTGGACAATTTATTTTGGAAAAAATATTTTATGGGACAAAATTACAAAAATACTTCAAAAATTATATTAGTCCCATAAATTTGTGCTTGCGCATAATAAACTGAAAGATAATGGATAATGTGTCTAATATAAAAATGAGAACAAAACTTTTAAATTGTTTGAGGTATTCAAGCAATTTATTTTGGAGAAAATATTTTATGAGACAAAATTATAAAAAATACCTCAAAAATTATATTATTTCTCATAAAAATTTTGTTTCCAATGGAATCAATTGACTCTCTTCCTCGTCTTGCATGCATCACTACTAGAGATGAATGTATAACAATTACTAATACTACACAAACATATACCGTTTGATAGTTTCTTAAAATAAATTTTAAAAATATGAGTGTTTTGATGCATTTTGAATTGTTTTTATTTAATTTTAGAAACAAAAAATTATAAAGAAAAATCCAAAACGGTTAGACAAATTGCATGGAATTTCATGGGAAAGGAGTACCCTTGAACAAACTTGCAGTTACGATTGAGCCCAAAATTTAATCTCTAGAATAGTCGGCACGGGAGTAGCCCGTGCAGCACTGCATGCAACTATTGTAACTTTAAAGGAAATGGTAGCTGGGATCCATACGCACGTGCCAGCTTTCGTATACATATACACATACATCACACATCATGTACATACACATGGACTCGTTTGACATATTATAAACTTCTAAAAAATTTTAAAAATTCTTAATAACTCCTCTATCTCTAATTTTCTTATTATTACTAATTTCAAAAAATTTTAATATTTCGCTAAAAAAATAAAAAAAAAAACTGAAAGTAAATTAATCGAATGTATAAATTTTTTACATAATCATATTTTTTGTATCGAAATTTTCAAACAAATATTACTATTGCTATTTTTTGTGAATTTTTTTAAATTCGTGAGAATAGATTTAAAAAATTATTTCTATGGTTTGTTTACTTAAAAAAAAATCACCAAAATTAACTAAAATCACATTTTATCACAATTTATTTTATTTTTTCTTACTTAAACGAGGCCCATGTCGATCTCTTCGCACCATTCCCTCTTCATCCACATCCGAAGCCCCCCCTTTTATGAAAAAAAAAAAAAACTGAAAAGAAAAATAGGAAACTCTCTCTCCCTCTGCCTAGTCTTCATTCTTCCAGCATCTTCCCCGCTTCGTCTGCGAAATTGCACGCCCCTTTTCACTTTCTCTCTCTAAAAGTGATTGATCACCTCTCTCACGAATGCCCCCCTAACTGGACAACTGCCTACAAAAGCCGAAATCAACGCCAAGGGTCTATTTGATGATTTTCTCTCTCTCTTTCTCCAGTTTTCTCGAGAAACCCCCACATGGGTTCCCGGCTCTTTGTCCTCTTGCTTCTCTATCTGCTCTCATCGCAAAATTTAAACAAAATTAAAAATCCTAGACGTTTATGCAAAATGCATGGAATTTCACGAGAAGGGAGTACCCTTGAACAAACTTGTAATTACAGTTGAGCCCAAAATTTAATCCCTGGAATAGTCAGCACGGAAGTAGCCCGTGCGGCACTTCACGCAACTTTTGAAATTTCAAAGGAAGTGGTAGGTGGGATCCATACGAATGTGCCAACTTTCGCATACATAGATACATTCACACATCACGCACATACGTCATGTTCATCTTTTCGCACCGTTTCCCCCCCCCCCCTTCACATTCCAGTAATTTTAGCGTTGGGAATGAAAATAATAAGATTAAGTAAAATAAAATAGAATAATTTATAAATTAATATATTAAAAAAATAATAATTTTCGAATTTTTAAATAATTTTTTTTATTTTTTAAAATTTTTTACCATCCTTTTACGGAAGAAGAAGCTGAAAAAAAATAAAAAAGAAAACAACTGCAAAGAAAAATAGAGAACTCTTTCTCACTCTGTCAAGTCTTCATTCTCCCTCCATCTTCCCGCGTCGTCTGCGAAATTACACTCCCCTTTTCACTTTCTCTCTCTAAAAGTCACATTTAGATTGATCACCTCTCTCACGAATGCCCCTTCGCTGGGTAACAACCTACAAAAGCCAAAATCAACGCCAAGGGTTTATTTGATGATTTTCTCTCTCTTTTCTCCAGTTTTCTCGAGAATCCTCACATGGGTTCCGGGCGCTTTGCCCTCTTGCTTCTCTCTCTGCTCTCGTCACTCTTCGTTTTGATTCAGTCTCAGTCCGGTTCTACCGGGGATGCTTCAATAATGCAGGATTTGAAGAAGAGCCTCATGTCGTCGAGATCGCTGAGTTGGACCCATTCCAACCCCTGCAATTGGAAGAACGTGGGTTGCTCCAACGACGGCCGGGTCGTCCTGATCCAAATCGGGCATCAGAACCTGCAAGGGTCTCTCCCTTCGAGCCTCGTCCAACTCACGGAATTGCAGAGATTCGAGGCCATGGGCAACTAGCTCGCCGGCCCACTGTCGAGCCTCGCTAGAATGAACTCACTTAGCTACCTCTTGCTCAGCAACAACTACTTCACTTCCATTCCATCTGATTTCTTCCTCGGCATGACGTCCCTTGTAGAGGTTTATCTCGACTACAACCCTTTCTCGGCGTGGCAGATACCTGACAGTCTTCGAACTGCCTCGAACCTCCAAGTCTTCTTGGCCCCCTCAGCCAACATCACCGGAAAACTCCCCGATTTTTTCGGCGGCGACGCCTTCCCGGAGCTGAAAAACCTCCACTTGGCGTTCGATAATCTCGAGGGCGGTCTTCCGGCGAGCTTTTCAGGTTCTTCGATGTTGATTATTTAATTTCACATTGAATCATCAAGAAGATAAATTAATGCGGAAGCGTACCTGAATCCATTGATGTAATTTTGTGGTTCTTGATCTTCCAAGCTAATACGTAGGTTTCTTTTCTTAATTCTCTCTAACGATGGGATCTCAGATTGATTAGAAAACTCTTACGTATGACCTATGGACCATAACCTATTTATAATAACTGTAGAAACCCTACTTCTATTCGGCCAATCATAAAATAGAAATATGGGCTTAGGTATCTACATATTAAAGGACCATACAAAATTGAGATGTTATAAAACCCAAAACCTTAACGGACCACTTTAAATAAGCTTAACCTTTATGATAGCTTATAACACACAAATAACATATTTGGCCCACAATTGATTATTTTTCCAACAATCTCTCACTTAGGCCAGATATATTAGTTTATGCATTATAAAAGTAACCTTAAGAGCTCAAAATTTGCTATCATTATCAAACATTTCTATGCAATCTGGTCCATCAATTATATCAATATAGGATTAAAGCGACTTTCGTTATATGTATCATAACTAAACACATCAATAGTCACATATATCAATACAATCAACGACATAGATCAAGTATGGATGTGTAACATGGAAATTACATGTAATGTGATCTAAACATGCCTATTTCCAACTGGTCCAATTTTATTCTTTAGTGAGATCATAATAAATACATTCAGAGTGCAAATAAACCATAAACTTTATTCTGCAGAAAATAAATCCATAAAATGTGTCTACAACTGAAAAGCATCCAAATACAAACTCCCACTAAACCAACATATCATCAAATGATACAACACCCATATGAGCTACATGCTCATGAAAGACCTTGGGTGGTAAGCCTTTAGTCAGCGGATCCACAATCATAGAGTTTGTGCCAATATGCTCTATAGACATCTGACCACTCTGAACTCTTTCCTTAACAACTAGGAATTTAATGTCTATGTATTTAGACTTCGAAGAGCTCCTATTGTTATTAGAATATAGCACAGCTGACTTATTGTCACAGAATAACTTTAATGGTCTTTCAACACTATCCAAAATTCGCAGCCCAGTGACAAAATTTTGCAGCCATATTCCATGATTAGATGCCTCATAACAAGCTATGAACTCTGCTGCCATAGTGGAAGAAGCTATAAGTGTCTGCTTGGCACTCCTCCAAGATGTAGCTCCTCCAGCCAGCAAGTAGTTGTAACCTGATGTGGATCTTCTACTATCTTGGCATCTAGCAAAATCGGAATCAGAAAACCCAATGATCTCTAACTGATCCGATTTCTTATAAGTGAGCATGTAATTCTTTGTTCTCTGCAAGTACCTCAAAACTCGTTTGGCTACTTTCCAATGATCTATCCCAGGATTGCTTAAATATCTGCCTAACATTCCAACAATGAATGCTATGTCTGGACGTGTACAAACTTGAGCATACATTAGACTCCCAACAACTGAAGCGTAGGGAATCTTATGCATCTCCTTAACTTCAAGGTCATTTTTAGGGCATTGATTGAGACTAAATTTGTCTCCCTTAGCGACAGGTGTGTCACCTGGTTTACAATCTTGCATGCCAAACCTTTTAAGTACCTTATCGATATAGGCCTTTTGTGATAATCCAAGAATACCCCGAGAGCGATCTCGATGTATCTGAATCCCTAATACAAAAGATGCATCACCAAGATCTTTCATCTCAAAATTCTTTGATAGAAATCTCTTGGTTTCATGCAACATGCCTATATCATTTGTGGCAAGCAATATGTCATCAACATATAAAACCAGTAAAATATACTTACTCCCACTGAACTTGTGATACACACAATCATCCACAGCATTTACCTCAAAGCCAAACGAGATAATTACTTGGTGAAATTTGTAGTACCACTGACGGGAAGCTTGTTTGAGTCCATAGATGGATTTCTTTAATTTGCGAACCATATTCTTTGAGTCTCCCGACACAAAGTTTTCTGGTTGCACCATATAGATCGTTTCATTAATGTCACCATTAAGAAACGCCGTCTTAACATCTATCTGATGTAACTCAGGATCAAAATGTACAACAAGCGCCATAATGGTTCTGAAAGAATCTTTCATAGAAATCGGAGAGAAAGTCTCTTTAAAGTCGATTCCCTCCTTCTGGGTAAAGCCTTTTGCTACAAGACGAGCCTTATATCTTTCCACATTACCATTCGAATCCCTTTTGGTTTTAAATATCCATTTACAACCAATGGGTTTCGCACCTTCTGGTAATGGGACAAGATCCCAAACTTTATTGTCTTGCATAGACTTATACTCCTCATTTATGGCATCAATCCACTGTTGAGAGTTAGAACCCTGCATGGCCTGATGAAAGTTGATTGGATCATCTTCCACCATTCCAATATCTTCCTCACGTTCTTGAAAAAATATTACATAATCATCTGGAATAGCACTTTTCCTTTCTCTCGTGGATCTCCTTAGTTCTTGAGGTTGTTGATTTTGTTCTTCTGGAATAATTACCTCATTCTGGATGGGGGGTTGTTCAACATTGTCTTGTTGAGATTCCTGATTTCCTTCTTGATCAATGACAGGTATAGAAGCCTGCACATTATCATAAAGGATAGTAGGAATCGAAACTGATTTCTCCTCAAAGGCAATGTCTCTAACCTTATTTCTCTTCCCAAAATCAACATCCTCAAAAAATGTTGCAGTTCCCGTTTAAAAAATTGACCTAAGTGTGGGATCATAAAATTTGTAGCCCCTTGATCGCTCAGAGTAACCAATAAAGTAACTGCTCACTGTTTTGGAGTCCAATTTATTTTCATGTGGCCTATAAGGCCTTGCCTCAGTTGGACATCCCCAAATGTGAAAATGCTTCAAACTAGGCTTTTTGCCTGTCCAAAGCTCATAAGGTGTTTTGGCAGCTGCTTTAGTAGGTACTCTATTAAGAATGTAAGCTGCAGTCTTAAGTGCTTCTCCCCATAGTGATTTTGGTAAAGTAGAATGACTAATCATACTCCTTACCATGTCTTTTAGAGTTCTGTTTCGTCTCTCAGCTACACCATTCATGCTAGGGGATCCTGGCATGGTGTACTGTGAGACGATTCCACACTCCTCTAGGAATTTAGCAAATGGTCCTAGACGTTGTTCTCCTGAACCGTCATATCTACCGTAGTACTCACCACCACGATCAGATTTGACGCTTTTAATTCTTTTGTTGAGTTGATTCTCAACTTCAGCTTTAAAAGTCTTAAACACGTCCAGTGACTGAGACTTCTCATGAATGAGATATAGGTACCCATAGCGTGAGTAATCGTCTATGAATGATATAAAATATTGTTGACCATTCCAAGAAGCCGTAGGGAATGGTCCACAAATATCTGTGTGAATCAATTCTAAAACGTCTGAAGTTCTGTTGGCACCTAATCTCTTAATTTTGGTCTGTTTTCCCTTAATACAATTAATGCAGACTTCAAAGTCTGAAAAATCAAGGGAATCCAAAATACCATCAGACACAAGTTTTCCAATTCTATCTTTTGAGATATGACCCAACCGCTTGTGCCATAATGACGCCGAATTTTCTTTATTTAATTTGCGTTTAGTACCATGTGATTGCACATGCAAGGTTTCATTATATGATGCAATAGTATCAAGCAAGTATAGGTTATCATATGCAAATAATGAACCAGTACCAATAACATTTGAATTCAATGAAAGACTAAACTGATTGCTTCCAAATGAACAATAATATCCAGATTTGTCCAACAAAGAAACAGAAACCAAATTCTGCCTAAAAGACGGTACAATAAAAGTATCTTTCAAATCCAAATAATAACCAGTTCCTAATAATAACCTAAAAGTGCCTATTGCATCAACTTCCACCGATTTGGCATCTCCCACAAAGATGTATCTTTCACCGTCATTTGGCTTTCGGTAGCTCAGGCAACCCTACATAGAAACACTTATGTGAGTAGTAGCACCAGAATCTAACCACCAAGTGTTTCTAGGTACTGAAGCTAAATTAACCTCAGAACAGACCAAAGTAAAAATTGTACCTTTCTTTGCACGCCAAGCATGATATTTGGCACAATTTTTCTTTAGATGTCCAGTTTTGTTACAGAAGAAGCAGCTGTCAATTTTCTGCTGCTGTTTTTTTTTGTGCTGGACCATTAATAGCAGCTTCATATTCTTTCTTTCTTTTCTTGCCCTTATCTTTAGAGGTGCTTGCTTAGTGAGCGCTTTCAGTTCTGTCTTGCTTCAACCTTTCTTTCTCTTGCACACAATATGAAATGAACTCATTTAGAAACTATTTCTCTTTTTGGTAGTTGTAACTGACCTTAAAGTGACTGAACTGTGCAGGAAGTGAGATCAATACCAAATGCACGAGCAAGTCATCAGACAGCTCAAGCTTTAATCTCTTAAGTTTAGAAGCAATATTGGACATCTCCATGATGTACTCCCTTATGTTTCCTTTGCCTTTATACTTCATTGAAATTAAGCCTTGCAAAAGCGTGCTTGTTTCAGCCTTATCGTTTTTAACAAAACGCTTTTCAATCTCGGCAAGGAACTCCTTGGCATTAGTTATCCCCTTGGATACTGCGCCTCGAAAGGCTTCTGGAATGCCGCGCTTGATGATCATGAGACTCATGCGATTTGAGCGATCCCACTTCTCAAAGTTCCTCTTTTCATCAAGTGAACTTTCAGCCGTAAGAAAAGCAGGTTGCTCAACCTTGAGCGCAAGGTCAAGATCCATGCAGCCAAGAACAATTAATATGTTCTCTTTCCAATCCTTGAAGTTTGTCCCATTTAGCATAGGAATCGAATTTATGTTGACAGATATAGTAGTAGCAGACATTTAGCTGTATAGAGAACAAAATAACCAAAAATTATGCTCACATTAATAAACATAATTAATAATCAATAAATTCAAATAATGGTAAACCCATCTCAAGATACCCAACACAACATTAATATCAAGTCTTTGGACAGTAATATTAATTGTAAATGGTACTCTTGTTGTAGTGATCAAACATTGACAATAATTCCTGTCAAATAATAAGCCAATCTTTGGATTGACTTACTATTCACATGGAAACCTAATAATTGTCACATATTTACCACCACAGGTGTGTATATAATTTTGTCAAATATTAGCCTTCCTTTGAGCCGACCAATATTCGTATGAATTACAGACACACAACTTTCTAATATTTAGAAATAAAATAATTTCCACAAGAAAGGTTGCTTTGGCAACATGTTGCTTCAATTAATTTATTATTGAATATTACGTACCAAAATTAATAATACCAAAATTTAAATTTAATTGATTCCTTAAATCAATTCCCTTAAAATTAAAAGAAATTAAAACTCTTTAGGGCCCTTTTGAAATAAAAATAAACTTTTGGGGGCTGTTAAGTAATTTTTAAAACCTTTAATATAAGCTCATAAGAAAATTCCAAAGAAACTTCAAACTTTCAAGAATTACAAAACAGACCTAAGGATCCCAATTTTTTTTTAAATCAAATCCGTAAATTCACCCATCAAAATCAACAAATCCGAATGATTAAAAAAAAAAATTAAATGAAAACTGACTAACTATTCGGATTGGGATTGAGCAATTTGATGGATTGATTTTAATTAAAGCTATGCAAAACAAAGTTTGCAGGTTTGTGTCTGTATGGCAAAATTGCCTAAAGTCTTTAAGGCTTCAAAACCGAGATAGCAGAATCCTGAAGGATTCAATTTAAATCAATTGAATCCATTTTTTTTTTATCATTCAATAAAATAAAATAAAAAAATATTCCGTTTGTATCTGAAAGGTAAAATCGCCTTATGCCTTTAAAATCCGCAAAACGAGAAAAAATTTCAGACCTGACCCCTTTTATTTTTATTATTCTCTGGTTATATATATATACACACAATATATGTGCATAACCAAAACACTTGGACAAAAATCAAACCTTTAATCTAATCTCATAAAAAAAATGAAAATCGGCTGAAGATAAAGACTAAACCGAATGTGACGGCTGACTATTTTATATATATATATATATATATATATTTATTAATTAATTAAAAGAAAAAGAACTTGAATGAGCCATCGCCGCAGATTTAACGTTGGACTTGGTGACGATTTAAACCACATCCAGAAAAATTCACCAAAAGTATATATGCGCGTATGAACATATCAAAATATATACCAAACGAAACTAAAATCTAATAAAATTTTAATCCTCTATGATTCAATATGAGTAGGTTCTGATACCACTTATTGATTATTTAATTTCACATTGAATTATCAAGAAGATAAATTAATGCGGAAGCGTACTTGAATCTATTGATATAATTTTGTGGTTCTTGATCTTCCAAGCCAATACGTAGGTTTCTTTTCTTAATTCTCTCTGACGATGGGATCTCAGATTGATTAGAAACTCTTACGTATGACCTGGGGACCATAACCTATTTATAATAACTGTATAAACCCTACTTCTATTCGGCCGATCATAAAATAGAAATATGAGCTTAGGTATCTACACATTAAAGGCTCATACAAAATTCAGATGTTATAAAACTCAAAACCTTAACAGACCACTTTAAATGAGCTTAACCTTTATAATAGCCTATAACACACAAATAACATATTTGGCTCACAATTGATTATTTTTCCAACATTCGATTCAGTCTGTGTGGTTGAACGGGCAGCGAAGTAGTTCGAGGCTCAATGGCTCAATTGTAATGTTACAGAATATGACTCAATTGGCCGAAGTGTGGTTCCACGAAAATTCCTTTTCGGGTCCCTTGCCAGATTTTTCAGAGCTAACGTTTTTGTAGAACTTCAGTGTGAGGGACAATGCCATTACAGGCATAGTACCGGCAAGCTTGGTGAATCTTCCATCGCTAAAGGTTGTGAATTTAACCAACAATCACTTACAAGGGCCGACCCCAAAGTTTAATCCTTCGGTTGCTGTTGATACGAGTTCTGGGACTAATAGTTTCTGCTTGCCTGATCCTGGTGCTTCCTGTGACCCCCGAGTGAATACATTGCTTTCCATTGCAGAGTCTTTTGGTTATCCAAACGCTTTTGGGGAAAATTGGAAGGGGAATGATCCTTGCACCTGGCTGGGTATCTCTTGTGGCAATGGAAACATTACTGTTAGTTTTCCCAAAATGGGTCTCACCGGTACTATCTCTCCTAACTTCTCATCCATTACTACTTTGCAGAAACTAGTTCTTGCTAATAATGATCTCACGGGAATTATCCCAAATGAGCTCGCAGCTTTGCCTAAGCTTGTACAATTAGATGTTTCCAACAATCGACTTCATGGGAAAATTCCACCATTTAAGAGTAGCGTGATTGTAAAAACTGGTGGCAACCCTGATATTGGGAAAGATACTGTCAGTCCATCGCCAGGGGCACCCGGAACACCATCTGCGGACACGGCTCCCAGAATGGTGGTGGAGGGACTTCGCAAAGTGGTGGCAATAATAAGTCTTCTATTGGTGTGGTTATTGGTTCGGTAATTGGTGGTGTTTCTGCGGCTTTCATTGTTGGGGTTGGAGTATTCTGTCTTTACAGGGCAAAACAAAAGCATTCTGGTAGAGTCCAGAATCCAAATGCAATGGTGATTGATCCTCGCCTTTCAGGTTCGGATTATGACGCTGTTATTGAAGCTGGATGCAAGGTAATCTCTATTCAGGTTTTAAAAAGTGTTACTAATAATTTTAGTGAAGAGAATATATTGGGAAGAGGTGGATTTGGAGCTGTTTACAAAGGCGAGTTGCATGATGGGACCAAAATTGCAGTTAAGAGGAGCGAATCAGGAGTGGTGAGCGAGAAGCGTTTGGATGAGTTCAAGTCTGAGATAGCTGTTCTTACTAAAGTCCGACATCGGCATCTAGTTGCCTTCCTAGGATATTGCTTGGATGGAAATGAGAAGTTACTTGTTTATGAATACTTGCCTCAAGGGACTCTTAGTAGGCACCTGTTTAACTGGAAGAAGGAAGCATTGAAACCCCTTGAGTGGTCAAGAAGATTGACCGTTGCCCTTGATGTGGCCAGAGGTGTCGAGTATCTACATGGTTTAGCCCATCAAAGTTTTATTCATAGGGATCTTAAGCCATCCAATATTCTACTAGGAGATGATATGCGTGCTAAAGTTGCAGATTTCGGACTCGTTCGTCTTGCACCAGATGGGAAAGTTTCCGTGGTAACTAGTGTAATAGCGGGAACTTTTGGGTATCTTGCACCAGAATATGCAGGTACTCTTTATGTGTATTGCATCTAATTAGGTGGACTTCCTCATTTACACGATGTTTTTCTGAATGTTGTTCTCGGCAATTGTTTGGCGTTGCATAAGCATGAATTCTGTTATTGTTAATTAAGTATTCCTGTTCTTATCAGCTGAATGAAGTTCAGATATACCATATTACTAGGGGTGGAGATATACTATGTTGCTTCTTCTTCTTTATGTCACGTTCCTTGCACATTTTTTATTTTCATCTCTTATATCCTTTCTCCTTCACCTCTTTCATTCTTTTTTCCTGCTTTACTACTCGCCTCTCTTCCTTTTCTTTAAATGTGTTTGAGTTCTTAACTGTTACTTTCAAGAGAAAGTGGGTAGTTAAAGAGGGCATATGGAGAATTGGAAATTGTGATGGTATTTCAAAATTGAGCGATACACCAAACCGAGTTCTTCCATTAAATATTGGTGTAGATTACACGTGGTGTCTATCAGCTTAATAAAAGGGCTTGGTTGATGGGGCTTTCTTTTTCCAATTTCATTGCAATTAATCCTTGCTTGGCATGATGTGCTTTGGTGAGTAAGACCCTAGTACATGTGGTACGTGATATCAAATTGAATGAATTCATTTATTTTGCTCTACGTGAAATATTTTCATCATGTTCATCATGTATTCTAATTTTCAACAAATCTAGTAAGTGTTGGAGTAGGATCATATTATTCATTTGTAATCTAAATTGTTTTAGTATTTAATCAATATCTGTTTTATGACTCCACGCTGAAGAGAATCTTTTCATATTTGGTTTTTAACTGCTAATAGAATGATTTTTAAAAATGAAAACTTTCCCCAAGTTGATCAATTGAAGATCCCTCATTCCAATTTTTTTATGTTGCTTTCTATTCAGTTTCTGTTTATAGTTTTCATTGCATAAATTTTGAAATTAAAGGCATGAAAATTCATTTTTGTTGTTTTTTTTTAGACCCCGTTTGGCCAAATGAACAATATCTATAAACCTCCAACAACCCATCTACTTCTAATTTTCTCGCCATTACGAATTTCAAAAAATTCTAATATTTCGCTAAAAAAAAAAAATTTAAAAGTAACTTAACCGAATGTGTAAATTTTTTATACAATCATATTCTTCATGTCGAAACCTTTTAAACGAGTATTATTGTTGTTATTTTTTGTGAATTTTTTTGAATCCGTGGGAACGGATTTAGAAAATCGTTCTCACAGTTTATTACTTTTCATAAAAAAGGGCGTTAAAATCAACTCTAAATCACATTTTATTTCAATTTATTTTTTTTTTCTTACTCCAATCGGGGTTTTAGTGAAGTAATATATAAGGAATATTTAGAGTTGTATAAAAGTGTATAAAATAAAATAAAATTGTAAAAGTAAATGTCTCGTAGTTTGTGTAGTGAGTGAAAAATTTAAATTTTGTTATTTCGTAATTTATATTTGTAAAAATTATAAAATTTTATTTTATTTTATGTAATTCGCAACGGAGCCATATTCTCCTCTAGGCTCCCATACTGAAATTTTATTATGTGAACAGGGATGGGACGAGTGACAACTAAGATTGATGTGTTCAGCTTTGGAGTGATTTTAATGGAGCTGATTACAGGAAGAAGGGCTGTAGATGAGACTCAGGAAGAGGAGAGTGTTCATCTTGTCACATGGTTTCGAAGAATGCATATTAACAAGGACATATTTTGCAAGGCCATTGACCCAACAATTGATCTGGACGAAGAAACGCTTGCCAGCATTGGCATCGTTGCTGAGCTGGCTGGTCACTGCTGTGCAAGAGAGCCATCTCAGAGGCCTAACATGGGTCATGCAGTCAACGTGCTTTCTTCTCTTGCTGAGGTCTGGAAACAATCAGACCTTGATTCGAAGGAAATATATGGAATTGACTTTGATATGACATGTGATATGACTGAGTATAATCACAGACAGAAAGGGAAAGAGATAGAAGAGAGAAATGTACATCAGATAGGAGGAACTCAATACTCTACAATGGAGAAAATGAAAATAGAAAGGGGCGAAAAAAGTACAGAGAACCCATACAAAGTTCATCTAAGTACAACAGAAGCTTTGAGTCGTTCATCTGAAACCAGGAGGAGTAATATGGGTCGTTGGAGGTGCTTGGAATTGAAGGGTCCAAATATGAGCAATTTACACCCTCAGATCAGCACTTGTGTTTTACGCATGGAGGGCCAGGATCCACCCTTAGACATTCTCAATTGCAGCTATACAATGGAAGCAAGTGGAGGGTCTGAATACATCCGAGCAAACAAGGTTTTTGGTGGAAACAAGTGTAGCTTTGATGGAGGACAACTGGTTGAAGCGATTGAGGAGACGTGTAAGGTCAACTGCCAGAAGAGTGTAGGTCCTTCTAGAAGGGTGTAAGCTGTGCACATTAGGAGTTGGGTCAAGGAGTTTAATTAAGCTGTCAAGATGAATCCAGCCCAATCCAAAAAGGCACATTGAATTAAGCAGCTAGAGTGGCCCAAGCGACAGAGGCCCAGTTTTTAATAAAAATGTTACACAAATAAATAAGCTATAATCATTGGGCTTTTTGGCTCAATTTCTGGAAATAGTATCATTCTATTAGGTTGTTGCAACACTTTTCATGTAATAGAAAATTCTGGAGAATTGTTTTCTTAGGAGGTTGAGCAACCTCGAAGTGGTCTCATCACTTCTCTCCAATTTCTCTTTTATTTTCTTGCTCTCCAAAAAGTTCAAAAGATAGATAAAAACATGGAAAACACCTGAAAATCGCTGTAATTGGTATCAAAGCTAGAGCTACAGAAAGCAGAAATGGTTGATGCAACCAGATCTGTTACTCATCTAATCTACTAGAATGATAACCAAATCATGCACAGCTTTAGGGACATTCAACCCATGGGCGTACATACATTCCCAATATTTTATAGTACCTTCTATTCTTAAAATCAATGCAAAATCAACAATGTATTTCATTTTCTATTTTTATATCTCATTACTATCATAATCATCTCATTCACCACACAGGCTATCTCATCTCTGTCACACCTCGGGTCTTGTAACCTAAGGAGTCAGCCCTAATTGATGCAATCAATAATAGTCTTTCATAAAACCTGATTTGGCCTGTACAATCATCTTGAAGCAGATATAAAAATAAAATAATAATACATAACTCAGACTTGATCTTAATTAGGCAACACTGCTCCACAATCTACATAATATACACAAGGGTTCTAATCGTGTCTAAATAGTGCATCTAAACTAACCTCCAAGTGTAAGGGTGTGCGGTATAGTTTTAATTCGGTAAATCCGAAGTTGAATCCACAAGTAACTATGAGATTGAACACTAGGATTTTTTAAGTTTTTCTAGTTACTGGTTTCATTTCAAAAACAAAAAAAGAAATAATAGGTTTTGGGTTTGAAAAGAGTTTATTAAGTAACTAACAACCAAATGAAAGTAAATTGCAAAAATTAAACTAAACTAAAATTCAAAAAATTAAATTACTTCTATTCTAACTAATAGAAAAACAAGAAACAAAATTAAACTAACCTAAAATAATGAAAGCAATAAAACTATGCATACAAAATAATTTTCGATTCTTGATTCAACTTTTAATTTCGGGTAGTTTATTACTTCACAATGGAATGTGTTAAATACTATAATCTAAAGTTCACATGGAAAAGAACAAATAGATTGGAAATAAGTCTTCATTTAGGGCTCTTAATTTCCCAATACTTAGTTTTATACTCTTGCTTAAGATTATAAAACCAGAAAGATTTTCTAGGAAAATACTTGGGTTCAAATCTGATTTAGGGTTTGTTCAAAAATATTAAGAAAGTTTTAATCAAAAATCTTTACCAGTGATTTCAGAGAATTTAGTCAAAGACTTTTGTTCTTGAAATCTTTTGAAACAAACGAAATCAGATTTGGGTTCAAATCCAATTTTTAGTTCGTCCAAAAATATTAAACAAATTTTAATCGAAAATCTTTACCAATAATTACAGAGAATATAATCAAAGAATTCGTTTTCGAAAGTTTTTGAAACAAAGGAAAATAGATTTGAAAGTTGTGGACCCCTACGCATGAGTTTTCACAAACCATACGAAGGGTCTACATACATCCCATAGATCATAATAACCTACCATTCCTTGATTTGTTAAATCAAGAACTAGGGTTTTATGCTAACATAACTTTAAACGAAACAAAATCAACCAACGAACACATATTTAATCGATCTACTGAATAAAACAAATGAATAATATTATTAATATTATTGAAATGAAAAACGAAAGTAAACGTATTCTGAAATCGAATTCGAAATGTAAAAATGAACAATCACTGCTGTACGAAGCCTACGTAAACTGCAAAAAGTCTTCAAAACATTCTATGAACATTAAAAATCTCTAAAAATTATTTAAAACTCTAAAAAAATGAAAAACTAAACTAGGGTTGTTCCCTTGGTTTGGCCATACATCAGGGTTTTTAAAGGGTTTTTAAAGAAGTTACAAAGAAACCCTAAAAGGTAGACTTCAAAATGCGAGCACCTACACACTGTGGTCCCGACTGTCTGGGCGGGGGTCCCAACCACAGAATGATGGATCTTCAACTTTCAACACAATTTTGACCTCGAAGATGATGGATTCAGGCTCGACTAAAACATAAAAGTTGTAGCCCTTTGAGTCTTCTTTCCAACCCAAAAAGAATAAGATCAATCCGAATTGTGAGTGAAAAGATATGGTCAAAATACTGATAGGGTGTCGAGCTGGAACTTCAGCTGCGCACCACTTCAACCATCTTGAACTTCAGACCATTTGTTTTCCTTGGCAGCCACTTTCATCACTGCTAATCTCAATTATTTTGCCCTTTTTTCTAAAATTAAGAAAATAAACATTATAAGTAATAAAATAATGATAAAACTCCAAAGTTAATTACTTAAATGTATCAATGAGTATCAAAATGTGGAGTTTGTAATTACATTTTTCAAGTGTAATTGCACCCCAACTTGAGCATTGCTAGTCCCTAGCAATGCCCTTTATTAAAATGAAATGTAATTGCTATCCTATTTCTCTTTTCGTTGGAAACATGGCTACACTTAGCTATGTGTCGCAAGCCCTATTGGCCCAATGTTTGTAAAGTTGGGTTTATAATTGATTTTGATGATAACAAACATTGAATTAAATTTTCACAATTAATTTTCAAATAGACATTGTATGAAATGTTACAATTCATTTGATAAACTCAAGATAATAGAATTGGAAGAGATTGATATTATTTTTTAGATATTTTCACATAATTTGGATGAAAGAATAAAAGAATTTCAATGTTGGGAGGAATAGATATCGAAGTAAGATAAAGATTTGAACTAGAGGTTAACTCGAATAAACAAAGAAATTAGACACATGTCAGTATATAGATGATATCTTAAACTCCAACGGTTCAATTTTCATGAAATTTTAATATAGTTAACTAGACTTCCATATCTACAACATTACCGAAGGGAAATTTTTGTGGATCTGAAGTTAAGATATCAAAAAATAAGTTGGAATATTAGTCATTATAGAAATGATTTTAATTATGATTCTAGAGCTAGTCTAAGTTTTTGAGACATAACTCATACTCTACAGGTTTAAAAATTCTGATTTTTGGTGTGTGAAAAGAAGACTCAAAAGGTTACAACGTTTGCAGTTTAAGTTTCTTCTAATTCTAAAAGTATCATGGTAAAACAGAAGCTTAAACTGGAAATATAGATTTAGAATGTCAAAAAAAGCTATCAGAAGCTGGTCTGCATTCAGACGCCATATCTGACTATCTAATAGTTGAATGAAGCTCAAATTTTGACATGTGATAGTTAACTTATATATCTAGAAAGTCTTTACTCTAAGGCAATTTTAGATTTGAACGTTATGAGAGTGAAAAACAGTCACAAATGTATCTCAGAAAACCTGAAATTGAAAGACAGCATTGGAAGTAAGGAAATTCAACTTCTTTCAAGGGCAAAAGTGTATTTTCACGTAATAACGGCCATTTGAAGATTTTCATCTATAAATAGAGCGTCAAACTCAGATTCAAGAGGATGAAGAAGGCAAGAAAGAAGTGCTTACAAAGAGATACAAGAAATTTCATAACTTTGCAAACATATAGTGATTTCTTCTCACACTTGTGCTTCATCTTTCATATTCAACTTGTGAGAGTTTCTTTTTTATTTGATTGAGTTTTAAACTCATCACTGTTGTTGTAAGAAAGGAAAATTTAAAGCCCTTTTAATTTGTAAGAGTTGGGTAAGCTCTTGTTGGTTTTGGTTCAAGTGTTAGAACCAAAACAAGAGATTTTATTTGACAGAGACTTGTGTGAGTAATTTGAGGATAAAATCACTTGGTAAAGGTTTTTAGCACCTTGGGAAGCTAGTGTGTAATAAGTTCTGCAAAGAATAGTGGAGAAATCTCAAGGAAAGCCTTGGGGAGTGGACGTAGGCAACATTGAAGGCGAACCACTATAAATCGATTGTGTTTGCTTCTCTTCCATTCTCTTTATATTTATTGTAAACACTAGCACTCACTCTTCATTTACAAATTTTGAATAATTTATTTTTGGTGCATTTCATATTTAACTATCCTTTTCATCTTGACATATTTGTTTTAGGGTTGAAATTTTGATTTGCAAAATTTTTAAGCAACTTTGTTCACCCCCTCTAGTGTTGCTATTTGGGACAACAAGCCCTTTAAACCCTTAAGTTCCTCCTATAGAACGAGTAAGGTCTTGTGAGGGTTTGCAGTAATGTTATCCACAAACATTTATGGCATGGTTTCAAAGTGTTAAAAAGCGATTAAGATAAAAAAATGAATCAAGCTCAAGCTCAACAAGTCACAAAACTCGAATATCATGTGTAATTTCCAAGTGCTAGGTATAAATGCATGGAATATCAAAGTAGAAAGAGCATGTGTACAAAATTGTTTCATTCATTCAACAAGGTTGTAAGAGCATAAATGGAACTAGGTTTTGACTTCAAATACTCACAAGGTGCCACTCATAGAAAGAAATTCACTCATTAAGGGTTCACACATACCTATTAGCATATAATACTATCCTAGTTGCACATAACCCCACAAATAAGTGAGTAAACTAAATTGAAGTTCAAAGTGGACAGCTTATAACCATATTCTAATGTCTATATAAGAGATCACACCACATAACCTGCACAAGACCACTACGTGCACAATACAAGAGTTACTTACTTAGAATCCACTAGGTCTTTGTTTTGATTGTAACTTGGTTAGGGGTAATGGTTAACAATGGAAGATATGGAAATCAAAACCCATGTATGGGGATAAAAATGGTCAAGTCCGCACAAGTCCCAAAATACCCATTTCCTTTCCAAACTCCAACAAGGATCCCATTTCCTTTCCAAACCCCAACAAGGATCCCAACAAGAAACTTATTCACAAACTTACAAACTACTTATGGAACATTCTCAATAATTATAATATAATGCACAAGTCCCAAAATTACACAAGCAAAAAGGAATGACAAACTTTTTTCTTTTCCTTTTTTTTTTCTTTCTCAATTTTTTTCTTTTTCTCTTTTTTTCTTTTTTTTTTTCTTTTCTTTTCTTTTTTTTTGTTTTTAAAATAATGAAAATACATCAGCTATATTCTCTACCCAATATTTCCTCCCAATATGCTCTAAAAAATTTACATTCCTAACCCTCATTCACATCATTAACATTGAGGCACTTTTACAACCCAAGACATGTGAGGGTAAGGCTTAAAGCGTGTGAATAAGGTTAAAGGATAATATATGAGGTGGGAACCAAAGAAATATATATATATATATATATATATCACACACTTTATTAAAAAGGCTTCAAGTTGTTTCTAGGGAAATTTCATATCAAAGAAGGATAAAGAGGCCCAAAAATAGCAAAGAAGGCCTAGCATCATGTTCAAAACTTGCAACAACTCATAATGTGCCAAGGGAAACTCATGCAAGTGTGTGATGCAATTGGTGCATTGAAAACCAAAGTGAAAAACAAAAGAGTTGTGATTATGTGCAACCCCTCAAGAAAAGAATAATAGGCTCAAAAGCTCACCATTAGGGGTATAAGTCTCCATCTGGTCCAAGAAGGCTCAATTAACCAATGTTAGACAAAATCTACTCCTAAGCACATAAACTCTTCTCTATGATAGTAAAAAATGCACAGGGTCATTATACAATCAACTTGAACTTAAGTTTCCTATTAAAGCTTGAACAAAACTCATTTATCACTCTCTTACTCAATTCCACAATCAACCAAACCAAAAATGGCTGACATGTAGGTACAAATGTGTTAAATTCATGTATTTAGGCCTAAAGACGCTCAAAATTTTAAAATTTTATAATTTTGGCACAAAAGATCATCATGCGAACCCTACCTCCCAACTTAAAATTCACATTGTCCTCAATGTGAGAACCATAATGCATATGTGGGTCTCCAGTGTGCAAAGTGAGCATGATGATGACCATGAAACAATAACCGCAAAAGGCACAAATAAGAACAAAGCATAAATTAAACCAAGCATGCACCAATTATTCAAGCCACTTAAGGTATCACCCAATACATCCCTCCAACTTATATTCTACAGCACTCCCAACAACAACAATTATATATGTCTAGTACCAATTGAAAGTGCAAAACTAAATAAAAGGGAGAGGAAGGATATTACCTCAAAAGCTTTCTTGTTTAAAGAAAAATGAAAGAACTATTCAAGCAAAATGTTAGAATCAAAAGAAGATAAAAATAAAAGAGAAATAAAATAAGAAGAAAAGAGTTAGTAGAAAGACAAAATAAAAATAAAAATGTAAGAAAAGCTAAACTAACAATAAATCAAAAAATAAAGAAAGAAAAATCTAATCTACTAATATACAAGGGTTAATGCAAAAGTATACTATCCAACTCCTAATTTTTCCCAAGCCTCACCAAATGACTTTAGAAATAAAATATTCTCCTTGAGTCTAGGAGGTATAAAAAATGAGCATGCTTCTAGTGCAAAGATCATTGGAGAATTTATGACTTTGTGGGGATCCTTAAGCCACAAATACGACCCAAAGTTATTTGCATAGGTGAACAGTGTGCTCCCCTGAACCCAACCATAATTAGAATCATATCTCCACTCAAATGTAGGGGTCTCAACAAGTAAGTCATCAAGTGTACTATCCCTAGTGGAAAAAGGATATATCATAAGTAGTCTCAATAAGTGGTGTGGTAGAACATGATGAAACTAAACTGATTGGCTCAACAGTGTGCTCCCCTGAACCTATGGCATCAAAGCTCTCAGAATGAGTATTAGGACTTTCCAAGGTCATTTGAGTTGTCAGGGTGGGATGAGCTTCAAGCTCTGTGGTGGTGTTGGTTGGCATGTCCTCTAGACTCTCAACAGATGAAGTCTTGTGCATGTTAGAGTCTACTGGAAACGAGTCAAAGGGCTCATTCCCTTCATTATCACACCCATTATCAGAATAGTCGTTCTACTCAAAAATTAAAATTTTTGAATTAGGATTTTACTATGCAAAAACAAAAAGGCCTTCGATTTAGCAATTTCAGCTTCAGTCAGTGGACAAACATAAGGATATGTTGTCAACTCGAATAATGTATCATCTAATGCAGAGTCAATATGTGTGGAAGTCTTATGTGCACTAGAATCGACTTTTAAGTTAACTTCTTCCCTATGTTGAATTTACTCGCAGAGTGACTCAACTGGTGCATTATTAGATTCAATAGGCCAATAATCTTGGGGTTCCTCAAACTAGCCCTTGGTGAGTAGAGTGGGGTTAGGACATGTAATATCTAAGTAATTGGTCTTTACACCTACTCTACTTTCTAAGAATGGATCATGAGAATTAAGTGAAGTAAGAGCATGCGAGAAAGAGTCGATGTGGCTTTCAAGTGAATGAGGTTCAAAACTAGGTTCAGGTCTTTCTTGTGGCCTAGTGTGTTCACAGAGAAATTCTAAAAATGACCATGCTTCTTTTGGAGTAAGGTCAAGAAATCCCCTACCCAAGCTTTTATCAAATGCTCAGTGCAACTCACAAGGTAGAGCATTATAGAATATGCCTAGAATGTAACCTAATTCTAGTCCATGATTTGGGAAAGTTTCTAAAAGGTTTTTAAATCTCTCCCAGCATTTATAAAATACTTCACCCTTCTTGAAACAAAATTTTCTAATTTGAAAGTGGAAGGTGAAGTTTTGAAAATTGGGGAGAAAAGTTGCAATAAAATCATTTTGTAACTCTTCCCAAATATTAATGGACCAAGTAGCGGCATGATACCAATCATTGGCTACTCCGCATAATGATAACGGGAAAAAATTATACTTAAATGTGTCATCCACGTAACCATTCGTGCAATGGAAACAAACCGACTCAAAATGTTCTAAATGAACTCTAGGGCCCTCATGTTGAAGTCCATAACATTTAGGTAGCATAGAAAAAGTTTTTAGGCAAAAATCAATTCCATAAATGCTGCCTAAATAACCAAAGAGTGGGTCGGTGGTATCGAGTGAACTAGAATTATAAGAAACATAATCCATGTTCATGATTTTTTTTTTTGAAAACAATAGAAGAATAACCTAGAGTTGAATCAAAATTAAGTTCCCCGGCAACGGCGCCAAAAACTTGATCGCGTCTAAATAGTGCGTCTAAACTAACCCCAAGTGCAACGGTGTGCGGTGTAGTTTTAACTTAGTGAGTCCGAGGTCGAATCCATGGGGAACAATGAGACCGAACACTAGGGTTTTCTAAGTTCTTCTATCCACTAGTTTCGTTTCAAAAAAAAAAAAAAAAAAAAAGTTTTGGGTTTGAAAAGAGTTTATTAAGTAACTAACAACCAAATAAAAGTAAATTGCAAAAATTAAACTAAACTAAAATTCAAGAAATTAAATTACTTCTATTCTAACTACTAGAAAAACAAGATACAAAATTAAACTAACCTAAAATAATGAAAGCAATAAAACTAGGCATTCAAAATAATTTTCGATTCTTGATTCAACTTTCAATTCCAGTTAGTTTACTACTTCACAATGGGATGTGTTAAATACTACAATCTAAATTTCACGTGGAAGGAACAAATAGATTGGAAAGATGTCTTCATTTAGGGCTCTTAATTTCCCAATAGTCAGTTTTATACTCTCGTTTAGGATTATAAAATTGGAAAGATTTTCTAGGAAAACACTTGGGTTCAAATCTGACTTACGGTTTGTTCAAAAATATTAAGAAAATTTTAATCAAAAATCTTTACTAGTGATTTCAGAGAATTTAGTCAAAGACTTTTGTTCTCGAAATCTTTTGAAACAAACGAAATTAGATTTGGGTTCAAATCTAATTTTTAGTTCATCCAAAAATATTAAACAAATTTTAATCGAAAACCTTTACCAGTAATCACAGAGAATAGAGTCAAAGGTTTTTGTTTTCGAAAGTTTTTGAAACAAACGAAAATAGATTTGAAAGTTGTAGACTCCTACGCATGAGTTTTCGCAAACCATGTGAAGGGTCTACGCACATCCCATAGATCATAGTAACCTACCATTTCTTGATTTGTTGAATCAAGAACTAGGGTTTTACACTAACATAACTTTAAACGAAACAAAATCAACCAATGAACACATATTTAATTGATCTACTGAATAAGACAAAAAAATAATATTATTAATATTATTGAAATGAAAAATGAAAGCAAACGTACTCTGAAATCGAATCCAAAACGCAAGAATGAACAATCACTGTTGTACAAAGCCTACGCAAACTCCAAAAAGTCTTCAAAACATTCTACGAACATTAAAAATCTCTAAAAACTATTTGAAACTCTAAAAAAATGAAAAACTAAACTAGGGTTGTTCCGTTGGTTCGGCCATACATCAGGGTTTTTAAAGAAGTTACAAAGAAACCCTAAAAGACGGGCTTCAAAACGCACGCACCTACACACTATGGTCTTGACCGTCTGGGTGGGGGTCCCGACCACAGAATGATGGATCTTCAACTTTCAACATGATTTTGACCTCGAAGATAATGGATTCAGGTTTCGACTAAAACACGAAAGTTGTAGCCCTTTGAGTCTTTTTTCCAACCCAAAAAGAATCAGGTCAATCCGAGTTGTAAGTAAAAATATATGGTCAAAATACTGATAGGGTGTCAAGCTGAAACTTTAGCTGCACACCACTTCAACCATCTTGAACTTCGAACCATTTGTTTTCCTCGGCAGCCACTTTTATCACTGCAGTAAGAAAATAATTGATAATAAGAACATAAATAATAATAAGAAAATAAACACTATAAGTAATAAAATAATGATAAAACTCCAAAGTTAATTACTTAAATGCATAAATGACTATCAAAATGTGGAGTTTGTAATTACACTTTTCAAGTGTAATCAGGTTCAACTGGCCCAATACAAACCCAATTGATTGAAAATTATAAATACACACAATTGGCCACTCTATCGAGGGCATAATCTTTATATATTGCTAATCTAAAATGAAATAGAAAGACAATATAATTCTCTAAATCAAAGTCTTCACTGGTAGGCTCTTCTTAAACCTGCAACTATAACTGTAGGGAAGTGAACATTACTCCATGCGTGCCCACTTTACATGCAAACATGCAATAGATGTCCTATCATACTGCTATATGAACGTACTATTTAATAATACATTTCACTCACAGCATGACATCTTATATCCTAACATTTCAACAACGAGAGCATATTAAATAACCACATTCCACATATAAACTGGGTTATTATGCAATATAAAGACCTAATATATTGCTATTGTATAACAGATATTAATAACATGTATAACAAATCTAATAATCTTATTATTATTTATGTTCTTATTATCAAATAGGTATCCATTATTCATCATCTAGTGAATTCTAGCTTCAATAATTAACGAGATAAAAAGAAATTCAAGATAATTTCCCAGATTGTTGTATCCTTTAGGGCTATTCTTCTAAATCTGTAAATTTTATTACTCATCCCATTATATAATAGCCTACATAACCATATAATCCCAATTAATCTTTCTTTTAGATTCCACACAATTTATCTTTTACAAATTATCAAAAGATTCTCTTATTATAGATCATAGAACTAAATAAGTAATCATTTATCAATTTTTAGATGCATTTGAAAATAACCTAGTTAGATCAAGTTTAATTACTTTCTAAAACTTACAATCGTGTTTTCCTCAAGACCATATTATTATCAAAGACATATTATTTAAATTTCTAATAACTGGGACATCTAAGGATGTTTCCAAGTAACATTATCACATTTGTTTCATAGCCAAAACCAACTATTTCAATTCAACTTATTTTAGATACATTTCCAAACATAACTGCGCTCACATGGGCACACACATTCACATATCGCCATTTCTAATCTCAACCATCACCATTTTTATGGGCAAACACCCAACAAAAATAATGAATCGAATTATCATTATTTATGAACCTTGGCTCAAGGGTCACAATACACCCAATCGACATCATAACCATCGTCATTTTCATGGATGAAAACCTAACAGAAACGATGAATCGAATCAACATCATTTTACGGGCCAAAACCCAATAGAAAAGATGAACCAAGTTAGTTTCGTGTTATAGGCTACTAACTTACTAGCATAATAACCATGCCCTATAGGGATGAAGTTTGGATTTCATTGTAGAGGGTTAAAAAATTTTTAGTATATTTGATGACTGTACGATTATAAAACATTTTCTTAAGAAGCAAAACAAGTAAAAACAAAAAGGTGAAAAAGCCAAAAAAAAATGCTAACCTTTTATCTGAAATTTTCTTTCGCTAGAATTGGAAATTTTCTTCCGGTGGCATGGTTGTTGGAGAGAAACAAAACCAAAAATTATTTTTCCAGTGTTGCGATTGCTAAAGAGAAATGCTTTGTAGAGTTAGAAGGGGAATAGTGAAGCATAGAAGCTAAAAACGATGAAGAAATAGATTGAAAGAAGAATGTGAAAGGATAATAATTGATGGCATGGGAAAAAGAAATCTCAGAGTGGAGATAGATATATATATATATATATATTTTAAAATTTTTATTAAAAAGAGAAGAATTAATTTGTTGCGCTTTAGTAATTTTAAACGTAGAGCTGAGACTTTTCATTTAAGAAGCCATTATGTGGAGGTGAGACTTTTCATTTATAAAAGGGGGACACCATTAATGTAATATTTAATTTTTATTAAATATGCACATATATATGAGTAAAACTAGCGGTAACCCATGCGATGGTTGGGGCAATGCAAATTTTTTAAATTATTTACATTAAAAAATTAAAAAAATAAAAATATCTTCAAAACAATCAAAATAGACATTTATGTTAAGAAATACTAATAGTCATAAATCAACATCTCAAAATAGATATTAAAAAAAAACTAAATATGACATGGATAGTCTAATTGGAGAAACAATTTCAGGTTTGTCTAAATTTTTTTAGATAAAATCTGACTCTAGTTGCTAGATTAAGGTATGGAGAATCTAATAATAAGGAAAACTTGAAACTAATTTTGGCAGAAGTTAAGAGAATACAATTGAGAGATTTTTTAAAAATGGCATGGGTTTGGGCAAGAGAGTTAAGGATTTTTTTTTTTTTTTTTGAAGAGGAGAAATTTTGTATTTTAGCATTAGTTGAATTAGTTAATAGATAATTGTAACACCAAAATGTCAGCTAGACAAACTAATAATATGTAACTAAGGATGCGAAGTCCTCATATATCCATTTTATAAGATGTACATTTGTGTGTACATACCCCAAGCTAAGCAATAAGGAAGCTTCTATGATAAATGGAGCGCAGCTGTATCATCACGTAGTCTGAGTATGGAGCGAGTAGATAACCTATGATAGTCTTTTTCCCATAAAAAAAAATAAATAAATGAAAAAAAAAATCTAAGAGTAGAGAAAAGAATAATGGGCAATCAGAATATATTTTTATTTTTATTTCATTCACTCTTGACAAAAAAAAGGATTCTAGTTTTAATAAAAAAATAAAACAAAAAAGCTACAAACTATACACTAATATACATGCGATAATATATATATATATATGTGCAATAAAATACCTGTAATTTTTTTATATCTAAATGTGGCAATATATATATGTGGAATAACATACCTATAATTTTGTGATATCTAAATAGGAAATTGGAGAAGATCTTTTCTCTTTCTTAGTGACTGATGAGATTGACATTAATCTTCTTGTTCATCTCTAATTAATATTCTCATTCATCTCTGGGGAAGAAGGGAACCCAAAAATTTTTAAGGTGATGGGTAGGTGTATTGGGGAGAGAGAGAGAGAATAGGAGAATAAAATAATTGAGTTGAACCAAAATTTTTTTCAGGTAGTAGCTGGGAGTACTATGTAGAGAGAGAGGAATTTGGATAAGAAAATGACTGTTGATTTTTATTTTTTGATTTTTTTATGACCCCTGTTTAATGAAGCCTTTTATTATTATTCATTGTAGGTGGTCGGTAGAAGTAATGCGCAAAAGGAGAGAGAAAGGAGAAAGATTTAATGAAACTTTTACGTAGAGAGAGATGAGGGATTCAATCAAACTTTTATTATTATTAATTTATGGGCTGGAGTACTATATAGAGAGAGGGAGAGGAAAGAGGAATTTGTTTAAAAAAATTAAAATTCTATAGAAAATAAAAAAAGGGGAATGGATAGCAAAAAAACATGCCACGTAGGATAAGGGTAAAGGAGAGGAGGATAGAGAAACTACATGGTTTTAATATTACAGTATAGATATTATAATTAGGGTGGCCATGGCCACCCCTAAAACCCCTTAGCTCAGTTCCTGATGCCCTGTGTAAGTTTGAAGACTTTCAATCCATGGGCATCACGTACTCAAATTTTATTTTCCATCATAATCCATCACACACATCAACACTCACTACTCACACACACCCTATATTTCTCGTCATATTTAATGTTACCCTATCCAATATCACATAACTTAATTTACTCATTGTGTTTATTATTTATCTTATTCAAGCAGAAAAAGTGTTCAATTATCAAATCACTTTTTACCACGATCCAATATTTCTTATTTTCAATGTTATTCCATACAACAATAGTTTATTAGGTTCAGTCTTTCTTGTAATATTTACAAGGTTTTCTTATACAAACAGTCAACACCACAGATTATTATAACCCTTAAAATTTGAACGATGTGAATAATCTACTATCTCATTGAGTATCCAATCATATTCTAACTTATGATATTATCTTCATATAGAATAGCATTAGTCTTTTACTAGAATTTACTTTTATTATTAAACTAATCCATTTCACATTTACCCAATTTATTCCAATCCTACCATTTCATGTGTTATATTCCAAATCATATAATTATTGTCATACTTTCTATTAGTCTTATTCTCTTTATAACTAAAATCAACTCAGAACTAACCTCATTTACCTATTTTACTATCTAGATCAGTATATTTCTTACCTATTCTCAAGTCTTGTTGTTATGCTATGAATCAATAATTCACAACTTTCATATATGAAAATTATCAATTAGTACTAAGGCATAATCAATCTTATTTATCATACTAAAAAATAGAGTTAACCATTGCTAATTGTTAAGATCAACCATTTCTAATCGTTAAGATCATAAGCATGTATCATGATTTAGTATATTGCTATCTTTCATCCCAATATAGCAAGGAACATTATTTTATTGAACATTCATGATTTCATACCATTCTACTTAATAGCATATGCTACATTAAGCTTATAATTTATTTCAAATCATAACTATATTTACTATTATTTTCACATTTGTGGACATAATTTTTAGTATTATTCCATTCCATTGAATATCTATTTTTACATACATAACCTTAAAACTCATCGTATTTTGCTCTATCCTTAAGAAGTACTCATACTTAGTAATCATTTTTTAAACTAAAATTTAAAACTTTGCAAACTATTATAGAAATTTAATATTAATAGATTTAGTAATGTTTTTCTTAAGAACATTTTTTAAAAAAATACGTAAAAGCCTCACTTGTGAGCTCGAATAGAACAGTCCATGCACCCAAGACTAGTTTGTGCGCCTAGGCAAAAAGGTTTGTGTGCCTGGGTGACTCTAGTAGTAGAATCCAGTTTAAGCTCAGATTTTGATTTCAAAATGTCAAGGTTTTGTTCTTCATTTCAATATTGTATTCTTCAGAATAGTAATTAAATCCTTAATCTTTGTCTGTGAGTGGTTATAATCAAAGAATTAATAAAATGTATCATCAAGCATAAGATATAATCCAAATATGCTGTTTATCATCTTCCTAGCTGCTTAAACTTATATATATGTTGGAAATGCGGTATTAAATAATAAATGGGTGAATGAGAAATTATATTTCAAAAGAACACCCTTGAATTGGAAAGAAAACAAAAAGGCTAAGTGGAAAGTAGGAAAACTCTTGTCCCACATTGAAAATGCAATAAGGAATTGAGTGGTCTATATAATGTTGCACTCATTAGGAGTGGTAACCAACAATTGGAAACACTATGCTTTGTGCGCTTGCGTAGAAGGGTGCAAATCCAATGCCCTGATGGAGGCCTGGCAAACTTCTGTCATGTGTGAGCGTGTGACTTGCAGACACAAATGCCGGACTGGAAAGGGGTCCTGCGAAAAGCCCAACTTTAGCATTTTGTTTTTAATTTTTTTTCCAAATAGTTATAGATATAATTAGCAGGATCAAATCTGTGATTATTAAGTCTGCTGTTACAAGTTTTGAAATTTGAATTTTAAATACTGTAATAGTAGTATTATTACAGATTTAAATGTTTGCAGAATTTAATTTCTGTAATAGCTGCATTGACAGGTTTAATTTAAATTAGGATTTTGATACTGCAACGGTAGTATTATTATAAAATTTGAATTCTATAACAGCAGCTTTAATATGCCATGTAATTTTAGAATTACCCCTACACAAATTGCATATGAATAAAGACATCCATTCGGTTTTCCAAAACATACCAGAAATTCTCTTTCTCTCATTTTCTCTGCATTTGCATATTTCAAAACAAAGATAATGTTCTGTCTGTCATTGCTCAAGTCCCCAAAAGTGTTGAAGTGTTGTGCTTACTTCATCACTGTCAACAGTTGTATCATAGGAGATAGACGTTCAAGAAACCTCGAGTACATATGAGAGGGGACGAATCTGTTTCAAGGAAACTGTGTCTAACGCAGTCCTCGGCATTTTCACTAGTACAATCTGTTCTTTATTTTTTTTTCCATTCTTATATACTGTTATAATTTTATTATAACAGCTTATTATAATTTATTTTTTTGTTATTATAATAATAATTATTATAACAGATTACTATTAATAATAATTATTATAATAGTTTATGTTTATAATAATTTTATTCTTTTACTGTTTCATTGAAGCCAGTTTAAATATATATTTTTTTAATTTTTCCAATGATCTTAAAACATATTCCAAATTTGATTTCAAAATGGCTTCTAGAAATAATGTCCTTGATGTGCTTACTACAAATGCAAATAAGGCCAAAGGCTCTGGCTCTGCCTCTACCTCTACTTTTCTACTGCCTGTATCAACTTCTACACCTACGGTTTCTGTGAACTATGGTGAGAAACCTAAAAAGCTCAACGGATCAAACTTTAAAATATGGCAGCAAAAGATGCTATTTTATCTAACCACCTTGAATCTTGCGAGATTCTTGACTGAGGAAGCCCCTAAGCTATTAGAGGGAGAAATAGATATGCAAGTCATCATTGCTGTTGAGGCTTGGAAGCTTTCTGATTTCTTATGTAGGAACTATGTCATGAATGGTATACATGACTCGTTGTACAATATTTAGTGTGCACTAAAGACTGTAAAGGAGCTATGTGAATCCTTAGACTAGAAAGATAAAATAGAGGATGCCGGAGAAAAGAAATTTGTGGTCAATCGATTCCTTGATTATAAGATGGTGGATTCTAAGAGTGTGATCAGTCTTATGCAAGAAATTAATGTGATCTTGCATGAGATTCAGGCTGAAAGAATGATTTTGAGTGAAGCCTTCCAAGTAGCTGCAATTTTTGAGATGCTACTTCCGTGGTGGAAAGATTTCAAGAACTACCTCAAGAACAAGTGAAAGAAAATGAACTTAGAAGAACTAATTGTTAGACTTCGAATTGAAGAAGATAATAGAAGTTTTGAACGTAAAGGGTTCAATCCTGCCATTGCTAAGGCAAATGTTGTGGAGTATAGCAAAGCCCCAAAAACAAGAAAATTACCAAGTCAATGTTAGGCCCGAAAAGAGGAATTCCCAAGAACAAGTTTCAAGGGAAATGCTTGAACTGTGGCAAGATAGGTCACAGATATATGGATTACAAGCTTCCAAAGAAGAAGAATTATGAGGCAAATGTGGTGAATGAAACTCCTCAAGATGTGTCAGATATAAACCTCTTTGCAATCGTTTTTGAAGTGAACCTAATAGGGTCCAACCCAAATGAATGGTGGATTGACATGGGTGCTATTAAGCACGTATGCTCTAACAAGGACTTGTTCACTACTTTTGAACCAATTAATGGGGAGAAAAATTTCATGGGAAATTCTACTACTTCTACCATTGAGGGCTAAGGAAAAATGCTGCTGAAGATGATTTCTAAGAAAGAGTTGACTTTGAATAATGTGCTGTATGTGCCAGAAATCTGCAAGAACCTAGTGTCTAGGTCACTGCTAAACAAGTATAGATTCCGTATAGTTTTTGAGTCAGACAAAGTAATTTTGTCAAAATCTAGAATGTATGTGGGAAAGGGTTATGTAACTGATAGACTTTTTAAACTCAATGTAATGACCATTATTAATAAAATTAATAAGTCTTCTGCTTATTTTCTTAAGTCTTCCAATTTGTGGCATGGTAGAGTAGGACATATTAATTTTGACACATCGTGTAGTTTAATTAACTTAGATCACATATTTGCATTCCAAATTGATTCAAAACATAAATATAAAATTTGTGTTGAGGTAAAATTAATAAGGTCATCATTTTAAACAATTGAAAGAAACATTGAACCCCTTGAATTAATTTATAGTGATGTTTGTGATTTGAAATTCGTACAAACAAGAGGTGGTGATAAGTATTTTATCACTTTTGTTGATGATAGCAAAAAATATTGTTACGCATATTTGCTTAAAAGCAAAGATGAAGCTTTAGAGAAATTTGTTCTCTATAAGAATGAAGTTGAAAATCAGTTAATGAGAAGTGATGGAGGTGGCAAGTATGAAATACCAATTGGTGAATTTTGTGCGCAACATGAATTATACATGTAAGTCACTGCACTTTATTCACCTCAATAAAATGGTGTTGCTAAACGTAAAAATCGTACATTGAAAGAAGTGATGAATGCGATGTTACTAAGTTTAGGATTACCTCAAAATATGTGGGGTGAAGCTATTTTGTCAAGCAATTACCTTTTAAATAAGGTACCCTAAAAGAAAAAGAAAAAGAAAATACCCTTTATGAGTTGTAGAACGGTACAAGACCATCCTACAAATACTTGCGAGTATGGGGGTGTCTTGCAAAAGTAACTATTCCAACGCCAAAGAAAACAAAGATAGGTCCTAAAACGGTAGACTGTATCTTCATCGACTATGCACATAACAATAATGCTTATCGATTTCTTGTACATGAATCTAAAATACCAGATATACACAAGAACATGATAATGGAATCTAGGAATGCATCGTTCTTTGAAGATGTATTTCCTTATAAATCTAATGAGGGAATCTAATCAGGGATCAAGTTCGTCTAAACGAACAAATGAAACTGTGAGTGAAGAAAGTCATGATTCGGATCATGAACTAGAGTAGAGACGTAGCAAAAGAGTAAGAGTGGAAAAATCATTTGGAAATAATTTTCTAACTTATTTGTTAGAAAAGGAACCACTAAGTTATGCAGAGGTTGTAAATTTTTTTGAGGGACATCTATGAAAAGAAGCAATAAAAAGTAAAGTAGATTCTATTTCACAAAATCATACTTGGGAGTTAGTGGATCTTCCTTCTGGTTGTAAACCTTTAGGGTCTAAATGGATCTTTAAAAGGAAAATGAAAGTAGATGGCTCCATTGACAAGTATAAAGCCAGGCTTATAATCTAAGGATACATGCAACGAGAAGGCTTAGATTAATTTGATACTTATTCTCCTATGATGAGAACAAATTCCATTAGGATGATACTTGCAATCGCCACCTTGCAAAACTTCGTACATCAAATGAATGTAAAAATAGCTTTTCCTACATAGTGATTTGGATGAGGAAATCTACATGGAATAACCTAAGGGTTTTATAGCTCTAGGACAAGAAAATGAAGTCTGCAAATTGGTAAGATCATTGTATGGCTTAAAACAAGTGCCAAAGCAATGGCACGAAAAGTTTGATAATGCGGTGATTACCAATGGTTTTAAGATCAATGAGTGTGATAAATGTGTTTATATTAAAGAGACTGAAAATGGCTATGTCATTTTGTGTCTTTACGTGGATGACATACTCATTATTGGTAGTGATTACAAACAATCAAATCTACCAAAAATATGTTAAATTCAAAATTTGACATGAAAGACATGGGACTTGCTGTGTGATATCAGGAATTAAAATCACACGAACAACAGATGGTCTTATTTTGAATTAGTCACACTGTGTGGATAGGATTCTTGAGAAACTCAACAAGAATGATTCTGAAATTGCAAGAACACCATTAGACAACAATCTTCATTTATCCAAGAATAGAGGAGAGGGTATTTCTCAAGTAGAGTACTCCAAAGTTATTAGAAGTCCAAGTTTCTTAATGAGTTGTACTAAACTAGATATTGCATATACAATTAGTAGGTTAAGTAAATATACGAGTAATCCGAGTGCTGACCATTGGAAAGCAATAGTTGAGAGTACTTACGTACTTATGGTATACTCCGAATTATGGTCTACATTATACCAGATACCCAATTGTTTTAGAAGGATACAGTGATGCAAACTGGATATCTGATATAAAAGATTCAAAATGTACTAGTGTGTGCAAACTGGATATCTGATATAAAAGATTCAAAATCTACTTGCAGATATGTATTCACACTAGCAGGTGCAGTTATATCGTGGAAAACCTATAAACAGACTGTTATAGCTAGATTCACAATAGAGTCTGAATTTATAGCTTTGGATAAATATGGTAAAGAGGTTGAATGGTTACACCATTTCGTAGAGGATATTCCAAAATGAGAAAAACCTGTGCCACCAATCTGTATACATTGTGATAGCCAATCTGTGATTGGAAGGGCATAGAGTAACATGTATAATGGTAAGTCTAGACATATACGTCATAGACATAATACCATTAGACAACTACTCTCAATTGGAATTATCTCTATTGATTACGTAAAGTTAAAAGGACAATATTACGGATCCACTAACCAAAGGGTCAAATAGAGAGTTGGCTGAAAAGTTGTCAAAGGGAATAAGACTGAAGCCTATGGCAAAATAACTTTTTTATAAAGGAAACCCAACCTAATTAACTGGAGATCTAAAGATTTAGGTTCAAAGGGACAACCTAATTATAAAAACTTAATGAAGTCATTGTGGGGGGTTATTCCTCAAACCATTTCTATAATGAAACAGTGATATTAAAAGGAAAAGGGTAGCAATGTTTTGCTTTAATGATTCTTAAGTGGAGTAAACAAATTACTCAAGATTAATTAATCACCTATGTGAGAAAGAAGTGGGGCCGCTTCAAAGGAGAATTGTTTAGGGCTCAATTCTTTAGAAACTCCCGCAGAACCAGGTTGATGTTGATGGCCAAAATGAACATATCATAAGAATTGAACAAATGTTTAGATGATTCTTGTGTGCAATATATGGTTCATTTACAAAAGAAAGCAGGTCAGTTCAAGGACATCATGTCTACTGAATAGCTAGTAAAGTAAATATATTGTCACAAAGGAAGGTTTAAAGGGTAACTCCTACCTATCCTATGTAGGTTTCAACTATCGAACCCTATGATAGAGTCAAAATTAAACAATTTTCATTTATGTGGGGGACTGTTGGAAAATATGGTAGGTGAATGAGAAATTGTAATTCAAAAAAGCACCCTTGAATTGGAAAGAAATCAACAAGGCTAAGTGAAAAGTGGGAAAACTCTTGTCCTATATTGAAAATGAGATAAGGAATTGAGTGTTTTATATATTGTTACACTCTTTAGGAGTGGTAACTAACTATTAGAAGCACTATGTCTTGCACGATTATGCAGGGGGTGCGATCCAATGCCTTAACGAAGGCCCAGTGAACTTTCATCGTGTGCAAGCGCGTGACTTGTGGACACAAATACCGGACCAAAAGAGGGTTTGCGAAGAACCCAATTTTAGCCTTTTGTTTTTAATTTTTTTCTAAGTAGTTATAGATATGATTAACAAGATTAAATCTATGATTATTAAGTTTGCTGTTATAGGTTTTGAAATTTGAATTTTAAATACTATAGCAGTAATATTATTACATATTTAAATGGCTGTAGAATTTAATTTCTGTTTGAATTTTTGTAATAGCTGCATTGATAGGTTTAATTTGAATTGAGGTTTGAATACTGTAACTACAATATTATTACAGAATTTGAATTCTGTAATAGTAGGTTTAATATGTTGTGTAATTCCAAAACTACCCCCACACAAATTGCATATGAGTAGAGACATCCGATTTGTTTTCAAAACACACCAAAAATTCTCTTCCTCTTTTTTTCTCTACATTTACATATTTCAGAACAAAGATAGTGTTTTGTCTATCCTTGTTCAAGTTCGTCGAAAGTGTTGAAGTGTTGTGCTTACGTCATCACTACCAACCGTTGTGTCCTGGGAGACAGATGTTCAAGAAACCTCGAGCACATATGAGAGGGGACAAATCTATTTTAAGGAAACTGTGTCTAGCACAGTCCTCGATATTTCTACTAGTATAATGTGTTTATTTTTTCTTTCCATTCTTATATGCTGTTATAGTTTTATTATAACAGTTTATTTTAATTTATTTTTGCTGTTATTATAATAATAATATTATAACAGATTACTATTAATAATTATTATTATGACAATTTATGTTTATAATAATTTTATTCTTTTTAACCGTTTCATTGAAGCCAGTTTAATTTTTTTTTATTTTCTTAACATATATATGTATACACACCAACATAAATATAGTACTAAGTCATGCATTTCAACTAAAACCACCATTTAAACATTTTTGTGTTTAAGAGAACATCATGAAATCACGTAAACATCATGCAGATCCCTACTTCAACAATCGAGAAAAAGGAACCTAGACCTCAGAAAATTGGAAATTCACCAGAAATCTTTAATATGAACAACTCACCACGTTAACACCTAGCCAATCACACTATTATATTACTTTTACTCTAAATTTTACTTTTAAAAGTAAATGGAGGTTTAATTTTGCAAAGAACCTTCTCTGTCTCTCTCGCTCCCCCTCCTTTTCTTTCTCTAGTCTTTGTTCCTCACTGAAATCCCATTGCATTGTATACATAGTATGTATTTATAAATATCTATTACTATTATAGAGCAAACACCAAATTTAGTAAAATTGTTTTTTTTTCTTCATGAAACTTATTTTTAGTGAAGCTCTTACCTTTTAGATTATTATAGGTAATTTATAACACCAATGTTAAAACAGTTTTTGACTTTGTTGCCAAATAGTTTTTGACTTTGTTTGTCAGAGGCATTGAAATGAGAAGAAACAAAATCGGAAAAAAAAAATTACTATTAAAGTTTCCTTAGAAATTTGGATTGTTCATCAGAGTTAACTTTTTGTATATTGCTATACTCTGGTAGAGATAAAAAAATATTTTAATAAAGATAAACTTAATAAAATCTTGAGGAGATAGAGATGGTAGGATATGAGTTTAGAGAGAAAAAATTAAAGATAGTCTGGACAGTATCAGCTAAAAAAAATCACTGTTAAAACTTCCTCAGAAATTTGGATTGTTCGTCAAAGATAGTTTTTATCGGGGGTAATTTTATACAAAAAATACTTTGATAAAGATAAACTTAGTAAGATCTTAAATAAATAGAGATGATAGGATATGAGTTTACAGAGAGAAAAAGAAAAATAAAGAAGAGTCTAGGGGAGAGAGATAAGGAGAAAAAAAAGACTACGGGAGAAGGGGATTAGGAATAAATAGAAATTAAAAATTGTTAAGTATAGATAAAGAGGAAAAAAAATGGGAGAGATATGGATTCTTTAGATTACGAAAGTCCTACATATGTTGTAAGCATTACAAATAAGTAAGATTTGTTTTTTTTATTATTTATTAAAATTTAAATAGATTTTTTAGATTAATAAAATTATGTAGATGATATATACTTCAAAATTCTAATAAATTTACAATCAAGATAGCTTTAATTTTTTTTTATTTTTTCAACTAATTAAGGATTTTTAAATACTTTATTTTTTGTTTTTTTTAATTTATGAGGTTTAATTTTTTTTTAATTCTTTTGGTCCTTTCAAGTAAGGGGGATTTTAATGCTTTCGTTTGTCATCCTATTTTTTATTTGTGAGTTTTTTGGGCGTATTTTATATCTTTATATAAATTTAAAAATTAAATTTTTATAAAACAAATTATTTTCATATACATCATGCGCCTGTCCAAGCCAATACACATAGGTTACTCCTCTATTTTAAAATTTTTTTAAGTGTTCAAATAATACCTAAATTTAATAATTAAACAACTAAATCAGCATGCACACTAAATTTGTCGTATTTAATAACACATTAAGTGTGATTTCAATATGTCATAAATAAAATATAACGACTCGCATCCATATAGTACAATGTTGATTCAGTTTGGGCTTGGTAAGTTGCTTCCCAAGAGGTCACTCATCCTGTTACTGCCCCCAATGGAGCACGCTTAACCTTGGAGTTCCTACTAAATCCAGTGCCCTCATGACTTTAAAACGCGTGTTCTATATAGGATATCGAATATTACATATATGTCCACTTCCTTCCACGACCTAGGCGATGTGGGATGGAAGGCATTGTTTCTCTGCTTCACCGCTGGCTTCACTTTCCCGCAGGCAGAGTCCCTTACGAGCAGGTCCCTCATAGTCCATCACAATCCTCCCCCCCTTACAGGGCATGTGTCCCCGCGTGGCCTCCTGCTTCACTCTCCTGAAGGTAGAGTCCTCACAGGCAGGTTCCCCACACGCGTGATCTTACACTTTCGACTGGGTATTGGCTCTGATATCATTTGTAATGACCCATATCCATATAGTATAATATTGTCCACTTTGGACTTGGTAAGCTGACTCATCTTGGTACTGCTCCCACTAGAGCACGCTTAATCCTGGAGTTTCCACTGAATCCAGTATTCTCACAGCTTTAAAACGCGTTGTTCTATATGGATATTAAATATTACATATATGCCACTTCCTTCCACAACCCAAGTGATGTGGGATGGAAGGCATGCTTCTCTGCTTCACCTCCACTTCACTCTTCCACAGGCAAAGTCCTTCACGGTAGGTCCCTCACAATCTTTCACATAAAATATTATTTATAAAATCACAGATCATTACAATGTCATCAGCCACATCATGTCATCATTTAGTTTGACATTTTCTATTTTTCATGTTTTTCAATCTCCTTGTTTTGGGTCAAAAAGGCTCATAACAGCCTTTGGCCATTTTTTCATTTTATGTATAAACTTTTTTTCTATTTTTGTTAGCATGAGCTATATGTCCTAATTTATTAATGTAAACTATCTAACATTAATTTTGGTATTCAATTGTTACAATTAGGATAGTTGTCAAATAATTGTAATCAAGATCCTTTAGTTTAGGAAGTTTTATGTTTTATAATGCAATTATTGTATTACATATATCCTCCATATTGGAGATGAATGTATAACAACTACGAATAATATACAAGCATATACCATTTGATATGGTATTAGAGCACTCTAAGATTTTTTTCTCTCTTCTTCTTCATATTTCGTACTTCGATTACCATATTTTGAATTTTATTCCTGTGGTTAGTCTAAATGAAGATTGCTCCAAGCATAACTACTTTACCAACCCCAACTCTTGCACCACAGATCATAGTACAACAAAATAATTCTGCATTTCCAACTGGAAATATTTGGATGAGACTAATTACTCATTATAGTATCAACTCATATAGATGTAGATTGGTGCTCATGACGAGGCTGTGTATCTTACTGGAGAAGTGATAAGATGTACACCTGGAGATCCAAAATTCGAGGCATAGATAACTAAAAATCGCTGAATCAAGAGTTGACTCATTGACTTAATGATGAACCCATCATTGGTGTAGTGATTTTGCTTGTTCTTACTTAATTACCTCACTCCAAAATAAAAGCTCAGATGAAAATTCAGATTATCAATTCAAATTTAAAAAAAATGTTAAGTGAGGTAAATCAAGACAAGTTCTCCCCCAAGTGCAAGGTGTGGTTGAAGCACAAAATAACTGGTAAGTCCCAGGTCATTTCCACAGGGATCTAGGGAGTAATGAAGTGAATGACTCTAATGGAGATTAATTTGGCAAAACACAACTCACAAAAAATGTGAAACAGAAAATTAAAATCTGATTTGGTTGGTTGATGGTTTTGAACTAGTTTTCCAAAAGCAAAGTAAATTTAAACTAAATGATTAAGTGATAAAAAAAGTTGAGCAAGACAAGTTTAATACCAATCCGAATGAATTTCAAGTGCCAAGAGTGTATAAATTACCAAATCAATTTGTACTGATTTTTGAGAAAATTAATTTCAATTGAAACAAACCATGGATTAAACACTCAATGTGCATAACCTATTTTAAGGACAATAGGAGTTCTAATTCTAGCAACCCACATACAACAATGTCATGAGAGTTCTAAGTTAAGCAACACCTATGAACTCATCAATAGGATATACAAATTTGGATTAATCGGGTCTTGAATCAATGAGTTCTAAGACACCCAGCTGCAAATTGACTTGATAACCATAAGAGCTCAAAGTAAATTCATGAAGTTCGGCCACTTGAGATTCATTGGAAGGGCATTACCCTTGCCTTGGCCCAAGAAGACTTAGCCGAGCATGTTAAAAAGAAGAAAAACAGAAATGGAAATCTGAATTGAAGACATTTCAATCTGAAAATGAAGGTTTAATGGATTAGAACTGAAAATCTGATTACAGAAATTGAAATGAATTCAAAATGTAAATCCCAAAAACTCCAATGCCGAATTGAAATTCAAATGTAAAACTATGAACTCTCAATCAATTTCTCTCTAAAACCTCTCTCTACAAAAACTGAATTTCTCTCCCCCCGACTGTTCTGTGTTTTTCTGCGTGTGTGTCTCTCTCCTCTCCTCTCTCTTCCTTCTCTCTCCTCTAACCGAATGTAGTCCTCATGATGGCTCCTTCTTTCTCCTATATTTTTTTTACTGATTTGCCCTCCCTGGATTGCAGGTTACATCACATGGAGAAGTTGGGGTCACATGGAATTCGTTGCTGTGAAGAAGCTTATATTCGAATACAGTAAAACCATATTCGAATATGATCCTCTGCTGCAGAAATTTCCAGAATAGTGATTCTGATCTCTTTGCATTGATTTCAACTGAATTTTCTTCTTCTTCTGAAATAGCTTCAATCCTTTGATGTGTTGTGCAGCATGCTTTCTTCTCAACATCCTCAATGTAGCTTAATTTCTTGTTTTTGTGATGGAAATCAACACATATTTCACTTTGGAGATATGGAGATGGAATCTGCACAAAACATAGATTTTATATCTTTTTATGATGTGTGCAAGTGTAATTTGAATATATAAATATGTAACAATTGATGTCCAATCACACACCCCCCAACTACAACATTACTAGTCCCTAGTAATGCTTCTAATAGAAGAAATAGGAGAGAAATCCAAAAGCATTAATTCCATTTCAATTTGAATGACATTTCAGCTATTCATATGAAATTAGTCAACACCATAAGCAAAAACTTTCATAAGCAAAGTTTAAAATTTAAAATTTTATAAGAGATGTGAAACTTGCCAAGTGTGTGAAATGAATGTGAATGAATAGCAGCTTTTAGCTCTATCAACTTAACATACATCTTTAGAACTTCATTTAATTCTGAACTTTGCATTCCATTTCATTCCCAAGTTTTGACTTCAAATCTCACCTTGGAATTCACTCCAAAGAAAATAGAGCACACAAGGTTTCACTCAAGATGCCCCTTATTAAGAGTAAATGTTCATCAAATTCTAGAAGGTGGCATCAACAAGTCAAAAACAATGTATTCAAGAAAGAATTGGACTTGGCATAACTCCATGAAGGAATGATGTAGCAAAGTAATTTCAGAATTTTCACCATGATTCCCTAATTCCTAAATTTCACAATTGAATGAAAATTCTTCCAAAGATCAATTAGGACTTGCAATGGGTTGTAATGGGGCCATGAGGTTTAATAAGGTAATAGAAGGAAAGGATAAGGAATTCAAAAACTGATTTGGAACACTGAAATAAACTTTCTTCTACCCTTCTACAATTCATTTTTTTTTTTCAATCTGAAAATGACCTCAAGTGAATGTATTTCAAAATTAAAACAGTTTCCCCCTTTTTGATTTTCTTTTTATCATCCATTTCCCTTAACATTTTCTTTTTCCTCATTCCATACATTTTTCTTTCTTCTCACCTCCAAATCCCACAATTCAGCCCACTAACCTTCATTTCTATTTTCAATGCATTCCAAAATACATAGGGAAGGGTAGAGAGCATTCATTTTGGTTAAAGGAATTATGTGGTAAAAATGAAGAAGTATGAATGCTCTAATAAGGCTCAAACTTGGCTACAATGGTCATGTTTATCAAAGAAAGGCATTCCAAGCTCAAATGTTAAGAAAAATGGCCTAATATCACTTCTATGATTTCATTCCATCCAACCATAAAAGTTAAGAATCAGAAATCTAGTTCCATTCTTCTATCACTTCACAAACACCCAAAGCAAAATAGTATAAGTGGAGTTATTGAAGGAATTTGAAGTGCAAAAAGCTTGAGCTTTTGGAAAGCCCTTAGAGTAAATGTAAGTCTCTCATGAACAAAGTTTAAGGCTCGAATATCTCACTTCAGGTTTTAAGTCTCCACTATATCTGGAAATCCATAAAACACATTATTCATTCATAAATTCATTCCTCAAGACAAATGTTAGATCAACAATCCTCAAACTAAATCCATTCACACACTTTTCAACTTAAAAACACATGGCAACCACAACAACTCTTAAAATTTCATACTTCAACTCAGCTCAATCCAATTTATGCAAATGACATCACTAATTCCAAGAAAACAGAAATTTCATTCATTCCAAGTTGTAAGTTCAAAGTCATAGGTAGCAAAAGTAAAACAAAACAACTTAAACCTAATCAAAAGAAACAAACAGCAAGAACATCAATCCAAATCCTATTGTTGACAAAACATATTTGAAATATTCTAAAGATTTGCTGTCAAAAATCTGGTTTCAAGGACAAAAGGGTCTGAATCATGGCTGAAATACTGAATTAAGCATTTCTCCCTTCTTGGCTCAATTCGAATATGCTCTCCACCATTCGAATAAGCTTTTGCTGCCCCTGTCTCAGCTCACTAACTTCCCTCATCAGTACTTCTTGATTTTGCTGGATTAACTTCAATTTCTCCTCTGTGCTCATGGGAGCTGCTTCAGTTGCCTCCTCCTCTGCTGGCTGCTGCTGGTTGTTCTCAACTGCAGGTGGAGCAGCCTTCTTCAATTGTCCTCGACTTCGATTCATAGATATCTTGTCTATCAAAGGAGCAGCTTTCACAATGGCCATTCCTACCTCTTCCTCTATTCCCAGAAAGTGCTGAATTATCTCTGTAATTAGACCTCCAAAAGGCAGCCCAGCAGTGGATTCTGATTTCTCCTACCACATGAGAAATAACCAACCAGATGTGGTAAGGTAAATCCATGGGAATGCCTAACAACAACTTTCCCATAATCATGGCTTGCTCTAGAGTGATGGTTGACTTGTAAGCATGGGGCAGAAATAAAGAACAGACTAGCATGTGAAGGACATTACTTTTGGGAGTAATTCCTGACTTGGACATCCTAGCAGTGGTCCATTGAGCTTGAGGGTTGGCTGTGAAGAGTCTAGCCAAATTGTCCTTATGCAATTGCTTCTCCCATTGTGCTTTTTGTTCAGGTGTGGATTCGGGTATTCTTTCAACAGGTAAGTGACCTATGAAAGAGATCTTCTCAAGATTCAAACTAATTTTCTTCCCTCTAACCTTAGAGTTTATCTCAGGTCTCCCATGAACCATACCCAATTCAGCATTTGAGTAAAACTCTCTCACATATGGTACCACAGCCCTCCTACTGGTTGTAACCCAATGTGCCCAGCCCCTTTGCTCAAATAATTCTAACAATTCATAGGGTGGTTCATTGTAATCCTCCAATTTAATTCCTCTTTCACTCAACACAGCTCTCTTACTGTAATTCTCATCATATTTCAGCTCTGAGGCTTTGTTGGAAAACCTCGAGTTATCAAAAGAATCCTCATCAAAAAGATCATGGTCAGATTGTGCTTCAGGTTCATCCTCAGGAACATTTTCAGAGGTGTGGACCTCATGCTCAGGAGCAGTAGTGTGTTCCTTAGTAGGCACATTCTCAGGAACTCCAACAGAGTTTTCCTTTTCAACATTAGAGACATGATCATCATGTCTCTCACTCAAACTCTCATTACCTACAGAATGGAATGATTCTGTTCTAGAGGAGGACCTACGGTCTGATTTAGAAGATGACAATTCATATGTTATGGGTTCCTGAACAACAAGTGAAGAACCCTTACCATGTTGGCTCAAAATCCTCATGCTCCTTCTTTTAGCCTTACCTTTGTAAGCCATCTTCTTCATCCTCTTTGGTGGCATCTTGCTTCAATTGATTCTCCACCCTTTATCAGAAATTTTCCAAAGCTGTAAACCCTAGCTTCTTCAATCGCAGCTCTGTATCTGAATCTTCCTTTCAATGTCAACTCAAAATCACACTCAGATAATCTGAAAGTAAAAGACTGGAAGAAGATGTGGAATGGTGAAGGTTTCAGGGTTGTGGGCACCAGGGCTCGTATTCGAATAGAACAGGAACTTGAATGGGGCCACTCACGGGTATATACAGGATTTAAAACCGACATCATATTCGAATACCCAGACCCATATTCGAATACAGGTTATCAGCAATTTGCAATTCCAGTGTCCAGAAAACCAGAAATTCTTCCCCCATTTCTTAAGAATACTCAAATTAAGTTTTGCCAACAGCTAGGATTCGAAAATTATTTCAAAAGACAACTAATTCAAGAAGAAGTTTTGCAATTTTTCCAAATTTTCAAAATTTTTTTTTTTTCAAATTTTCAACATATGCAAACTCAAACTGACATAAGCATGATCTTAATTCAATTCAAACAATTCCAAATCATATTCAAAACATTCTGATCATATCCAATCACTCAATTCAGCAAATTTCAGTAAAAACACTATTCACATCCACAAACTCAGATTGTGTCCCCCCCAACTAAAATCATGCATTGTCCTCAATGTATTAAACCAGCAAATTAAAGAAAGGTTGGGGAAGTAACATACCTGAAGATTGTGAATGAAAATTCAACTTATTACCAAGAATTGAAAGCTGATAGTCAGCTGCTGTGACCAATTCCCCACCAACTTGTTCCAAGCTCACATTTCAGCAGTGGCAAGGCATTTAGTCCAGCTACTGCATGATCACAGCTGCAGTTGCAATTGCAACTGATCACATCAGATTTGAATGGATTCTTTTCATCAAGCAGATTCTTCACTTCCTCAGTTGAGTACTACTTGCAGCTGAAAACTGAAGGTTAGCAATAACCATATACAACTTTTTTTTTTTTTTTTACAAAAACAAAAGAAAACAGAAAATCAAAAGCATAACAGAACCTACACTATTATGATACAAAGTCAGAATCCTTTCTTCATTCAAACAGAATTTGGGGGATCTTCGAGATCCCAACTCTCTACTTCAGCAACAAAATTCTCATGATACTCTTTCAATCTCTGTCCATTCACTCTAAAAACATTCTTGGAGGTTGGATTTTGAATGTCAACAGCCCCAAACTCAGTGATGTTCTGAATCACATATGGACCACTCCATCTTGACTTCAACTTCCCGGGAAACAAGTGTAACCTTGAGTCATACAACAAAACCTTTTGACCCACAAACAACTCTCTTTTGAGGATATGTGTATCATGCCATTTCTTCACTCTATCCTTGGTGATCTTAGCATTCTCATATGCATCATTCCTAATCTCCTCAAGCTCATTTAGTTGCAATTTCCTCTGACAACCAGATTCAGTGATGTTTTCATTGAAGTATTTCACTGCCCAATAGGCCTTGTGTTCAAGTTCCACAGGAAGATGACAAGCTTTTCCATACACTAACCTATAAGGAGACATGCCTAGGATAGTCTTGAATGCAGTCCTATAAGCCCACAGTGCATCCACCAATTTCAAAGACCAATCTTTTCTTGTGGGGTTCACTGTTTTTTCAATGATTCTTTTGATTTCCCTATTAGCTAATTCAGCTTGTCCACTTGTTTGGGGGTGGTAAGATGTTCCAACCTTGTGTAACACCCCATACTTCTTCATCAAAAGACCAACATGTCTATTGCAAAAATGTGTTCCCCTATCACTTATCATGGCCTTTGGCATTCCAAATCTTGAAAACACATTTTCCTTCAAAAATTTTATCACTACCTTGTGGTCATTGGTCCTAGTTGGTATGGCTTCTACCCACTTTGAAACATAATCCACTGCCACTAAGATATACTCATTGCCAAATGAATTCACAAATGGTCCCATAAAATCCATACCCCAACAATCAAAGATATCAAGCACATAAATGGGGTGAAGTGGCATCATGTTTCTCCTAGTGATCTTACCAAGCCTTTGACACCTATCACAAGCAACACAAAAGGCATGCACATCCCTAAACATGGTAGGCCAAAACAATCCACTCTGTAAAATCTTTGCCACTGTCTTCCTAGCTGAAAAATGACCTCCACATGCAAGAGTATGACAAAAACTAATGACACTCTGGGCTTCACTCTCGGGTATGCATCTCCTTATGACCTGATCTGAGCAATACTTAAACAGATATGGATCATCCCAGAAAAAGTGCCTCACATTCCTGAAAAACTTTTTCTTATCTAACATGGTCCAATGAGAAGGCACAATACCTGAAGCTAGGTAGTTGGCTATATCTGCAAACCAAGGTACCTCAGAAGAGTCTATGTGGAACAACTGCTCATCAGGGAATGTCTCATTGATGGGAGAATCAAAAGATGCTAAATCCTGATGTGGGAGTCTAGAAAGGTGATCAGCAACTACATTTTCAACTCCCTTTTTGTCCTTGATTTCTAAATCAAATTCTTGAAGCAGGAGAATCCATCTAATAAGTCTAGGCTTAGCATCAGGTTTGGTCAAGAGATACTTCAAAGCAGCATGGTCAGTGTATATTATGACATGGGAACCTACCAAGTATGATCTGAACTTGTCCAAGGCATATACTACTGCTAGCAACTCCTTCTCAGTAGTAGTGTAATTCCTTTGTGCTTCACTAAGGGTTTTGCTAGCATAGTACAATACATGTGGCCTCCTATCCCTCCTCTGTCCTAGCACTGCACCAATGGCACAATCACTAGCATCACACATGATTTCAAATGGTAAAGTCCAGTCTGGTGACTGCATAATGGGAGCTGAGGTGAGCAAACTCTTAAGTCTATCAAATGAGGCCTGACACTCTGGTGTCCAATCAAAGGGAACATCCTGGGATAGAAGGTTGCACAAAGGTCTAGCAATGGCACTGAATGATGCAATGAACCTTCTATAAAACCCAGCATGGCCAAGAAATGATCTGATATCCTTAACACATCTAGGGGTAGGAAGTTTTTGAATAATTTCCACTTTGGCTTTGTCTACTTCTATCCCCCTAGAAGACACTATGTGGCCAAGGACAATTCCATGAGTTACCATAAAGTGGCATTTTTCCCAGTTCAAAACCAAGTTTTTCTCCTCACATCTAATCAAAACCTTCTCTAAATTTCCCAAACATGTATCAAAGTCACTGCCATATACTGAAAAGTCATCCATAAAAACTTCAAGGAATCTCTCTACAAAATCACTAAACAGACTCATCATACATCTCTGAAATGTTGCAGGAGCATTGCAAAGACCAAAAGGCATACGCCTATATGCAAATGTGCCAAATGGGCAAGTGAATGTGGTCTTTTCCTGATCCTCCAATGCAATCTCAATCTGATTATACCCAGAGTAACCATCCAAGAAACAGTAAAATGCATGCCCTGCCACTCTTTCCAATACCTGATCTAGGAATGGAAGAGGGAAGTGATCTTTCCTTGTGACTGCATTTAGCTTTCTATAATCTATGCACATGCGCCATCCTGTTTGGATGCGCATTGGAACTAATTCCTCTTTTTCATTCTTAATCACAGTCACTCCAGATTTCTTAGGCACTACCTGAGTTGGACTCACCCACTTAGAATCTGAGATGGGGTAGATAATTCCAGCATCCAAAAGCTTGATTACCTCCCCTCTAACAACCTCTTTCATGTTGGGGTTGAGTCTCCTTTGCATTTGCCTAATAGGCTTGGCCTCATCCTCCAAAAATATTCTATGAGTGCAAATCAATGGACTTATTCCCTGCAGATCTGCTATAGTCCAGCCCAAAGCTCCTCTATGCTTCCTCAAGACTTCCACAAGTCTATTTTCTTGGTCCAAACTCAGCTGAGATGAAATGACAGCTGGATAGGACTCTCCCTCACCCAAAAATACATACTTCAAGTCACTTGGCAAGGGTTTTCTCTCAGGTTTTGGTGGCTGGTCCAAAAATGACAGAGGCTTGACTATGGGCAGCTCTAAAGACTCAACAGATGGTCTCCACTGATTCACCAATAGCATTGAATTTTTCATTTCCTCAAATTCTCCTCCCCCACAATTCTCCAAGTCACAATCAGCTAGGAAATCTACTTGCTCATTATTCACTAAGGCTTTCTCCAAAGGGTCATCAAAATACTCTCTATCAAAGTGATCTTGAGTGGTTGTTTGAATCCAATCAACTTCCTCTACCTCCTCATAATCACTCGGCTGTTTGGTCACCTTGAAGATGTTTTTCTCAATTGTCATGTTTCCAAAGGAGAACTTGATAACTCCGGTTCTACAATTGATCAAGGCATTTGAGGTGGCCAAAAATGGTCTTCCTAGGATAACAGGTACAGCTGGTTGGTTTCCTTGAATGGGCTGAGTGTCTAGCACTATAAAGTCCACCGGAAAGTAAAAATGATCCACTTGAATCAAGACATCCTCAACCACACCCCTAGGGACTTTAACTGACCTATCAGCAAGTTGTAGTGTCACCCTAGTAGGTCTAAGTTCTCCCAACCCCAGCTGTTTGTAAACAGTGAATGGTAAGAGGTTGACACTTGCACCTAAATCTAGCAAAGCTTGATCTACCCTTTGATTCCCAATTAAGCAGGCTATGGTGGGGCAACCTGGATCTTTATATTTGGGAGGAGTTTTAAATTGCAAAATGGAGCTCACTTGTTCAGTCAAAAATGCTCTTTCTTTCACATTCATTTTCCTCTTAACAGTACACAAATCTTTCAAAAATTTTCCATAGGATGGATTTTGTTTAATTGCATCAAGTAAGGGAATATTGATTCTGACTTGTTTGAACAATTCATAAATGTCAGAATTCAAATTCTCTTTCTTGGCTTTGTTCAATCTTTGTGGAAATGGAAGTTTTGGAACAAATTCAGATTTGTCCAACTTGGTTTTATTCAAAATCTCTTTATTTTCAAAATCTTTTTCACTCTTTTCAAACTGATTTTCCTCAGAAATTTTTTCTTATTGTCAGAAATTTCCTCTTTATTTTCAGAATCTACCTGCTCTGTTCTCTGGATTCTGATTTGCTGCTTACTGCTATTCGAATGTTGCTTGCTGGTATTCGAATATTCCTTTGGCTGCATCAGAATTTTCTGCCCTTCTTGGCTCAGATTCTGCTTTTCCTCAAGTTTTCTGCTGTCCAACTTGCTGTCCCCAATTAGTCTTTCATTTTGCTTCAATTCCTGCTCTTCATTCTGAAACATGATTTCTTTCTCAGAAGTGCTAAATTGCTGTTTCTGTTCACTTTCTGTTCTGCTGTCCAGTTTCTGTTTCAACTGCATTTCCTCTTCATTTTTCATTATTTCTTGCTCATTTTCTTCCTCAATTTTTTCAGCAGGTGGTTTATAATCTGGCTTGACAATTTGCTTTCCACTTCTCAATGTTGAAACAGCTTGTACATGCTCCAGATTTTCATTTGCAGCAGATGAAGATGATTCACTGAAATGAACTTGGCTTGTAGGATTTGGTCTTGGCTGAGATGGAAGCTTTCCTGATTCTCTGATGGTTAAAGCTTGAGTTAGCTTTGACAATTGACTTCGGATGTCTTCCATGGCCCTGTTTGTCTGCTCTTGAAACTTGAATTCTGATTGTTGGTTCCAATCTGCCCTTGCATAAATTGTTGCAAGGTGTCTTCCAAAGATCTTTTGTGAGGTGGCTGATAAAAATTTGTGTTCTGCTGAGGTTGAAAAGGCTGAGAAGGAAATGGTTGGGGTTGCACAGTTTGTTGAGGTTGGTATTGTTGGTTCTGTGCTTCTGCTTTCCAAGAAAGGTTTGGATGATTTCTGTAGCCAGGGTTGTAGTTATTCGAATATGGACTATGGCCTTGTGAATATGTGTTCATCCCCTGATTTTGATTGAAGGGTCTTGCAGCTTGTGTGGGATTTGCTTGACCATAGAGAACTTCCTTAAAAGCTGGAAGTGTTGGGCAATCATCAGTCCTGTGGTCTGCGGTTTCACACAGCACACACTTCACTTCACTCTCCTTCAATGTTTGCTTCTTTTGCTCCATCAATTCAATCTTTCTTGACAATGCAGCCAACCTAGCTCCAACATCATCTGCCTCATTGAGATGGAACTTTCCTCTATCATTTGATCTGTCAGAAAATTCAGAAAAAGATGGGGAGACTACCTCCCACTGTTTAGTGTTTTCAGCTAAAGCATCAAAGAAATGTAAAGCCTCTTCAGCAGTTTTGTCATAGAATTCACCATTACACATGGTGGCAACCAACATTTTCAGATTTGGAGTTAATGCATTATGGAAAAAATTAACAATTCTCCAAGATTCAAAACCATGATGTGGACATGCTTGCAACAATTCCTTGAATCTTTCCCATGCTTGAGCAAATGTTTCATTGGATTTACACACAAAATTCATTATTTGCTGTTGAAGAATTACAGTTCTATTTGCAGGAAAATACTTCTTCAAAAACTTTGTTTGCATGTCTCTCCAAGTACCTATTGATCTAGGCTCAAGTGAATTCAACCACATTTTTGCCTTGTCTTTCAATGAAAATGGAAATAATTTAAGCCTAACCATGTCCTCATTAACATTCCTATCCATGCAAGTTCCACAAACATCTTCAAATTCTTTCATATGCATGTAAGGATTTTCTGAGTCCATGCCATGAAAAGTTGGTAAAAGCTGAATTGTTCCAGGTTTAAGATAAAAAATTCTGATGTCCATTTGGAAGAACAATGCAAGATGGAGTGGTTTGTCTAGCTGGATAAAGATATTCCCGGAGAGGTCTAAGGATGTTTTGATCCATTTGGTCATTCTCTCCTTGAACACTTCCTTCCGGCAGAACAGGTGGTGGTGGATCCATATGTGCAACAGAAAATTCAGATTGTGAATGTGATGCAGCAAATTCAATCAATTCAGCAAGAGAAGATGGAGAATGCAATTCAGATCTGTTTCCAACAAATTTACCAGACCTTAAAAGCATAAACAGAAATTCAGACTGAAACAAAACTCCAATCTAAACTTCTAACTTCACAATTTCATCTACTGATTCACAGAGAATTGCAACTACAGCTCACAGCAGCGAAATGCAGCAGTATTCGAATATCAGATGAAACAGTTTCAAATCAGAAATTCAGGATTCAGATGCAAACAGTTCTAAAACTAAACTAACAACCAAGACTATAAAAGAAAATAGAAATAGAGATGAAACAAAGTTACCCAACAAGTTAAGCAGCTCTGTTGTTGAAAATGGTGGTGAGATGTACTGCCAGTTAATGCTCCAAAGGCTCAAAACACCATTGCTTCTCAAAGATCCCCGGCAACGGCGCCATAAATTGTGCTTGTTCTTACTTAATTACCTCACTCCAAAATAAAAGCTCAGATGAAAATTCAGATTATCAATTCAAATTTTAAAAAAAATGTTAAGTGAGGTAAATCAAGACAAGTTTCTCCCCCAAGTGCAAGGTGTGGTTGAAGCACAAAATAACTGGTAAGTCCCAGGTCATTTCCACAGGGATCTAGGGAGTAATGAAGTGAATGACTCTAATGGAGATTAATTTGGCAAAACACAACTCACAAAAAAATGTGAAACAGAAAATTAAAATCTGATTTGGTTGGTTGATGGTTTTGAACTAGTTTTCCAAAAGAAAAGTAAATTTAAACTAAATGATTAAGTGATAAAAAAAGTTGAGCAAGACAAGTTTAATACCAATCCGAATGAATTTCAAGTGCCAAGAGTGTATAAATTACCAAGTCAATTTGTACTGATTTTTGAGAAAATTAATTTCAATTGAAACAAACCATGGATTAAACACTCAATGTGCATAACCTATTTTAAGGACAATAGGAGTTCTAATTCTAGCAACCCACATACAACAATGTCATGAGAGTTCTAAGTTAAGCAACACCTATGAACTCATCAATAGGATATACAAATTTGGATTAATCGGGTCTTGAATCAATGAGTTCTAAAACACCCAGCAGCAAATTAACTTGATAACCATAAGAGCTCAAAGTAAATTCATGAAGTTCGGCCACTTGAGATTCATTGGAAGGGCATTACCCTTGCCTTGGCCCAAGAAGACTTAGCCGAGCATGTTAAAAAGAAGAAAAACAGAAATGGAAATCTGAATTGAAGACATTTCAATCTGAAAATGAAAGTTTAATGGATTTAGAACTGAAAATCTGATTACAGAAATTGAAATGAATTCAAAATGTAAATCCCAAAAACTCCAATGCCGAATTGAAATTCAAATGTAAAACTATGAACTCTCAATCAATTTCTCTCTAAAACCTTTCTCTCCAAAAACTGAATTTTCGCTCCCCCGACTGTTCTGTGTTTTTCTACGTGTGTGTCTCTCTCCACCCCACTCTTCCTTCTCTCTCCTCTAACCGAATGTAGTCCTCATGATGGCTCCTTCTTTCTCCTATTTTTTTTTACTGATTTGCCCTCCCTGGATTGCAAGGTTACATCACATGGAGAAGTTGGGGTCACATGGAATTCGTTGCTGTGAAGAAGCTTATATTCGAATACAGTAAAACCATATTCGAATATGATCCTCTGCTGCAGAAATTTCCAGAATAGTGATTCTGATCTCTTTGCATTGATTTCAACTGAATTTTCTTCTTCTTCTGAAATAGCTTCAATCCTTTGATGTGTTGTGCAGCATGCTTTCTTCTCAACATCCTCAATGTAGCTTAATTTCTTGTTTTTGTGATGGAAATCAACACATATTTCACTTTGGAGATATGGAGATGAAATCTGCACAAAACATAGATTTTATATCTTTTTATGATGTGTGCAAGTGTAATTTGAATATATAAATATGTAACAATTGATGTCCCAATCAGATTTATTCATCTTCCCACAGCTAAAGAAATATGGGAGGCGATATCTAGAACCTTCTATGACAAATCAAATGAAATATGTATTTTTAAATTGAATTGAAGGTCCTTATCTACCAAACAAATGGTTGCCCTGTGCTAACACACTATAGTGAACTTATTGCTATATTTCAAGAGATTGATCACAGGAGTATGTCACAGGTATGCATGTTTGAAGGAGTGCTCGACTATACTCAGCCATGGCAAGACTTAGAAGTCCATATTTCTTTTAACCAGATATGGCTCTAGTTTTGAATAGGTTCATGGAGAAATCATGCCAAAAGATCCAAAGCTAGACCTCGAGAGTGTTATGCATATGTTCTTTTACAAAGAATGATGGAGCTTGCAAGGATAGTCGGGAGAGTAGATGTTGTGACTGGATTCGTGCATCGGGCCAAAGCCAAGTGTTAGTCTCTTATCTTTATTGCGACTAGTGCATCTAAGATCACCCATTTGTAAAAACTTATGTTTTTGTTTTGAAAAGGGCCTTGATCATAGAGAGTAGGAGTCACTACTCGACACTTTCAAAATGGGTGTGTTGAGAAACACAAATTTTTATACTTTTTTTTTAAATGGTTTTAATTTGTGATTTTTTGAAATTATGATAAAGGTCCATTTTTAATGACTCTCAACTAATCTACGTAATCAAAGATATTGGGTTTAGGGGTCTATTTATGCTCGAAAACCAGTACGCCTAGATTACCTAAAGATATTTAGTACCCCTTTCCAATCTTCACAATTATAATCTTACCAAATAAGGTCTAATTTACTTATATCATAAAAAAACAAACTCTAAATGTATATGATGCATGGGACGTGAGATGGTTGTACCTGATCGAGTTCCCTACATATCTCGAATGAGAATCATGCCAATTGTAGTGCGTGTGTGAGTTTAGTGGTATGCTTGCCTATTTGGCGATAATGCTTCCTGGGGGGTTCTATACGCAAATAGACTCTCTAAATTCAATTTTAAAGACTAATCTTCTGCTAAATTTTTGTACATAACTTGGCTTCTGCTGAAAACTAGGTTTATAGAGGTTAGTTGATATGACAATTATGATGTAATGTTTTGAAGGTCTAAGTGACCAAATGAATGATGGTGATATTGGTTATGATAGAGATGATAAAAGTGGTGATCAAACCCAAGTTGTACGCCCAAGCTGCCTATGTAGCCTAAGAAGGGATCAAGTCGTCATAGTTCAGATCTAAAGTGGTCCAAACTGCATGCATGTTTGAAAGATGAGGGATTGGTCTGAGTTAAAGTATCAGTTTGGGTCGTTTAGTGCTTGGTACATAACTTCAAGGGAATCTAGTCCGGTGGTGAATATGTGCTTGGCACCTAATTCGGGAGTAAGTTTAGCTTACTCTGATCTGGTTAGGAGCTTGGCTCCTGGTGGTCCAATCTAGAAGGCAGCTTGGTTCCTAAGTTTGGCTTGATGGGAGTTTGGTTCCCAAGTTTGCAGGTGCGAAGCTTAGTTATATGTCTAGTCTGGTAAGCAGCTTAGCTTCCGAGCTTGGCTCTGTGTCTGGTCTAGTGAGGAGCTTGGCTCCATCTAGTTTGATGGGGAGCTTGGCTCCCAATTTGGTCAAGTAAGGAGTTTGGCTCTAGGTTTGAGTCAATTAGGGAACTTGGCTCCGGGCTTGAATCAAGTGGGAAGCTTGGCTTCAGGTTTAAGTCAAGTGAGGAGCTTGGCTCTAAGTTTGGTTTGTTAGGGATCTTGGCTCCTGGTCTAGTTTGGTAGGGAGCTTGGCTCCCAGATTGATCAGGTAAGGAGCTTGGCGCCGGGTTTGGTCAAGTGAGAAGGTTGGCTTCAGGTTTGGACAAGTGAGGAGCTTAGCTCGAGGTTTGAGTCAAGTAAGGAGCTTGGCTCCATGTTTGGTTTGGTATGGAGCTTGGCTCCCAGCTTCGTCAAGTTTGTGTTATGTGAATCAAAGGTTTGATGCCATGCAGATGCTCAAGTGTGATGGAAATTCTATCACAATATTGACACATTCACAAGATATGTCTCATAGATATTTCTACGGAAGAAATAGATTTACAGATTAATTGCTTTAAGCAATCCTAAGCGACACATTCACTATGTTTCACAGATATTTCTATGGGAGAAATAGATTTACAGATTAATTGCTTTAAGCAATCCTAAGCTATTTCCATTCTCTGGAGTATTACTCGTTTAGGGAAGTACTCTGGATTGATAAGCAATTAATTTCTAAGACTATTTATACCCTTGTGAGTGTGTGTTTGCATGTTTTCTAGTGTCCCACCATTTTTAGCATTACTTTATCTTGACAAATATTAAAACTCAAGCAAAATATCACATGTAAACATACATCATAACATGGTATTATGCTGCAAAGAAATTTCAAATATTATTTTTGGTTTATTTAGACAAAATTATACATTGGGTAAAACCTGGGCTGGAAACATGAACTAGACACCCTTTATTGACAAAATGAAGATTTCTATTTTATAGAGAACATTTTCATCTCAAAAACATTATCATGCTAACTATAACACTTAGACAAACAAAGCGTAAGAAAATAATTTAGAGAAAGAACTTTATACGAAACATTGAAGCTTTAAAAGGAGAGAATTCAAAAACTTTCCAAACACCCTTGGAAACACTCAAAATGGTCGGCTAGTAGGAGAGGAGAGGGTTTGTTTTGGGATGGAAATGTGAGGAAGAGGAGGTGCCTATTAATAGGCATTTGAGGTGGCCAAAAATTTACATTTAAAGCTTAAGCAAACTAGTTTGAAATCATAAAGGAAATCAAAACATTTAGCTAAACAATGTTTTGCAAACTTATTTGCTAAACAAGGCGGGGAAACTAGTTTGAATAACAAGTTAAGCAAACAAATTTTCAAAAACAAAGTAAGGAAACAAGTTTGGATAACTAGTTCTACAAAAAAAATTGCGGATTAAGGTTAGTAAACAAGTTTTAATAACAAAGAATGCAAAAAGTTTTCCATGAAGGCCATTGCCAAAAGGTTTGGCAGCAAACACAAAAAGAGGGCTGGTTTGGCCTGAGCTCCTAGCTCAGGGCAAGTTTCTCAAAGTTCAAGCTTCACTCGCGAAGGTTCAGACCATTCTGAAACTTTTGGTGCAGTTTTTAGGAGATTCTGAGACCTCCTGGGCACTTTTAGAGTGATTTAGACCAATTAGGTCAAAATCAAGCTCAAATTGGGCTTTCTGGGATCGAGTTGTGTTCTTTTGAAAATTATTAGGCCAAAACGGACTAAAATGGAGAGGGGGGACCAAAAACCTCTACGTAACCTTTGTAGGTATGCTCCGGAGGACTTTTCCCACTAAAATCAAGTACAAGGATTCTAAAAATGCCCTTGGAATGACTCCCGAGCCTTTTCATAAACTTGTAAATAACTAGCAAAAATTTGAGTCAGGACTATGGAGGGAGTCCCCATAATTCAAATTAACCTAACTTAGCCATACCTTTACCTTAGGGAATATGTATTGATAATTTTTGTGTGATTTCAAAGTCTTCTGACTTGATTTGAGGGTCCCAATGATGCCTGTGGCTTGATTGCTGCAGTTTCACTAGTAAGTGCAATTTTGACTATTCTAATGCTGAAACCACCTCTGAAGGCACCTTTTGAATGCTCCAATCCTAAATATGAATTCCCTCATATGTTTTTGTATGTTCTGGAGTGTTTTTACATTTTTTGGATTTGATTTGATTGCTCCAATCAATATTGCTTTGCAGGTCTGTCAGCAATCTCCAAAATTGACTTTTAGGGCACATTGACCTTTGAAGCTTGAATTTGATCAATTCTTCAATGCAAAAAAGTTGAATTTCCCTTGTTGAATATCGTCATGAATTCCTATGAAATTTTAATCTCATTTGGGCTCTCAATTTGACTCTACTTTGAATCTGGGGACAAAATGGTCATTTTTTATCTAACAATTCTTGACATTGAATCTGGGATAGTTTCCCTCTGTAAAGCTCAAGAATAATTGTGAAAATATTTTGGAAGTGGAATTAAAAATTTACAAAGATATTTGCTTGTCAGAATGAATTTTAAAAAATGCACAAAGTGCTAGGCAAAAATAGGGTGTCAACAGTTACCCCTATTTGTTCTGTGCTTTTTAAGTACTGAACAAAGACTGTGGATCCACAAATTTTTGCCCAATTCATAAAGAAAACTCTATTACAGATATCTTGGTCTGAACAAATCATGAATCGGAGGTCAGGTTGGGGTCGAACCATGTTAAGTAAGTGAGAATGGCTAGCAAAAAGGCAAGGTAGCAATTTGCCACAAGCCTAGCCGCCAAACCACTAGGTGGCATGGTTTGTGGCAAGTTGTTTGCCTTCTAGCTACTTTTCAAACTTGTTTGCCTATCATCTCTTACAAAATCATTTGCCTAAGAAGTTTGGCAAGATTGTTTGTTTGACATGCTTTTGCAAAAACCTTGGCCTATACCTCTTTTGCAACAATCCTTGCATAACCTTCCTTTGAAAAAGTTTTTCCTAACCTTCTTTTCCAAAAAGTTTTGCCCAACAAAATGCCTATAAATAGGACTCAACCTTGTTTATTTTCATCATCCAAACCAAGACATCCTTTCTCTATAATTCTCTTCTCAAAAATCGTTCTCTCTTGAAGGAGTGTCGAATTTTTGAGCTTTGGGCATCAAAGCAATTTTCTAGGTAAGTAGCAATCCTCTATCTCTTCTCATTTCTTTTAAAAAAAAATTTATATTATATTTGTAAAAGAAATACTCTCTATGTATTTAATTTGAAATCATGCCAGAATGAAAAAATGAATGAATGCAAAATGAATGAATTTTGAAAACTCCATTATTATGCTTATGTTGTTTAGAAGAATGAATTTTACTTACAGTTTCTAAAATACCTGTCAAGTACACTTCCTACTTACAGTTTCTAAAATACCGATGAATGTGCCGAATCTTCCCAGCGAAATCCTATTTCCATTAGTCATGCCAATCTAAAGACTCGTTATTAGATAAGAAATGGTGAAGTGCCTGATTGTGAAATATTGCCTCCTACTCCTAGAATTTCAATAGATAGAAGGTATATCTCACATGATCGCTTATTGTAAGATTAAGTGAAAGATACTCCCCTTCTTCACAACTTAAAGTTTCATTCTTCAGTGTTGATGCAGTTTCCCCATGTTTGTGCAATAGTCCCTCATAGCCAAGGCTTTTTGTAAAATGTCTAAAAATCTTATAGAAACTCAATCCCCAAATAAAAAATGGGCTCTTGTCAAAAGGCTTTGAAGTCTTCATGAACTTTAGGCGTATTTACTTCCACTTTGCCTTAATCAAAGCCTTGACAGAGAGATTGTTCGCCGATCTCAACACCTTTCATTTTGGATTTTGTGAGCTTGGTATTGCTCTATATGACTGGTTTATGATCGTCGGCCTCAAATTCGAAGGAAACCCAGTGGTTGTTGGAGAATGCTCTGTTGTGAGGGCCAAGGAACTTTTACGGTTTCGAGGATGTTGACTTCGGTTGCAATTTCAAGGAGATCTGAACTACCAGTCTCCATAGCATAAGATTAGGATTTTATTCAGAGAAAGTTTCCCATCTAGAAAGCTTGAAACAGCTTAGAAGATTGATGCTTATAATCCTGGTAGGCTGCTTTACTTCTATTGCTTCATCTCACTTTTCTTTATATCTTGTGAGCCTAGTAGATCTATGATCTAGCCCTTAGAATGCAAAATAGGGAATTTTTGCTTATGCTCTCTTTCTCAAAACAATAAGGATTCGTGTCTCTACTCCTTGTGTCGGCAACACATACTTCTAGTACTTTCTCTCTTACTGGTGCTATGAGTACCTCAAAATTGGTGCCCAACATTGGCTGATAAAATGCAGAATGACACCACGAAAATCCCTCGAGTAGCTCACTGGGATCATTCTAACATTGCATTTTCTTCTGATATAACCAAACTCTCTGTGTATAGATCTTAATTTGAGATGCTAACTTCTAACAAGTGCGCTGGTCACCTTTTTAAGAATGCATCATAGCCATCTTTGCTCACAATAGTGTCCCCTATTCTTTTACTTGGGAACTTTACATGGGAGAGAGATGTTGGGCTCAGTTTAATAATGGTGAATTAAGGATCCCTTTGAATCCTCTTGCTGCCACCTATGGTGATCTCTCAACTCTAATTCTTGATCCCATCCCGACTATAAATCTATTGATCCAGAAGAAACTGATTATGATACATGGTTTCGCAGAGTTTCCCTTGGGCTAGTTCAAGCAGTGCTCTCACTTAATGGAGAGCAAGAGATTGGTAGTATATTTGAAATGTATTGGCAAAAATTAGAACCAAATGGAGGGATTGTTTCTCGTGTAACTCATAAGGATGCCTTAACATCCTTGAAGGCCGTGGAAATTCTATATGCAAATAGCAACACAAAAATCGTAAGTATCATCATTACATAATATTTTATTCTTTCATCAGAAACTCTGCTTATTCAAGCTTTTCCTTGCTCAGGCTCAACTCCATTAAAAGCTGAGAGATAATAACATCAATCCAACTCAAATGTAGAAGAGGATGATCAATCGCAAGATGTTGCTTAGGAAGCAACTCAAAAAGAAGAAGAAGGTAACAAAGAGTCCTCTCGGTAATTAGTGACTTCTAATTGAGAAGGTGATGGGCTTAGCCAACACTCGAGTGGCTATGCTTATTCTATTGTTTGTCTTTCTAACCAATCAATGGGAACTGGTTACCAAGTATAGATCCAAACTGATCCATCAGTAGGGACAAGCTACCAAACACCATATCATTTGGACCCTTTCACTAAGAGTGATCAACCCATTTTTTGTCAGCTTGGCATTTTGTTAGAATGAGTCATCAATTATCCTATCCAATTAACATTTCATCTTTTATCTTCTTTAACCTTTTTCTAAGTCCAGATCCTTGTTCTGTTCCCTCCCTTGATAACTAAACTAGGAACCTTCCTAATATGCCTTTGATATTTCCATACCATGCACCTAGCTTAGGGAGTTATGGATGGCTATTAGTTCAACAAGGCAAGTTCCATATGTATTACAATACACAAATTACCAAAACCCCAGGGAAGGTAGAGCTAACAATCAAAGCTAAATTTTTTGAGATTCGTTGTTAATCTATTTTGTAATAGGTCTCAATGATGCTTTGCTGGTAGTTAGAAAATGTTGCGTGCCTATAATAATCACTAACATCTTATATGAAAGTAATGCTTGAAGATATCACCTAATTGGCAAACCTTTCATCTTTAGATTACTATTATGCTTTATTATTGATGACCTCCTTCTCTTGCTTTGCAGATCAAGGTCTCCTCAATGTAGTCGTGCTCAGCTAGTAGCATGGCTTGATGACTTGTCCATCGATGATCAAAACATATTTAAAAACAGATTTGATGACCTCAGATCCCTGATTGATGTCACTGTCTCTCCTTGGTTCGTGATGACATTGAGCTAGTTTTAGTGCCCTAATCTTCTTTATTCTATTTTTGTTCTTGTGAGCTTTCTACTCCAGAAGAATACCAAGGAATGTTATTTGGCCCATCTAACATGGGCAAGAGCATAGCTCCCTTCCACAATGGTGGCTTTGTTTCCATTCATTTAATGTATTAATTCACAAATTAAAACTTATGATTGTACTTTTTACAGTACTATCACTCACACATTAGTTCAAAAGAAGACTTTTGCTTCGATAAAGGATCTAACTCTTAGAATGCACTTTCGTGCGAAGGAGGATATATTGCCTTACACTTTATCCTAGGAAAAGCCTCTGGCTAACTAGTGTAGTTTGGTAAGATGCCTCACTCTTGAGCCTAGCTCTATCTTATGATTCTAGATTTACCTTCTGAATAGGAGCTTCACTCTTGAGTTGTTGTGTCATCTTTATTCTTCGGTTGATGCTTAAATCTATACTTTGTAGTTAATTTTGTGAATGAAGCCTAACTTCTTGGTTGTTGATGATCCTGCACCTTGCGCCAGACGTTGATGAAGAGGAAGCTGTTCTCCTGAGTTAATGTGTTCATAGTTTATCTTGTGCAGTTTCATTATGTTGTGGTTTCTATGATTTGATATGCTATGGACATATTAAATATAAAGACAACTTATATTCTAACATAGATGATAGTTCATGGATTTATGCAAGATATGTCTAATGAAGGTCATGACTTAAAAATCATCAACCTAGCCAATCCTAAGTCATTCTTAGTCTCTAGAACCTCACTCACTCAACTGAATGTTTTGGATTGGTAAACATTTGATTTCTAAGTTTGTGTTAATCCTAGTGGGTTTATACATGTATGGATGTGTTCTATCATGTCAAGGCATGTATAGGTATATCAAAACATAATGCATGGCATATCATAGCATGTGCTAGCATGGTAAATGATTTCATAGCATGTTATATCATGACGTAGGATGGTGATTGAACATGGTGGCACGGAATAACATGATAATATGACATGCTATTATGGTATAGCATGGTTAGGGCACGGTATAATATGGCATAGCATGGAAATATAGTATTTTAGCATGATATAGGATGACAATGACATGGTATAACATGGCAGGGATGATATAGCATAGTGAATATGATATGTAGCATGGCCTAGCATGGTAATATGGTGTTATAATATAACATGGTATGGCTAACATGCCTTTGTGCCATGGTAAAGCATGATAGAATGATGTTATGCCATGGTAGAATGGCATGGGCATGATATTTATATGAAGTATACAATTTTACAAAATTATCTTAGGTAAATCCGGTCAATATCATACATCAGGTCCAACCTGGTCTTGAGTTATGATCCAGATACATTTTATTAACAAAGAATTAAAATTATTCTATTCTATTTATGGAAATACATTGAATTGAATAATAAAATAAAAATTTTCTAGAGAAGAAAATTATGCTGCTGCAGACTTTTTCTAGAGAGAAAAGATCTGAAAAACGTTAAGTGTTTAATGAATAAAAATGAAGAGGAGGCCCCTTTTTATAGATTTTTTTGCAGAACTGAACTTTTACCCATTCAAACGGGTGAAAGGAATTGCTCATTTTATTGGCCAAACAAGTTTGCCTAGCTAAACAAGCAAAACTCTTTGCCAGGATCGTTTAGTAGCCCTTTCTGCTCAACAGGATGGATGAACATGTCTACATAGTGCCACAGGTGACTATGATCACAAAACAAGTCGGGTGGACATATTTACAATTCAAGATGGGCAAAAAAACCACCAAGTTTACCCAAAAATCTTTTTGGAGGCTAGGCCAAAAAATAGGGCCATTTGGCTTTTTTTGGCTTAAGCCTTTGGCTCGGGCCATATTTTATGAAGTTTCACCCTAATAGGTTCAGTTAATAAAAAAGACCTTCATCATAGTTTTCTAGAGCTTCCGAGACCTCTTGGACACTTTATGGAGTGATTTAGATCAATTAGGTCAAAACTAAGCTCAAATTGGATTTTTCAGGACCAACTTATGTCTATTTGAAAATTACTACTCCCAAACGGGCTAAAACGGAGGTAAGGTTAGCCAATCCTTTGTCCTAACCCTTGGAGGTGACACTAGGCTAGCTCCTCAAGCCATATTTAGGTATGAGAAATCAGAAAATGCCATCGGCAAAACTCCAAGACACTTTTATGAATTTATAAAAAAAAAATGACAAATTTTACAAATGAAGCTCTAGAGGAACCTCCTAAGGTTTGACTTGGCCAGACATAGTTATGCCATTACCTTAGGGGATGAAACCTTGATATTTTTGCATAATTTGAAAACATTTTAACTTTGTCTGGATGCTCAAATTATATTTGGGGTGCCAACAGTCTCCTTCTCGTTGGTAGGAGCCATTTTGAGTTGGTGGAGCCCGAATGACCTCTGGAGTGACATTTTTGTTATTCTAAGCTGTGTTCTATGTTCTCTAGAATATCTTGGGATGTTGTGTATCTTTTTTTCCTATTTCTAACTTGATCTGAGCATTCTAGTTGATACTGATCTTTGGGTGCATTGATAAAGGCCATTGTTGACTTCTAAACTGAATTGATTCTTGACTTTGGACTTTAGCTCTTCTATTGATGTTGGAGTTATCAATTTAGTGTCTTAAACATGTTTCTACAGTCTGGTGGCTTTTCATCTTAATCTAATCCTTCAGTTTGTTTTCTTCCTATCTCCAGGGATACAATTACCATTTTGTTGATTATTTGTTCTTTGTCGAATTATGGCATTTTGACATATCCTACGATTAAGAAAACTTAATCAGTAGAGCACCATTCAACTAAAAGCATTAAATAATATAAATATTAAATGAGAGGTCAAAATTAGGGGGTCAACACTTATCATCTATTTCGTCTATCTCAAGCAGTTCTTGGTTGAACTTGCTCATATATTCTCTGAGGGACTCATCCTTCCTTTGTTTTATGGTGGCAGGTCTCCTCTACCTTTGCTCGTCAATGTACTATCCAACAAATAGCTTGCTGAGCTAAGTAAAATTGTTGATTGTCCTAGGTTTTATTTTGTTAAACCACACTCTTGCTGAACCTTTATGGTTAAGTGGGAAGGTTCAGCATAGGATCTCATTTGGGACCACTTGTAAGTGCATTAAAGCTTTGTGCATTTCCAAGTGATCGAGGGAGGGGACCCTTGGAGCCATCAAAGGTGTCCACCAAGGGCATATTGAATTTCATACGAAGAAGACAACTCATTACTTCTGACATGAATAATGAACCCATTTTGTTGACCAAATCATCAACCACATTAAGGGTTCTTACTGTGGCAAGAACCCCTACCATCTAGGCTTGCAATGCCCTGATCTGCTCATCCACTGTCAGGATATTTTCTAATCTCTCTTCAACTACCTAGTTATGCAGGGGACAACGCGGTTGTTAACTCCGCCCTTGACTGCTAAAAATAAATGCTATTAAAATACTCCCCAAGTACAAGAGGATGCAATGTAGTTTAATTCTAATGAGACCAGGTATCAGATTCTTAGGGAACCTAGGATTTTCAAAATCTAGGTTTTTCTATGTTAAGCTATTCTAAGTTTCTAAATGCAAAGAAGTAAATTAAGTTGAGATATCAAGTTTTGATGTTTGATTCTAAAAATTTAACAATAATTAAAGTAACACTTAAATTACTAAACTGAAAGTAAATGTTTAAAATTAAATCTTAGTAAACTTGGTATTTTATACTAATTAAATTAAAGCAATACAATATGAATAAGCTAAAGTAAGAAATACTAAGAAATGCTAATGAACTAAAATAAGAACAATTTTAAGAACCTTGATTTGACCTATAAATCTGGGTAAGTTATTTATTATCTAATTGAATGCCATTATTATCTCAGTTTAAAATTCTCATTTGGGAATAGTAAACTGAAAATATTATCATTAAAACAAAATTTTCTCAAGCACAGTTTTGAATTCACGTTTAGGACAGAAAGCTGGAAAAATATTCTATTACTTCATCTTTGGTCTAAAACTAATTTATTGAATTTCAAAAATATGCAAATATTCTAATCATATAATAGTATCAGGGATTTCTAGGAAATATAATTAATATTATACGTTTTTGAAAGTTTTTGAAAAGATATAAATAGTTTCAAAAATATTGTACATTTTTGCTTTTCTTTATTATTTGCCTTCAATTTCTGCCATAGCTGCTTTGTTGCTCCCTGAGCTGAATGTTTGAGTGTCTAGACCTGGACGGTGGAAACATTTTCATTCTTTTCATCCTTGCTAATCTCACTATTTTTCGTCTTTTCTCTGCATTTTAAAAATAAAAACAATTAGAACTTCAAAGTAAATAAATTTCTCCTAATTAATAGATAAATGCATGCTTTATAACTTTAAATTGAGACTTATAATTACACTTTTCAAGTGTAATCACATCTCCCAACTTGAGTATTACTAGTCCCTAGTAATGAAATTTCCTAACTAAAACTACCCACAAATCCCACAACTAGTCATAAATTGACTGACCCTAAAATGTGTTCAGGTTCTACCTCTCAAGTGTAAGAGAGTGGTCGTAGTTTTACTCAGTGACAACTGGGGTCAACTCCATAGGGAGGGCTTTGTTGAAAGCTCAAGACTTGTTCTCTTAGTTAGTAGGTGAACCTAAGTTACTCTAAACTAACTTTAGATTTATAAGATGCTTGAGCATGGTTAGGTTAAGAATGATGGAGTGAAAGAATTGTGATATAAAATTAAAATGAAAATATTGAAAATAAAATAATTAAAATAATCTTGGCTTCGAACCAAATCCGATAGTTTGTAGGTGTTTACTCAAACGTATTTGTAACTCAACCTAACAAATGCACATTCATTGCTAGGTCGGAAGATATTTCATTAAAACCTAGTTTATGGAACTCAAGGTAAGCAGAGGCTTTTGAAATTAGTTTCTGACTCACCAGGACATTGAATCAAACACCTAGTGTGCATGAGCATCAACTTGTAACTAGGCTTCGATTCGAACATGGGTGAATCAATTTTTTAAGAAAACCTCATGTTATGGTGTTAGGAAAATAGATTCCAAATCACCGGGCCATTGAATCAAACACTTGGTTTACGTGAGTGGCCAATCGTAACCAAACTATGATTATAACACGGGTGATTTGATTTTGTAAGAAAATCTAATTTGGGTTTTAGAAAATATATTTCTAACTCACCGCAATATTGAACCAAACACTTGGTGTGCACGAGTGAAAACTTGTAACCAAGTTATGGTTATAACACGAGTAAGTTGATTTCGGAAGAACCATAGCTTACTACGACATTCCAATTAGACATCAAAAGATATTTCATTTAAAAATATCCTTTTATGTTTGAGTTCACTAAACTACCACACCACCTTCAAAGGCTTGAAGCCAAGAACAAATCCTAGCCTAACATGCTTGAACTTCAAAGAGAAAAATATACTTGCAAACCATCCATTAATGTACAACGAAAAGCGAAACAAAAGAAGATGTTAAAAACTAAAGAATGGAAAGAAATATGAAATAAACCTAAACTTAAAACATTGAATTGAAATAACAGAATACGAAGCAACTTACATGCGTAAACCATAGAAAACTTCAACTTAACCTGATGCTTGAATCTGAATCTTCAAATTAAACGTAATTTAAACTCAATGAAAACTATTAGAAAAACAACACTAGAACTACCCTAAATGGCTGTATATGTTTCCTATATATAGTAAAGATGAAAAACCCTAAAAATATAATTTATCTATGCAAATCAACCCTCACGAGTGGTCCAGACCACAGTGTCTATCATCTTCAGTTCGTGTTTTGCTTCTAACAGCTTTCCGTCCTCAACTTCCAATGCGATTTTGTCCTGGAAGACGATGGATTTAGCACACAAAAGTTATAGCCCTTTTAGTCTTCTTTCCAACTCAAAATGAATCAGGTCAATCGGAGTTGTGAGCAAAACGTTATGGTTAAAAAACCAACAGGGTGTCAAGTTGGAACTTGAACTGCACACCACTTCAACCATCTTAAACTTCAGACCATTTCCTTCTCCTCGACAGCCATGGTAATTGATCTTATTCCTTGGGATGGATCTTAGGAAGTTAAGGAAGTCTTGAAAGTCATTGGAAATGTCGGCATTTTTATCTTCAAGATGTTTTCTCCATATGTGCCAAGTGTTTGGCGAAATGCCCCAAAAGACACCAAAGCCTATTCTTGCACTTCCTTACTCCAGCTTGCTTTTACTCCTCCTTACATGCACTCTTAGTGTTACTTAGGGCTAAAACACCAAATTATAATCACATAAAACACACAAACAACAAGAATGGATGGAAATGAGATAATTAAGCTAACACCTTGCCAATAACAAGCAAAATTGTATAATTATCATGCTCAATAGATATAGAATTGTACAATAATGCATACTAATCACACCCCTCAACCTAGACATTGCTAGTCCCTAGCAATTCATGCAATTAAACCATGGGGTACAAAAAACAAGTGCAAGGACACCCGCAATATGTAGGCTCCTATTCAAATCAAACAAAACAAAATAAAAATTAACTAAGGTAATTTCCGTTTTTATAGGAAACACACAGCCACCCTTAGCGCGTGAGGCAAGCCCTTTAAACCCCTAGGTTCCTAGTGGACGAGTAAAGTCTCGTGAGGGTTTGCAATAATTCTACCCACAAACATCTATAGAATGGTCTCAATATGTCCAAGAGTGATTAAGATAAAAAATGAATTCAAGATCAAGCCCCACAAGTCACATAACCCAAATATCATGTGTAATTCCCAAGTGGTAAGCATAAATATATGGACTATCAAAGTAAGAAGAGCACGTGTGCAAAATTGTTTGATTCATTCAAAAAGGTTGCAAAAGTATAAATGGAACTAGGTTTTGACTTCAAATACTCACAAGGTACCACTCATAGAAAGAAATTCACTCATTAAGGGTCCACACATACCTATTAGCATATAATGCTATCCTAGTTGCACATAACCCCACAAGTAAATGAGTGAACTGAATTGAAGTTCAAAGTGGACAGCTCGTAACCACGTTCCAATGCATATGTAAGGGGTCACACCACACAACATACACATGACCACTACATGCACAATACAGGAGTTGCTTACTTAGAATCCACTAGGTTTTTGTTTCGGTTGCAACTTGGCCAAGGGTAATGGTTAACAATGGAAGATATGGAAATCAAAGCATATGTCTTGGGATAAAGATGTTCAAGTGCACGTAAGTCCCACTTTACCCATTTCGTTTCCAACCCCAACAAGGATCCCAACAAAAAGCTTATTCACACTAAATACTACCCTTGGGACAATTGCGAATAATGCAAATAATGTACAAGTCCCACAGTTTCATAAACAAAAAGAATGATAATTTTTTTTTCTTTTTTCTTTTTTCTTTTTTGAAATAATGAAATATACATCAGTTGAATTCTCCAGCCAATATTTCATCTCAATATGCTCTCAAAAGTTTCCATTCCTAACTCTCATTCACATCAATGACATTGAGGCACTTTCACAACTCAAGACATGTGAGAGTAAGGCTTGAAGTGTGTGTATAAGGTTAAGGGATAATATATGAGGCGGGAACCAAGAAAAAAATAAAAATAAAATATATATCACACATTTTATTAAAAAAGCTTGAAGTTGGTTCCTAGGGTCATTCATAACCAAGAAAGGATAAGAAGCCCCAAAATAGCAAAAAGGGCCTAACATCATATTCAAAGCTTTCAACAACTCATAATGTGCCAAGTGAATACTCATGCAAGGGTGTGTGATGCAACTGGTGCATTGAAAACCAACGTGAAGAATAAAAGAGCTATTATTATGTGTAACCCTTCAAGAAAAGAATATTAGGCTCAAAAGCTCACCATTAAGGAGTATAAATCTCCACCTAGTCCAAGAATGCTCAATTAACCAATATTAAACAAAATCCACTGCTGAGCACATAAGCTCTTCTCCATGATAATCACAAAAATGCACACGGTCATAACACACTCAGCTTGAACAAAGTTTCCTATTAAAGCTTGAACAAGACTCACTTATCACTCTCTCACTCAATTTCATAATCAATAAACCAAAAAGGGCCAACATGTAGGTACAAATGTGCTAAAATCCTGTATACAAGCTCAAAAATACTCAAAAATTATAAAATTTACAATTTTTAGCACAAAAGTCATCATGCGAACTCTATCCCCCAACCTAAACTAAACATTATCCTCAATGTGAGAACCATGATGCATATGTGGGTCTATAATGTGCAAAGTGAGCATAATGATGATCATAAAATAATAGCCACAAAAGACATAATTAAGAACATAGCGTAAATTAAACCAAGCATACACCTATTTTTCAAGCACCTTAAGGCATCACCCAAAATACCCCCAACCTAGATTCTATAGCACTCCTAGCAACAACTAGCATATATATAAAGTACGAAAATTGAAAGTGCAAGATTAAATAAAAAGGGAGATGAAGGGTATTACCTCAAGTGCTTCTTTATTTGAAGAAAACAAAAGAAACTATATAAGAGAAAAAGTTAGAGAGAAAAATAAGAGAAAAATAAAATGCAAATAAAACAAGAGAAAGCATTAGTACAAAAGAAGAAATAAAAAATAAAAGAAAAAAATAAGAGAAGAAAATCAAACTAAAAAGAACTATGAAAATAAGAAAATGAAAAAAAAAAAAAAAAAACTAGTCTACTATATACAAATGAAATGAAGACAAAAAATAGTTATCCAACACCCTCGCTATCCCATGCACCCACAAATGGTTTAAAAATAAAATGTTCTTTTCGGGCTCGTAGAGCATCCAAGATGGACGCTCTTCGGTTGTAAAACACACCGAGGAATGAAAGGCCAAGTAAGGTTCTTCAAACCTTGGATATGGCAAAAGTGTAAGTGCGAGTGTGGACATGGTGGGCTCAATTAGTCTCTCGACACCTAAGAAATCTACGAATGTAGAAATGGTGGGTATTAATGATCTCTCAACACCCAAAAAGTTAATGAAAACTTTCCTATATCTACTACCTCTCCCCAATGTTGGTCAGTCTCATAGTAGTCACTCCCAATTCCCATAGTAAGACTCTCGAATGGGGCTAAGTTAAGAGATGAGAGGTGTGCACCACCCTCAACCTCGAGTGTGTAATGAAGTGAATTAGGGTCAACCGACTCAATGATGTGTTCATTGGGCCATGTGACATTCAAATGCTCAATTTGAGTCAAAGGACTCTCAATGAAGTTCGAGATGGTCAGTGTATGTTGAGTGTTAAGCTTGATAGTAGGAAAGGATTACATGTCTCCCTAACCTTAGTAAGTGGTAGACAAATATCCTGAATGGGAGAGTCCAAAGGAAAATGAGAAAGATGCTCATTCCAAATGTTATCCCCAATGTAGTTAAGGAAATTGTCCCACTCAGTGCCTATTGTAGTGCCTGAGGTCGATGGCATAGTCATGTTCACTTGACCTTTCAGGTTTGGGAGTGTTTGTGTAGGGTGTTTGCCACTTGGAGTGGTGCTCATTACTTGTGTCAACCTAGAAATTTGCCCTTTGATGTCATCTAAAGCCCGTTTACATTGTTATTGATGCTTAACTACTATTGCATGAATTGATGAAAAGTATCCTCAATAGGCCTCTTTTATGCAGGTTGAAATGCAACAGGATTAGGCTGTTGGTATTGAAGTGGTGGTAGAGGAATCTGTTTCTTGTCCAATTCAAATTATGCGTCATTAGGTTCACTAGGCCAATAATCCCAGGGTTCCTCAGATTGGCCGTAAGTGAGTGGAACAAGGTTGGGACAAGCAAAATTCAAATAATCAGTCTCCACGTATATGCTACTTCTAAAGGATGGATCATGAAGGTCAAGTGGAGTATGAGCGTATGGGAAAGGTTCGGTATGGCTTTCAAGTGCATGAGATTCAAAACTAGGCTCAAGTCTTCCCCGTGGTCTAGTGTGTTCATAGAAAAGTTCAAGGAATGACCATGCTTCACCTAGGGTGAGGTTAAGAAATTCCCTACCCAAGGCTATATCAAACGTCTGGTGTAACTCATAAGATAAAGCATTATATAATATGGCTACAATGTCCCCTAACTCTAATTTGTGACTTGGGAAAGTGTCCAAAAGTATGTTAAATCTCTCCCAACATTTGTAAAATACTTCACCCCTCGTTTGATAAAAATTTCTAATTTGAAAGCCATGGGTGAAGGTTTAATGAACGGGGAGGAATTTTTCAATAAAAACTTGATAACATTGTTCCCAAGTGGTCCATTCACCAGAATTATAACATCAGTCACCAGTCACACTTTGTAAAGACAAAGGGAAAAACCTGAACCTAATTCTCTCACTCTTTCTAACATTATCACATAAACCACACACTGCCTCAAAGAATTGGGGAAGCATACTATAGATATCTAATGCAAAATCATATCCAAAAAAAACCACTTAGATATTCAATCTTGGGTATCAAAAGGGCTATGTACAAAATCACCAAATCCATGTCCAAGACCAGAAAATAAAAATGAAAATAAACTAAGAAAAAAGAAAAACTATACTAAAATGCAGCCTAATTTAACTAGGATGCAAGCTAGATTATATGAAATGCAAATAAATATATTACAATATAAAAGAAATAAAACTACTAATAAAGAAATGGAAGAAAGAAAGGATTCACCCAATTTCTCAAGTGAACTCCTATTTAACTCCCAAGTCTAGCGCTTAGTTGCCTTCCCCGGCAATAGCGCCAAAAACATAACCGACCCTAAAATGTGGTTAGGTTCTACCTCTCAAGTACAAGAGGGTGGTCGTAGTTTTATTCGGTGAGAACCAACGTCATCTCCACAGGGAGGGCTTTGTTAAAAGCTCTAGACTTGTTCTCTTAGTTAGTAGGTGAGATCTATAAGATGCTTGAGTATGGTTGGGTTAAGAATAATGGAGTGAAAGAATTGTGATATAAAATTAAAATGCAAATATTGAAAATAAAATAACTAAAATAATCTTAGCTTCAAACCAAATCTGGTAGTGGGTAGGTGTTTACTTAAACGCATTTGTAACTCAACCTAACAAATGCATATGCATTGCTAGGTCGGAAGATATTTCATTAAAACCTAGTTTATGGAACTTAAGGTAAGCAGAGGCTTTTGAAATTAGTTTTGGACTCACCAGGACATTGAATCAAACACCTAGTGTGCATGATCATCAACTTGTAACTAGGCTTCGATTCGAACACGGGTAAATCAATTACTTAAGAAAACCTCATGTTATAGATTTAGAAAAATAGGTTCCAAACCACTAGGCCATTCAATTAAACACTTGGTGTGCATAAGTGGCCAATCATAACCAAGCTGTGATTATAACACGGGTGATCTGATTTTGTAAGTTTGGGTTTTAGAAAATATATTTCTAACTCACCGCGATATTGAACCAAACACTTGGTGTGCACGAGTGAAAACTTATAACCAAGTTATGGTTACAAAATGGGTGAGTTAAAGACAATGGATTTAGCACACAAAAGTTGTAGCCCTTTTAGTCTTCTTTCCAACCCAAAAAGAATCAGGTCAATTCGAGTTGTGAGCAAAACGTTATGCTTAAAAAACCAACAGGGTGTCAAACTAGAACTTCAACTACACAACACTTCAACCATCTTAAACTTCGGACCATTTCCTTCTCCTCGGTAGCCATGGTAATTGATCTTATTCCTTGGGATGGATCACGGGATGTTAAGGAAGCCTTGAAAGTCATTGAACATGTCGGCATTTTTATCTTCCAGCTATTTTCACCTTGTGTGCCAAGTGTTCAGCGAAATGCCCCAAAAGACACCATAGCCTATTCTTGCACTTCCTTACTCCAGCTTGCTTTGGCTTTTCCTTACAAGCACTCTTAGTGTTATTTAGGGTTAAACCACCTAATTATATTACCTGAAACACACAAACAAAAGAATGGATGGAAATGAGATAATTCAGCGAACACCTTGCCAATAACAACCAAAATTGCATAATTAGCATGCTCAATAGATATAGAATGGTGGAATAATGCATACTACTCATAAATCAAATAACAATTAGCTAGAAGAGTGTTGTGAATCAAATTCAGTAGCAAGTAAGTGATATCACTCAAAAATCAAAAAAACCTTTTCGATGACATATCAAACTTAACCATTTTCCGGACCACAATGTCCTTCATCTTCAGTTTGTGTTTTGTTTTTGACAGTTTTGTCCTCCAATTCTAATGTGATTTTTTCTTTGAAGACGATGGATTCAGGCTTTGGCTAAAACACAAAAGTTATAATCCTTCTAGTCTTTTTCCAACCCAAAAAGAATCAGGTCAACCGGAGTTGTGAGCAAAATGTTATGGTTAAAAAACCAACAGGGTGTCAAGCTAGAACTTCAACTGCGCACCACTTCAACCATCTTAAACATCGGACCATTTCCTTCCCCTCGGCAGCCATGGTAATTGATCTTAGTCCTTGGGATGGATCATGGGCTGTTGAGGAAGTCTTGAAAGTCATTGAACATGTCGGCATTTTTGGCTTCAAGCTGTTTTCGCCATGTGTGCCAATTATTCGGTGAAATGCCCCAAAAGACACCAAAGCCTATTCTTGCACTTCCTTACTCCAGCTTGCTTTGGCTTTTCCTTACATGCATTCTTAGTGTTATTTAGGGCTAAAACACGAAATTATATCACTTGAAATACACAAACAACAACAATGGATGAAAATGAGATAATTACGCTAACACCTTGCCAATAACAAGCAAAATTGCATAATTAGCATGCTCAATAGATATAAAATTGTGGAATAATGCATACAAATTATAAATCAAATAACGATTAGCTAGAAGAATGCTGTGAACCAAATTCAGTAGTAAGCAAGTGATATCACTCAAAAATAAAATAAATGTTTTCCATGACATATCAAACTTAACCATTTTCCAAACCACAGTGTCTTTCATCTTCAGTTCGTGTTTTGCTTCTGACAACTTTTTGTCCTCAAATTCCAATGCGATTTTGTCCTTGAAAACGATGGACTCAGGCTTTGGCTAAAACACAAAAGTTGTATCCCTTTGTGTCTTCTTTCCAACCCATAAAGAATCAGGTCAATCGGAGTTATGAGCAAAATGTTATGGTTAAAAAACAAATAAGGTGTCAAGCTAAAACTTCAACTATACACCACTTCAACCATCTTAATATTTGGACCATTTCCTTTTGCTCGGTACACATAGTAATTGATCTTATTCCTTGGGATGGATGTTAGGATGTTGAGGAAGTCTTGAAAGTCATTGAACATGTTGGCATTTTTGCCTTCAAGCTGTTTTTGCCATGTGTACCAAGTGTTTGGAGAAATGCCCCAAAAGACACCAAAGCCTATTCTTATACTTCCTTACTCCAGCTTGCTTTAGCTTTTCCTTACTTGCACTCTTAGTGTTATTTAGCGCTAAACCACCAAATTATGTCATGTGAAACACACAAACAATAAGAATGGATGGGAATGAGATAATTGAGCTAACATTTTGCCAATAACATGCGAAAATGCATAATTAGCATGCTCAAGGGATATAGAATGGTGGAATAAGGCATACTAATCATAAATCAAATAACAATTAGCTAGAAGAATGTTGTGCATCAAATTCAGTAGTAAGCAAGTGATATCACTCAAAAATCAAATAAACCTTTTCCATGACATATCAAACTTGACCATTTTCCAGACCACAGTGTCTTCATCTTCAGTTCGTCTTTTGCCTCTGACAACATTTTGTCCTCAAATTCCAATGCGATTTTATCCTTGAAGACGGTGGATTCAGACTTTGCCTAAAACACAAAAGTTGTAGCCCGTCGAGTCTTCTTTCCAACCCATAAAGAATTAGGTCAATCGGAGTTGTGAGCAAAATGTTATGGTTAAAAAACCAACTGGGCGTGAAGCTAGAACTTCAATTGCACACCACTTCAACCATCTTAAACTTCGGGTCATTTCCTTTTCCTTGGCAGCCATGGTAATTGATCTTATTCCTTGGGATGGATCTTGGGATGTTGAGGAAGTCTTGAAAGTCATTGAACATGTCGGCATTTTTGTCTTCAAGCTGTTTTCGCCATGTGTGCCAAGTGTTCAGAGAAATGCCCCAAAAGACACCAAAGCCTATTCTTATAACTCCTTTCTCCAGCTTCCTTTGACTTTTCCTTACTTGCACTCTTAGTGTTATTTAGGGCTAAACCACCAAATTAAATAATTGAAACACACAAACAACAAGAATGGATGGAAATGAGATAATTCAGCTAACACCTTACCAATAACAAGCAAAATTGCATTATTAGCATGCTCAATAGATATAGAATTGTGCAATAATGCATACTAATCATAAATCAAATATCAATTGGCTAGAAGAATGTTGTGAATCAAATTCTGTTGTAAGCAAGTGATATCACTCAAAAATCAAATAAACCTTTTCTATGACATATCAAACTTAACCATTTTCGGGACCACAGTGTTCTTCATCTTCAGTTCGTGCTTTGCTTCTGACAGCTTTTTGCCCTCAAATTCCAATGTGATTGTGTCCTTGAAGACGATGGATTCAGGCTTTGGCTAAAACACAAAAGTTGTAGCCCTTTAAGTCTTCTTTCCAACCCATAGAGAATCAGGTCAGTCGGAGTTTTGAGCAAAATGTTATGGTTAAAAAACGAATAGGGTGTCAAGCAGGAATTTCAACTAAACATCACTTCAACCATTTTAATATTCGGACCATTTCCTTCTCCTCGGTAGACATGGTAATTGATCTTATTCCTTGGGATGGATCTTGGGATGTTGAGGAAGTCTTGAAAGTCATTGAACATGTCAGCATTTTTGTCTTCAAGCTGTTTTTACCATGTGTGACGAGTGCTCGGTGAAATGTCCCAAAAGACACCAAAGCCTATTTGTTGCACTTCCTTACTCCAGCTTGCTTTACCTTTTTCCTTACATGCATTCTTAGTATTATTTACGGCTAAAACACCAAATTATATCACTTGAAACACATAAGCAACAAGAATTGATGGAAATGCGATAATTAAGCTAACACCTTGCCAATAACAAGCAAAATTGCATAATTAGCATGCTCAATAGATATAGAATTGTGCAATAACGCTTACTATTCATAAATCAAATAACAATTAGCTAGAAGAATGTTGTGAATCAAATTCAGTAGTAAGCAAGTGATATCACTCAAAAATCAAATAAACCTTTTCCATGACATATCAAACTTAACCATTCTCTAGACCACAGTGTCCTTTATCTTCGGTTCGTCTTTTGCCTCTGACAACTTTTTGTCTTCAAATTCCAATGCGATTTTGTCCTTGAAAACGATGGATTCAGGCTTTGGCTAAAACAAAAAAGTTGTAACCCTTTGAGTCTTCTTTCCAACCCATAAAAAATTAGGTCAATCAATGTTGTGAGCAAAATGTGATGGTTAATAACCAACCGGGTGTCAAGCTAGAACGTCAACTGCACTCCACTTCAACCATCTTAAACTTCGGGTCATTTCCTTCTCCTCGGCAGCCATGGTAATTGATCTTATTCGTTAGGATGGATCTTGGGATATTGAGAAAGTCTTGAAAGCCATTGAACATGTAGGTATTTTTGTCTTTAAGCTGTTTTTGCCATGTGTGCCAAGTGTACGGCGAAATGCCCTAAAAGACACCAAAGCCTATTCTTACACTTTCTTACTCCAGCTTGCTTTGGCTTTTCCTTAGATGCACTCTTACTGTTATTTAGGGTTAAACCACCTAAATATATCACCTGAAACACACAAACAACAAGAATTGATGGAAATGAGATAATTGAGCAAACACCTTGTCAATAACAACCAAAATTGCATAATTAGCATGCTCAACAGATATAGAATTGTGTAATAATGCATACTAATCATAAATCAAATAACAATTAGCTAGAAGAATGTTGTGAATCAATTCAGTAGTAAGCAAGTGATATCACTCAAAAATAAAATAAACCTTTTCCAAGACATATCAAACTTAACCATTTTCCGGACCACAGTGCCCTTCATCTTCAGTTCGTGTTTTGCTTCTGACAACTTTTTGTCCTCACATTCCAATGTGATTTTATCCTTGAGGACGAAGGATTCAGGCCTTGGCTAAAACACAAAAGTTGTAGCCCTTCGAATCATCTTTCCAACCCACAAAGAATCAGTTTAACTAGAGTTATGAGCAAAATGTTATGATTAAAAAACCAACAGGGTGTCAAGCTAGAACTTCAACTACGCACCACTTCAACCATCTTAAACTTCGAGTCATTTCCTTCTCCTCGGCAGCCATAATAATTGATCATATTCCTTGGGATGGATATTGGGATGTTGAGAAAGTCTTGAAAGTCGTAAAACATGTCGGCATTTTTGTCTTCAAGCTACTTTCGCCATGTGTGCCAAGTGTTTGGTCAAATGCCCTAGAAGACACCAAAGCCTATTCTTGCACTTCCTTACTCCAGCTTGCTTTGGCTTTTCCTTACTTGCGCTCTTAGTGTTATTTAGGGCTAAACCACCAAATTCTATCACTTAAAGCACACAAACAACAAAAATGGATGGAAATGAGATAATTCAGCTAACACCTTGCCAATAACAAGTAAAATTGCATAATTAGCATGCTCAATAGTAATAGAATTGTGCAATAATGCATACTAATCATAAATCAAATAACAATTAGCTAGAAGAATGTTGTGAATCAAATTCAGTAGTAAGCAAGTGATATTACTCAAAAATCAAATAAACCTTTTCCTTGACATATCAAACTTAACCATTTTCCGGACCACAAAGTCCATCTTCAGTTCGTCTTTTCCCTCTGACAACTTTGTGTCCTCAAATTCCGATGCAATTTTGTCCATGAAAACGATAGACTCAGGCTTTGGCTAAAACACAAAAGTTGTAGCCCTTCAAGTCTTCTTTCCAATCCACAAAGAATCAGGTCAATCAATGTTGTGACTAAAATGTGATGGTTAAAAAACCAACAGCGTGTCAAGCTAGAACTTCAACAGCACATCACTTCAACCATCTTAAACTTCGGGTCATTTCCTTCCCCTCGGCAGCTATGGTAATTGATCTTCTTTCTTGGGATGGATCTTGGGATTTTGACTATGTCTTGAAAGTCATTGAACATGTCGGTATTTTTGTCTTCAAGTTGTTTTTGCCATGTGTGCTAAATGTTCGGTCAAATGCCCTAGAAGACACCAAAGCCTATTCTTGCACTCCTTACTCCAGCTTGCTTTGGGTTTTCCTTACATGCACTCTTAATGTTATTTGGGGTTAAACCACCTAATTATATCACCTGAAAAACACAAACAACAAGAGTGGATGGAAATGAGACAATTGAGCTAACACCTTGTCAATAACAACCAAAATTGCACAATTAGCATGCTCAATAGATATAGAATTGTGTAATAATGCAAACTAATCATAAATCAAATAACAATTAGCTAGAAGAATGTTGTAAATCAAATTCAGTGGTAAGCAAGTAATATCACTCAAAAATCAAATAAAACTTTTCCATGACATATCAAACTTGACCATTTTCCGGACCACAGTGTCCTTCATCTTCAGTTCATACTTTGCTTCTGACAGCTTTTTGCCCTCAAATTCCAATGCGATTATGTCCTTGAAAACGGTGGATTCAAGCTTTGGCTAAAACACAAAAACTGTAGCCCTTCGAGTCTTCTTTCCAACCCACAAAGAATCAGTTCAATTGGAGTTTTGAGCAAAATGTTATGTTTAGAAAAACAACAAGGTGTCAAGCTAAAACTTCAACTGCACACCACTTCAACCATCTTAAACTTCAGGTCATTTCATTCTCCTCGGTAGCCATGGTAATTGATCTTATTCCTTGGGATGGATATTGGGATGTTAAGGAAGTCTTAAAAATCATTAAACATGTCGGCATTTTTGTCTTCAAGCTATTTTCGCCATGTGTGCCAAGTGTTTGGAGAAATGCCCTAAACGACACCCCTAAAAGACACCAGAAGCCTAATCTTGCACTTCCTTCCTCTAGCTTGCTTTGGCTTTTCCTTACTTGCCCTCTTAGTGTTATTTAGGACTAAACTACCAAATTATATCACTTGAAACACACAAACAACAAAAATGGATGGAAATGAGATAATTCAGCAAACACCTTACCAACAACAAGCAAAATTGCATAATTAGCATGCTCAATAGATATAGAATTGTGCAATAATGCATACTAGTCATAAATTAAATAACAATTAGCTAGAAGAATGTTGTGAATCAAATTCAGTAGTAAGCAAGTGATATCACTCAAAATCAAATAAACCTTTTCCATGACATATCAAACTTAACCATTTTCCAGACCACAGAGTCCTTCATCTTCAGTTCGTCTTTTCCCTCTGACAACTTTGTGTCCTCAAATTCCAATACGATTTTGTCCTTGAAAACGATAGACTTAGGCTTTGGCTAAAACACAAAAGTTGTAGCCCTTCAAGTCTTCTTTCCAATCCACAAAGAATCAAGTCAATCAATGTTCCAAGCAAAATGTGATGTTCAAAAAACCAACAGGTTGTCAAGCTAGAACTTCAACAGCATATCACTTCAACCATCTTAAACTTTGGGTCATTTTCTTCTCCTCGGCAGCCACGATAATTGATCTTATTCCTTGGGATGGATCTTGGGATGATGAGTAAGTCTTGAAAGTCATTGAACATGTCGGTATTTTTGTCTTCAAGTTATTTTTGCCATGTGTGCCAAGTGTTCGGCGAAATGCCCTAGAAGACACCAAAGCCTATTCTTGCACTCCTTACTCCAACTTGCTTTAGCTTTTCCTTACATGCACTCTTAATGTTATTTGGGGTTAAACCACCTAATTATATCACCTGAAACACACAAACAACAAAAATGGATGGAAATGAGATAATTGAGCTAACACATTGTCAATAACTACCAAAATTGCACAATTAGCTTGCTCAACAGATTTAGAATTGTGTAATAATGCAAACTAATCATATATCAAATAACAATTAGCTCGAAGAATGTTGTGAATCAAATTCAGTAGTAAGCAAATGAAATCACTCAAAAATCAAATAAAATTTTTCCATGACATATCAAACTTGACTATTTTCCGGACTGACCACTTCTAGAAAGTGCATCTAAATTAACCCCCAAGTGCAAGGGTGTGCGGTGTAGTTTTAATTCGGTGAGTCCGAGGTCGAATTCACTGGGAGCCTACGTTATTTAGTTTCTAGGTTATAATGGAAATCCTAAATTTGAATGTAAACTAAGTTTGAAGATTAATTAAAACTAATTCCTAGGGTTTTGCAAATTTAAAATTCAAATTAAAACAACTTAACAACCTATTAACAAAAGTTCAGCAATTTAACTTTTGATTTTTGATTTCAAGGAATTAAATACTAGCTAAAAAGATTTTTCCTAATTTAAATGCGCTTCAAAATAATCTAATCTAAAAACTACAATGTAAACACTTCAATTAAATCAACCGAAGGCAATTTGATTAATAAGAAATAAATTTAAGAAGTCCTTGATCCAACTATCAATTCTAGGTAGCTTGCGTCTTCACTATGGGATGTGTTGTGATACTTGCGTTAAAACCTAAATTAGGATTTGTTTGAAAAGTATTGGGAAAGTTTTAATTAGAAGTTTTTACCAGTGATTACAGAGAATATAGTCAAAAACTTCTGTTTTCAAAGGGTTTTAAAACAGTCCTATTCGAATTCAGATTCAAATCCAATTCTTCTAGTTTATCCAAAATTATTAAGAAAAATTTTAATCGAAAACCTTTACCAGTGATTACAGAGAATATAGTCAAATGTTTTTGTTTTTGAAACAAACCAATTCAAATTAGGATTTAAAATCTGAATTTTCAGTTCTTCAAAATTATTAGGAAAATTTTAATCGAAAACCTTTACCAGTGATTACAGGGAATATAGTCAAATGTTTTCGTTTTTAAAAGTTTTTGAAAGAACTAAATTAGGTTTTAAAAAGTGTAGATCCCTACGCACGAGCTTTCGCAAACCATGCGAAGGGTCTACGCACGCGTCTAAAAGTTATAGATCCCTATGCATGAGTTTTCGCAAACTCTGCGAATGGTCTACGTACATCCCATAGATCAGAGTAAACTACCATTTCTTGATTCGTTGAATCAAGAACTAGGGTTTCTACGCTAACATGCTTGTAAACGAAACAGAAACATTCATTGAAGACATATTTAATGGATTCACTAAATGAAACAATGAAACAAGATTATTAAATGACGAAATCAGAACTAAACATACGAAGTCAATCAATCCTCTATTTCAAACATCCAAATAATATCATTAATCCAATGAAGAAGTGTAACGTACTCTGAAAAAAACTTCAAAATAAAACTCTAAATAGTAACTGCTGAAACGAATGCGATGAAAGCTCCAAAAACGCGTAAAAACATTCACGAACCCAATCAAAACTCCTTAAGGGCTCTCAAGTATGCTAGAAGAATGAAAAAGAAGAGAAAAAGAGCCTCTTTTAGTCGGCCCTCAAGTAGTCTTTTTATAACTTGCAGAAACCCTGAAAATTGAAATTGCCCACGCGACGTTCCACCACACTGTGGTCCAGACCGTGTGGCAGGTGGTCTGGACCACAGAAACTTTATTTCTACACTTTTGCTCCTCATTTGCAGTTGAGTCCTTGGGATACTCCGGGCCATCTTGGACGAAGTTAGTTCGATATCCTTCCCTTCGTCTTCTAAGTCACCAAAATCACTATCTTCTTCAACTAATTCACCGTTTTCCTTGTAATTAAGAAAACAAACCTTACAAGTGACAAAATAATGATAATTCTTCAAAATAAAGTACTTAATTACCTTAATAACTATGAAAAAGTAGAGTTTGTAATTACACTTTTCAAGTGTAATCACACCCCCCAACTTGAGCATTGCTAGTCCCTAGCAATGTCCTTTATTAAAATGAAATGCAACTACTATCCTATTTCTCTTTTCATTGGAAACACGACTACACTTAGCTACGTGCAGCAAGCCCTTTAAACCCCTAGGTTCCCCCTAATGGACGAGTAAGGTCTCGTGAGGGTTTGTAGTGAATCTACCCACAAAATTCTATGGCATGGTCTCAAAGTGTTAAAAAGTGATCAAGATAAATAATGAATCAAGCTCAAGCCCAACAAGTCACAAAACCTAAATATCATGTGTAATTCCCAAGTGCTAAGCATAAATGCATGGACTATCAAAGTAGAAAAAACATGTGTGCAAAATTGTTTCATTCATTCAACAAGGTTGCAAAAGCATAAACGGAACTAGGTTTTGACTTCAAATTCTCACCGGATACCACTCATAGAAAGAAATTCACTCATCAAGGGTTCACACACACCTATTAGCATATGATGCTATCCTAGTTGCACATAACCCCACAAATAAGTGAGTGAACTGAAATGAAATTCAAAGTGGACAGCTCATAACCATGTTCCAATGTAAGTGTAAGAGATCACACCACACAACCTACATAAGACCACTACATGCACAATACAAGAGTTGCTTACTTAGAATCCACTAGGTCTTTGTTTTGGTTGTAACTTGGCCAAGGGTAATGGTTAACAATGGAGGATATGGAAATCAAAGCACATGTCTTCGGATAAAGATGCTCAAGTGTGCACAAGTCCCTAATTACCCATTTCCTTTCCAAAACCCAACAAGAATCCCAATAAGAAGCTTATTCACAAACTTGCAAACTACTCATGGGGCATTCTCAATAATTACAATACAATGCACAAGTCCCAAAAGTACACAAGCAAAAAGGAATGACAAACTTTTTTTTCTTTTTTTTCTTTTTTTTTCTTTTTCTATATTTTTTTCTTTTTCTCTTTTTTGTTTGAAATAATGAAAATACATCAGCTAGATTCTCCACCCAATATTTCCTCTCAATATGCTCTTAAAAATTTCCATTCCCAACCCCCATTCACATCATTGACATTAAGGCACTTTCACAACCCAAGACATGTGAGGGTAAGGCTAAAAGTATGTGAATAAAGCTAAGGGATAGTATATGAGGTGAGAACCAAGAAAAATATATATATAAATATGTCACACACTTTATTTAAAAGACTTCAAGTTGATTCCTAAGATAATTCATAACCAAGAAAGGATAAAGAGGCCCAACAATAGCAAAGATGGCCTAACATCATCTTCAAAGCTTGCAACAACTCATAATGTGCCAAGTGAAACTAATGCAAGTGTGTGTGATGCAATTGGTGCATTGGAAACCAAAGTGAAGAATAAAAGAGCAATGATTATGTTCAACCCCTCAAGAAAAGAATAGTAGGCTCGAAAGCTCACCATTAGGGGGTATAAGTCTCCACCTAGTCCAAAAATGCTCAGTTAACCAATGTTAAAGAAAATCAACTCCTAAGCACATAAACTCTTCTCTATGATAGTAAAAATGCACAAGGTCATTATACAATCAACTTGAACTAAGTTTCCTATTAAAGCTTGAACAAAACTCATTCATCACTCTCTCACTCAATTCCATAATCAACCAAACCAAAAAAGCCTGACATGTAGGTACAAATGTGCTAAGTTCATGTATTCAAGATTAAGGATGCTCAAAAATTTTAAAATTTTCAATTTTGGTATAAAGGTCATCATGCGAACCCTACCCCCCAACTTAAAATTCACATTGTCCTCAATGTGAGAACCATGATGCATATGTGGGTCTGTAGTGTGCAATAGTGAGCATGATGATGAGCATGAAACAATAACCACAAAGAACATAAATAAGAACAAAGCACACAGTAAACCAAGTATGTACCCATCATTCAAGTCACTGAAAGTGGCAACTAATATGCCTCCCAACTTAAGTACAAGTGACTCATAATATAAACGCAATAGAAGAAAAACTAATACTAATATAAGCAGAATAAAAAGTAATAGAATAAAATAAAGTAAATAGTAGGGTTGAGAATTACCTTAAGTTGGCCTCAAATGTAGCTAAAGCATGACGAAAATCAAAAAGGGATTGCAAAGAAATGCCAAAATCATCCTGGTCTGATTCATTAGTAGTGTCAGCACTCTCAGCTCTAATCTTACTGTTAGCACTCGAACCCTCAAGGATTTCCAATGGAGGCATATCCTGATATCCCATATCAGATCCAAGGTCAATATCTGTGTCTGTGTCGTAAGTGGGTGCATCAGGCCAATCAATGGATATTGTGATTTCGGTCCACTCCATGTCTAAAAGAAGTTGAAGGTCAACCTCATCCCACTATTGTCCCTCAAGAAGTTGGTCAGGGTTTATATGAACAAAGGGGGAAATATAAGTGGCAATGGCAATGAGTTACTCTCAACAAAACACTCGTTCGGCCATGAGTCCAAGTCACTCTCCGAATGGTCAGAATCACTCTCCTCGCGGTATATATAAGGTAAACTCTCCCACTTACGTTTCCTTCCAATTAATATGTTAGCATTTAACACTGGATTATTAACATCAGAAGTAGGACTAGTCATGACGAACCTATGCTTTCAAAAAAGATAAGACAAGATATTTAAGAACAGAAATGATAATGCCAACAACCAAAAGGTAATAATCATAAGCAAGGAAGATCAAAAGAAATAACTAAACAAAAGTAAACAGTGCAAATAACAAGTCATACATAGTCTAAATCCCAAAAAAATAAAAAGTACAACTTTTGAAGTTTTAGGAATATTAAATCACACAAAGAATACCGAATCCTAAACTTCCAAAAAGAAAAATAAAACAAAAAGAAAAAAAAACAAATCATCCCATCACTGAAGAGCCAGAGGTGAAAAAGAGTCCTTAATATGATTTAAGATACTCTGGAGAAGGTGTCCTTGAGTCTGTTAGGACTGAGTGATACGTAACAGTAACTGATGATCCTCTTCTTGGTTCTACTCTATAAGGCTGATGCGCTCAGCCAATGCACCAATTTGCTCTGCCAATTCTGCATTAGTAATGTCCTAATCATCATCTGAATCCTCCAAAACCTGTGATGGTCCACCCTCCACTGGGTCCTCAGTTTTCCTTTTCTTGTTTAGTATACCTCGGGATTTAGCGTAGGATGTAATGTTGAAGGGTTACAATCCTAAGGCAATGGGCAAGTCATCTGAAATTTGAGCTCCCTTTCTCCTGAAAATATCAGCTAGAGCGCCTCCAAATGGTAGAACGGTTAAAGATCCCGAATGCTCACAAGCATAAGCCAATTGGTGCCATAAGTAAGAAGGCAAATCCAATGTCATTCCTGTCCCAATGGCATATATCAGGCGAGCTCGAAGGGCAGTGAAATTAGAATTCCTATTCTGAGGCATTAGGTTGGTATAAGAGAACATATGCAGGGCCCAGTATTTATCCTTTAGTACCGAAGCTAGTTTCTTATATTCCCCTACCCAATCCTGTCCTTCTAATAATATTTCTGAAACTACGATAGGGAAAGGTGGGGTACCCTCAGCTGGATATGTGAACTCAGGATTTTGCACGCGGGGCAATTGAAACACTTGAGCGAAATCATCTGGTGTTACTATAACTTCAACCCCCCGGTCCCAGTTTATAAAGCGCTCTCTACCCCGTCTCCGAATAATTGAACCTTCTTTGAAGTTGGCAAAGAATTCTCTAACTAAATCTGTCACACAATAGGCATTGAATTTGGTGAAGTGGAGCCATTGTCGCCCTTCAAAATTCTGTTCCAACAAGAATTCCTCCCTCCTAAATTGGTCAATTTCCCAGTATCGCTCAATGACAACAGGTTTGTGGGCCCAAATATCATCATAACTATGCTCAAATTCAGCCTTCCAGAATCAGGTTCTATCAAAAGAAAGAGCTCCAAATTTCCTGTTAGCACTATGTTTAACTCGTGGAGCCATGAGAGCTACAAACCATCACAAATAAATATTGAATTAACCAATCAAGCCTATGTCCACACAAATTCAGTGGCCCCAATCTAATTGCAATATGAAAATTCAAACCATGGTGGAAATGTCATTTGAGAGAAAGGTACATGATTGTGCACATCTACCATGAGTAGGTTCACTTAATCATTTAGGTGGCCATACAATATCCACCTAAAATGGGGTCCCTTGATCAACACAAAAATTTGAACACAAAATGAACAAATAAGATTTCTATACCAAGATTAAAGCAAAATTCAATATCCAAATGAAACTCTTCGGACCCATAGTGCATCCCACAGCAAAGGGAGTATAAGTATATGAAACACTTCACACCCAAGGCAAAATTTCGATCTCCCCGTGGTTTGGAACTCCATGAAGGAAGAAAACTCAACCCTAGACTCGGGTTGAAGAAACATGAAGAAATCGTGACCTAGGGCTTGAAAGAGAGTAAAGAAGTTACCTTAACTTGATGAAATCAGAAGATGGAGACAATTTCCTCACCAAATGAGACTCGGAAAAGCTAAATCTTGCAGAAACCAGTGATGATGGAGAAGGGATTTGAGAGGAGAAGAACTTGTGAGAGTGAATAAGAGAAGTGGGCTGCCGAAATGGAAAAATAAGAACCCGCAGGGTTTGGACCATTTGCGGCCAGTCCGGACCACAGAATGGTCCCAGTTTAATGAAATTTCCAGCAACTTACTGTGGTCCCAACCGTGGATGGGTGGTCCGGACCACAGAAAGACCATTACCCCTCTATTTTGCTCTGATATTCTAAATAAGAAAAAAATGGTTTATCCTAACAATTAAAATTCTGAACTAACGAAAAATAAAATCTATCCTAAGTCTAGTATGGTACGACAAATTACTCCTTTTGGATTACTCATAAGATGGGTGATCCAAAAGATCCCACGTCTCAACCAATCCAATAAAATGCTCCAAATAGGGCTTTAGCCTATGCCCATTGACTTTAAAACGACTCCCATTGCCCGGGTTTTCTATCTCAATAGTCCCATGGTCTGCTACATAGGTGACAATGAAATGACCCAACCATTTAGATTGCAATTTGCCCGGAAATAGGTGAAGTCATGAGCGATAAAGTAATACCTTTTGACCCTCATGAAATGAACGTCGTGCAATATGCCGGTCATGTATTTTCTTTATCTTTTCCTTGGAGATTAATGCATTCTCATATGCATTGTTCCGTAACTCCTCCATTTCTTCAATCTGTAGTTTATGGTATAGCCCGGCCTTATCAAGATTAAGGTTAAATTTCTTAATTGCCCAATAAGCTTTGTGTTCCAATTCCACGGGCAAATGGCAAGGCTTACCATAAACTAATCTATATGGTGACATCCCCAGGGTAGTTTTATATGCAATGTGATACGCCCAGAGAGAATCAATCAACCTCAGTGACCAATCCTCGTGATTTGGATTAACAGTCTTTTCTAAAATTTGCTTAATTTTCCTATTTGCAAGCTCTACTTGGCCACTTGTTTGGGGATGATATGCAGTACTTACTTTATGTACTACCCCATAGCTATGTAGTAAATTTCCTACTAGCCGGTTGCAGAAATGCTTACCTCTATCGCTAATAACTGCTCGTGGTACCCTGAAACGTGAGAATATGTTTTCATAAAGGAATTTGAGCACAACTTTATGATCATTTGTTCTTGTGGCAATTGCTTCCACCTATTTGGAGCCATAATCAACCCCAACTAATATAAATTCATACCCAAATGAAATTGGGAAGGGGCCCATGAAATTTATTCCCCAACAATCAAAAATTTCTAGAACAAGAATGGGGGATAGAGGCATCATGTTCCTATGTGTTAAACTGCCCAAGCGCTGGCATCTATCACAAGTAATGCAAAAATGATGCACATCTTTAAAAAGCGTGGGCCAATAGAATCCACATTGAAGAATTTTAGCAGCTGTTTTGTTAGTGGAAAAATGGCCTCCACATGGTTGAGAGTGATAGAACTCGATTATGCTTGAAACTTCCCACTCCGGGATACAACGGCGTATCACTTGATCAGGACAATATTTAAATAAATACTGATCATCCCAAAAGAAAACATGCACATTTCTAAGAAATTTCTTCCTATCCCTATAGTTCCATTCTTCCAGGAGTTGTCCTGTCACTAGATAATTAGCAATATCAGCATACCAAGGAGGATTGGATGTTGTTATTGCTTCTACGTTAAGCAATTGTTCGTCGGGGAAACCATCGTTTATTTGAGTTTCATCCTGTGAATAAACTTCCACTGGTAAACGTGACAAATGATCTGCTACCACATTTTTAACTCCTTTCTTATCTCTAATTTCGAGGTTAAACTCCTGTAACAGCAATATCCATCGAATCAATCGTGGTTTGGCCTCTTGCTTGGTTAACAAGTATTTAAGCGCTGAATGATCAATGAAGACGATTATTGACGAACAAATGAGATAAGGTCAAAATTTCTCAAGGGCAAAAACAACTGCTAGCAATTCATTTTCAGTTGTCGTATAATTTCTCTGTGCCTCGTTTAAGGTCTTACTAGCATAATAAATAACATGCGCCTTTTTGTCCCTCATCTACCTTAAAACGGCTCCTATAGCATGATCACTTGCATCACACATCAGTTCAAAGGGAAGTGACCAGTCAGGAGGTTGAAGGATAGGGGCTGAGGTTAAACAACCCTTAAGTTTATTGAAGGACTTTTGACACTGGGGAGTCTATTCAAATAGAGTATCTTGCATCAACAATTGACACAAGGGTTTAGAAATTTCACTAAAAGATTGAATGAACCTTTTGTAAAACCCAGTGTGCCCTAAGAATGACCTAATATCCCTTACAGATTGAGGAGTGGGTAGTTTTTGAATCAACTCGACTTTGGCTTGATCTACTCAGATGCCTTCTTGAGATACAATGTGTCCTAATAGGATTCCTTGGGTGACCATAAAATGGCACTTCTCCCAATTTAACACTAGGTTCTTTTCCTCACATCGCGCCAAAACTAACTCAAGATTCTTTAGACACTGCTCAAATGAGTATCCATACACAAAGAAATCATCCATGAATACCTCGACTATTTCTTTTACCATTTCACTAAAGATACTCATCATGCAGCGTTGAAAAGTAGCTGGGTCATTGCATAAGCCAAAAGGCATTCTTTTATATGCGAAGGTACCAAAAGGACAAGTAAAAGTGGTTTTAGCTTGGTCCTCTAAGGCTACCTCTATTTGATTATATCTGGAATAGCCATCTAAAAAGCAATAGTAAGCATGGCCAGCTACTCTTTCTAGAACTTGGTCTAAAAAGGGAAGAGGAAAGTGATCCTTTCGTGTAACCGCATTAAGTTTCCGATAATCGATACACACTCGCAAACCAGTTTGTATTCGAGTTGGAACCAACTCATTTTTCTCATTCCGAATCACTGTAACACCTGATTTCTTAGGAACTACCTGTGTAGGCCTTACCCATTTAGAATCGGAGATAAGATAAATTATCCCTACATCAAGTAGCTTCAACACTTCAGCTCTTACCACTTCTTTCATGTTCAGATTGAGTCGTCGTTGCATCTAATGAACTGGTTTGGCTTCCTTTTCTAGATAAATACGATGTGTGCAAATGAGAGGACTTATACCTGTCAGATCAGCTACTGACCATCCTAGAGCTTTCTTATGATTTTTCAGAAGTTGAACTAACATTTGCTCTTGATGAATAGTCAATTCTGAAGAAATGGCTATAGGATATGTCTCTTCCTCACCTAGAAAAACATATTTCAAATTGTGAGGTAACAGTTTTCTGTCAGGGCTAGGAGCTTTCACTTCTGAGGACTATGCTTTATTTAAAAGAGGTCCCAAACTCTCAAAAGTCAGATTCCACTTACTTATAGACATGATTGGGCACATTTTCAACCAATCAACTATAGTACCTAGCTCTTGGTTTGATATCATTGGGTATGAATTCTCCTCACTAAGGCGAATAGCTTTCTCTAAAGGATCCTCGATAAATTCATGATCTACGTAATCCTGAACTATGGATTCTACTAAATCCACTTCTTGTATATCAGGCACCTCTTTTGGTCATTTGGTAACATGAAAGATATTCGTTTCAAACTCAATGTTACCAAAAGACATTTTCATGGATCCATTCTTACAATTAATCAAAGCATTCGAAGTTACTAAGAATGGTCGTCCTAGAATTACCGGTGTCTGATCAGGTTGAGTATCTAGGATTATGAAATCCACTGGAAAATAAAAATTATCCACTTATACCAGTACATCTTCAATTATACCTCATGGGACTTTAATTGATCTATCTGCAAGTTGCAAAGTCACACAGGTAAGCTTCAACTCACCTAAGCCCAATTGCTCGTACACTAAGTAAGAGAGAAATTCACACTCGCTCCTAAGTCAAGCAGTGCTCTACTAATATAATACTTCCCTACATAACAAGATATCGTAGGATATCCTGGGTCTTTATATTTAGGGGGAGTACGACATTGTACTATGGCATTTGCTTGCTCAGTGAGGAATGCTTTTTCTTTGACATTTAAGCCCCTTTTTACAGTGCATAATTCCTTGAGGAATTTGGCATAAGAAGGGAATTGCTTAATTGCATCAAGGAGAGGTATATTAATTTTCACTTGTTTGAACACCTCTAGCAATTCAGCTGCTTGGGCTTCTTTCCTAGCTTTCAAAAATCTCTGAGGGAAGGGTACTTTGGGAACATATTCCCTAGGTATTATCATGGGTTCTTCTTCCTTTCTCTCTTCCTTTTCCTCCTCCTTTTCCGTTTTCTCTTGTTCTTCTGTTGTGGACTCCTCAACTATAATTGGTTCTTTCCCCGCCTTCTCACTATCATCCACCACACATTTAGGTTTCAACTCTTCACTCATTTCATCCTTCCTAGGAGGAATAGTTTTATCTACAATTTTCCCGCTCCTAAGTGTGGTGATGTTTTGGATTTGTTCTACATTCCCCTGAGTACTAGAAGATCCTTCAACCTGTTTGGCTTGGACTACTAGATTTGGACGAGATTGAGCCGAAAATTGACCCTTTGGTTGGTGACTAGTGTTTGTGTCAAAAGAGTCAATTGGCTCTTGATTTCATCCATATTTCTCAATTGGATCTTGATTTCATCCATATTTCTATCATTTTGAATCCAACGTGTATTTTGACTATTCATGAATTGTTGAAGTGTCTCTTCTGTGGATCTTTTGTTTGGAGGAATATAGGGAGCATGGGATGGTGGTACAAAAGAAGGTTGGAATGATTGGCTTTGGTTATCATTTTTCCACCCAAAACCAGGAGGGCTTTTCCATCCCTAAGGGTAAGCATTGAGATGTTGATTTCCCCCTTGATACTTAACATACCCACCTTGTGGGTAGGAAGTGTTACTCTGTCCTCTATTTTGGAATGGTCGGTTCTGTGTGTTATTAACATATGCATTACCATAAGATACTTCCTTAAGTAAAGGAAGCTCTTGAAATGAATTCGGATCATGTCCTACTTGGTCGCATGCCCAACACACCACTTGTGCTTCCACCAAAAACTTGACCGCTTGATACGGGATTCCTATGCTCTAAAGACGAAGGTGGTCCTATTTCCCAATCATTAGAGTCCTCGGCCACCATATCAAAGAATTCCATGGCATCTTCCGCAGTCTTATCAAACAGAGTACCATTGTACATGGTAGAAACCAATTGCTTAAGACTGGGAGTTAGGGATTCATGAAAGATGCTTACTAACCTCCACGATTCATAACCATGGCGAGGACAAGCCATCAAGAGGTCCTTAAACCTTTCCCAGGCTCGATAGAAATTCTCATTAGGTTTGTAAGAGAAAGTGGTAATCTATCGCCTATAATACTGAGTTTTCTGAGTCGGGAAATATTTCTTCAGAAACTCAGTCTACATTTCACGCCACGTTCCAATAGAACGTGGACGAAGGGAACTAAGCCAAAACTTAGCCTTGTCTTTTAAGGAAAATGGGAAGAGTTGAAGACGTACTACATCCTCATTGATATTATAATCTATACATGTGTTGCTCACTTCCTCAAACTCCCTGAGATGGTTGTAGGGATTTTTAGAATTTAAACCATGGAAAGTAGGAAGAAGTTGGATGATTCCTGGCCTAAGGTTGAAGTTCCTCCTATTTAAGGGCAAGACTATGCATGATGGGGTGGTTTGTCTAACAGGATTAAGATGATCCTTCATAGGAACAAAACCTGGAATTTCACGTGGACCGTTATCCCCATGCTCACTACCTTCCCCATTACCTCTTAACTCAGCCATTGAGTGAAAGAAAGATGTGGTAAGTAAAACAGTGGAAAGTGAGGTTGGTGTAAAAGATTTGGAAAAGTATGAAGGATCTTCTAATTCAGATTCAGTTATGACTATTCTACCCGATCTTAATAGCATGCAAATAACAAGTCTCTAATAAAAAAAATTTAAGTCCAAATTTTAAATCTTAATAAATTTTTTTTTAATTTCACTAAAGAAAACTAAAAAAAAAAAAGAAAACTTAGAAATATCCTAAAAACTAAATTTTGGCTCCCCAGCAACGGCGCCAAAAACTTGATCGCTTCTAGAAAGTGCGTCTAAATTAACCCCAAAGTGCAAGGGTGTGCAGCGTAGTTTTAACTCAGTGAGTCCGAGGTCGAATTCACAGGGAGCTTACGTTATTTAGTTTCTAGGTTATAATGGAAATCCTAAATTTGAATGTAAACTAAGTTTGAAGATTAATTAAAACTTATTCCTAGGGTTTTGCAAATTTAAAATTCAAATTAAAACAACTTAACAACCTATTAACAGAAGTTCAGCAATTTAACTTTTGATTTTTGATTTCAAGGAATTAAATACTAGCTAAAAGGATTTTTCCTAATTTAAATGCGCTTCAAAATAATCTAATCTAAAAACTGCAATGTAAACACTTCAATTAAATCAACCGAAGGCAATTCGATTAATAAGAAATAAATTTAAGAAGTCCTTGATCCAACTATCAATTCCGGGTAGCTTACGTCTTCACTACGGGATGTGTTGTAATACTTACGTTAAAACCTAAATTAGGATTTGTTTGAAAATTATTGAGAAAGTTTTAATCAGAAGTTTTTACCAGTGATTACAGAGAATATAGTCAAAAACTTCTGTTTTCGAAGGGTTTTCAAACAATCCTATTCGAATTCAGATTCAAATCCAATTCTTCTAGTTTATCCAAAATTATTAAGAAAAATTTTAATCGAAAACCTTTACCAGTGATTACAGATATTATAGTCAAAGGTTTTCGTTTTCGAAAGCTTTTGAAAGAACTAAATTAGGTTTTAAAAGGTGTAGATCCCTACGCACGAGCTTTCGCAAACCGTGCAAAGGGTCTACGCACGCGTCTAAAAGTTGTAGATCCTTACACATGCGCTTTCGCAAACTCTGCGAATGGTCTACGTACATCCCATAGATCAGAGTAAACTACCCTTTCTTGATTCGTTGAATCAAGAACTAGGGTTTCTACGCTAACATGCTTGTAAACGAAACGGAAACATTCATTGAAGACATATTTAATGGATTCACTAAGTCAAATAATGAAACAAGATTATTAAACGACGAAATTAGAACTAAACATACGAAATCAATCAATCCTCTATTTCAAACATCCAAATAATATCATTAATCCAATGAAGAAGTGTAACATACTCTAAAAAAAAGTTTGAAATAAAACTCTGAATAGTAACTACTGAACGAATGCGATGAAAGCTCCAAAAATGCGTAAAAACATTCACGAACCCAATCAAAACTCCTTAAAAGCTCTCAAGTGTGCTAGAAGAATGAAAAAGAAGAGAAAAAGAGCCTCTTTTAGTCGGCCCTCAAGTAGTCTTTTTATAACTTGCAGAAAAACCCTAAAAATTGAAATTGCCCGCTTGATGTTCCACCACACTGTGGTCCGGACCGTGCGGCAGGTGGTCCGGACCACAGAAACTTTGTTTTTGCACTTTTGCTCCTCATTTGTAGCTAAGTCCTTGGGATACTCCGGGCCATCCTAGACGAAGTTGGTTCGATATCCTTCCCTTCGTCTTCTAAGTCACCAAAATCATTATCTTCTTCAATTAATTCACCGTTTTCCCTGCAATTAAGAAAACAAACCTTACAAGTGACAAAATAATGATAATTCTTCAAAATAAAGTACTTAATTACCGTAATAACTATGAAAAAATGGAGTTTGTAATTACACTTTTCAAGTGTAATCACAGACCGTAATGTCCTTCATCTTTAGTTCGTGCTTTGCTTCTGACAAATTTTTGCCCTCAAATTCCAATGCGATTGTGTCCTTGAAAACGATGGATTCATGCTTTGTCTAAAACACAAAAGTTGTAGCCCTTCGAGTCTTCTTTCCAACCCATAAATAATCAGTTCAATCGGAGTAGTGAGCAAAATGTTATGTTTAGAAAAACAACAAGGTGTTAAGCTAGAACTTCAACTGCACACCACTTCAACCATCTTAAACTTTAGGTCATTTCATTCTCCTCAGTAGCCATGGTAATTGATCCTATTCCTTGGGATGGATATTGGGATGTTGAGGAAGTCTTGAAAGTCATTAAACATGTCGACATTTTTGTCTTCAAGCGGTTTTTGCCATGTGTGCCAAGTGTTCAGAGAAATGCCCTAAAAGACACCAAAGCCTATTCTTGCACTTTCTTACTCCAGTTTGCTTTGGCTTTTCCTTACTTGTGCTCTTAGTGTTATTTAGGGCTAAACCACCAAATTATATCACTTGAAACATATAAACAACAAAAATGGATGGAAATGAGATAATTCAGCTAACACCTTACCAACAACAAGCAAAATTGTATAATTAGCATGCTCAATAGATATAGAATTGTGCAATAATGCATACTAGTCATAAATAAAATAACAATTAGCTAGAAGAATGTTGTGAATCAAATTCAGTAGTAAGCAAGTGATATCACTCAAAAATCAAATAAACCTTTTCCATGACATATCAAACTTAACCATTTTCTGGACCACAGAGTCCATCTTCAGTTCGTCTTTTCCCTCTGACTACTTTGTGTCCTCAAATTCCAATGCGATTTTGTCCTTGAAAACGATGGACTTAGGCTTTGGCTAAAACACAAAAGTTGTAGCCCTTCGAGTCTTCTTTCCAATCCACAAAGAATTAGGTCAATTGATGTTGTGAGTAAAATGTGATGGTTAAAAAAGCTACAGGTTGTCAAGCTAGAACTTCAACAGCACATCACTTCAACCATCTTAAACTTCGGGTTATTTCCTTCTTCTTGGCAGCCATGGTAATTGTTCTTATTCCTTGGGATGGATCTTGGGATGATGAGTAAATCTTAAAAGTCATTGAACATGTCGGTATTTTTGTCTTCAAGTTGTTTTTGCCATGTGTGCCAAGTGTTCGGTGAAATGTCCTAGAAGACACCAAAGCCTATTCTTGCACTCCTTACTCTAGTTTGTTTTAGCTTTTCCTTACATGCACTCTTAATGTTATTTGTGGTTAAACCACCTAATTATATCACCTGAAACACACAAACAACAAAGTGGATGGAAATGAGATAATTGAGCTAAAACCTTGTCAATAACAACCAAAATTGCACAATGGGCATGCTCAATAGATATAGAATTGTATAATAATGCAAACTAACATAAATCAAATAAAAATTAGCTTAAAGAATGTTGTGAATCAAATTCAGTAGTAAGCAAATGATATCATTCAAAAATCAAATAAAATTTTTCCATGACATATCAAACTTGACCATTTTCCGCACCACAGTGTCCTTCATCTTCAGTTTGTGCTTTGCTTCTGACAGATTTTTGCCCTCAAATTCCAATGCGATTGTGCCCTTGAAAACGATGGATTGATGCTCTGGCTAAAACACAAAAGTTGTAGCCCTTCGAGTCTTCTTTCCAACCCACAAAGAATCAGTTCAGTCGGAGCTGTGAGCAAAATGTTATGGTCAGAAAACCAACAAGGTGTCAAGCTAGAACTTCAACTGCACACCACTTCAACCATCTTAAACTTCGGGTCATTTCCTTCTCCTCAATAGCCATGGTAATTGATCTTATTCCTTGGGATGGATATTTGGATGTTGAGGAAGTCTTGAAAGTCATTGAACATGTCGGCATTTTTGTCTTCAGGCTGTTTTCGCCATGTGTGCCAAGTATTCAGAGAAATGCCCCAAAATACACCAAAGCCTATTCTTACACTTCCTTACTCCAGCTTGCTTTGGCTTTTCCTTACATGCACTCTTAGTGTTATTTAGGGCTAAAACACCAAATTATATCTCCTAAAACACACAAACAACAAGAATGGATGGAAATGAGATAATTGAGCTAACACCTTGTCAATAACAACCAAAATTGCATAATTAGCATGCTCAATAAATATAGAATTGTGCAATAATGCATACTAATCATAAATCAAATAACAATTAGCTAAAAGAATGTTGTGAATCAAATTCAGTAGTAAGGAAGTGATATCACTCAAAAATCAAATAAACCTTTTCCATGACATATCAAACTTAACCATTTTCAATCGTTTAAACTCAAATGTATTAATTCATATTTTTTACTCAAATCAATTCCAATTATAACTAAAAAACAGTGGCTTTGACTTGAAAGCTCACCAGGTTGATCACTCAACAAATAAATTCCCTCTGAAATCAAGTTTCACATTAGGTTCATACTAGAATACAAAGACAAGTTTATGCAATGAATCTCAACAAATCATAGAAGAATTAAAACATACATGAGTGATTATAACTTCATGGAGGAATTATCAATGCATTAATCAATATAACTTTATTTGATTACCCAATTTAAATCAATGCTCCTTCAAAATGTCTTTCACCTAAAGTCCATTAGGTCTTTTAAAGGGTTTGTAGCTTGGCTAGGGGTATTGAGTTAACAAATGAAGGATAAAGAATTTAAAGTGCATGTCTTAAGGATTTAAAGAACGTAGTGCTTTACATTTCATTCCCCCTCCCCCAACTTCCCCTTCTTCACTTTCTTACATATTCAAGGATCAATACTTAAAGCTTGCTAATAACTTCCATCTTCCTTTTTTTGTTTTTTCAAAGAAACCTGACCAACATCTTTATTTGCAAAAGATGCATACAAGTGACTGTACATGAAAGCTATCCACTTTTGGTCTCTATATCTATTATGGCTCATTGGGTTCAAATACTTTGATCCAACATAAATTTCAAATCTTCCCTTTTCTATACCTCATCACCATTTGCATTAATTTCCTATGACATGCAAGAGTTGGCTTATATTCATAATCAAGGTAAGAGGTTTTTCATATTGAGGTTGAAATAAAGAAAAATTCACTTTTTAATTTTTTTTTAACAAGGCTTCAAATTGGTTCCTAGGATAATGTAATCGAAGAAAGGGAAATGGCCCAAAATATTCAAACATGACCTAACATCACTCTAAAGGCTACTAACCTCTTTTCAGAGCATTAATCCAAGTGCATAAAACAAACAAAGTATTCTGTGCATTTTATACCAAAGCAAGATAATGTTATGAAGCAATAAAAAAATATAGAGATAAAAGAATTTCAAGATTTAATGTAATCTCTCAAGAAGAAGGATATAGCTCTAAAACTCACAATTATAAGGTGTTTTTGAATCTCCACCTATGTTTTGATATACTTAGGTAGTTCTCACAAACTCTAATCCTCAACACATTCTCATTCTCATAATTTAACTGATAAGCTTTCCATATCTTAGAAAAGAGTATATGCTCATTTTGAATTTTATTCCTTACCTAAAACTGAAATTAATTCATTCATTCTTTTACTAATTAATATTCTCTTAAAACTAGTCAAATTCATTAATGAAATTTCTTGTTTATGCTAAGTTGGGTCTTTAAACAGAAATTTGGTAATTATGCTGCCATTATGCTTACATATGCACACATGCCTCTATCTCCCAACTTAAGAGTCATATAGTCCCAATGTGTATACCCAAATGTGAGTGAGCATGTGTTCCTAAAAATATATGGCATGTATAATGTGGTATAAATGAAAAACATTAGGCACATCATTCTAATAATGGCTCTTCCCCCTAGCTTAATGCATAAATAATGTTGTAGAATCATATGAGGCATGTAACATATGAAAAACAAAATAGAAAAATAGAAAAAAGGTTAAATATTACCTCGAATTGGAAAAATATTCATCAAAACAATGCATCATAACATCAAAAGGGACTTTTACGGTTTTTGACGATTTATTCTCTGAGTCAAAAGTAAGAAAAGATACGACATCGTCATTCGTCCGTATTAGTTTCATAATTGGGTATATCCTCGAGAGGTGGCATGTCATCATAGTCATCACAGTTAGAGTATAGGATGTCCTCAGAAGTTGAAGTGGTTTCATCGTCGGTGTCTAGGGTGGGGCATCAGGCCACTTATTACCTATATCAATTTCAGCCCATTCCATTCAGACTAAGATTTCAAGGTCAATTTCATTCCACCCTTGTCCCTCAAAGAATTGGTGTGGTGCCATTAAAGGTAGAGAATTGGCCACTTATGTAAGTTTATCTCTGAACTGTTAGTCTCATTATTACCATTTGAGTTAATCGTAAGCTTTTCACTCTCTCGTTCTTTAACTACTTTGTTAGATGTGTCAGACATTTGTAACCTGTACTTTAAAATCAATTCAAAGTAGACTTAGTAACGTTGTTCAAGAAAAATATAAAAAAAAAAAAGCCAACCATGAGGTATATAAAAGGAAAATAAAGGTGAAAGATGCAAACAAAATGATGATAGCAATAGGAAAGTAAAAATAGCAATAAGTAACATAAATTAAGCTCATAGCATCCATTACAAGTGTTAGGATACACAATAAGAGTGAAATAGCCAACCTACACTCAATAGCATCAAAAACTAGAGTTTTAGGAGTACAAAATGGTAAACATGAGGCTCACTCACTAATCTCTCATGAAAATACATAAAATAGGAATTAGGATCTGTTTATCGTGGTGGTGGTGGTGGAAAAGGTGCTCTAACTCTGTAGTGATAGTCATAAATACTTCAAAGAAGACGGTTATTTTCATTCGTCACCACTTCGAGGCGATCAAGGCGTGTATTCTGACTTCCGATCATCTCTACCAGCATAATGACCTCTATCACTTCTTCTTGGTCTTCCTATTCTTCCACCACACGCTGAAAGCTACCCCCTATATCCTGTTGTGCTGCAGTAACTTGCCCTTTTCTTCCTCTCTCAAAAGGTAATCGAGCTTTTGTAAATGAAAGGTAGTTTAATACACTTCGTGCTGGAACTAGTTGTAATTCATTAGGAAGGCCCACATGATAGCTCCTAAATAGTTGGGTAAGAAAGCCTCCAAATGCGATACCTCTTTGACGCCTAGGGTGCTACTAAAAGTCGCTTAGGTGATCCCAAAGGTATAAGGGTAGATCGATTACTTTCCCTGTACCTATAGCATATAAAAGGTGGACCGGCGCTCACCACACTTGGTAGTTTGGCCCAAAGGTATTAAATTAGAGTAGCTAAACATATGCAAAGGCCAATATTTGTTTTTCAAATCAGCCAACCTGACTTGGCCCTCAGTTGGCCACTCTCTCCCCTCCAAAAGAATTTCACTTGCCACGGTTTGCATGGAAGGGGTTTCCTTAAGTGCATATGGGAAATTTGGAATATTAGGTCTAGGCAAGTTTAAGAGTCTGGAAAATTGATCTCCATGTTGGTACCTCTCATGTAACTATGTAAGACATCCCCCTCATCATTGTGATTAGCTTTGAGATTAACACAGAATTCTCTCACAACCTCAGAAATGCAATTAGGTTGAAAATGAGCAAAGCTAACCCATCCTCTCTCAGAGAAATTCTGGTACCATTCAAACTCCTCCCCTCTAAACTCCTCAATCTCCCAAAATCGTTCTAAAACAATAGCTCATTTCTCCTAAAATTTCCCAAAGTCAATCTCATTTTTCTTACATGTGAATCTACGGTCATCAAAGTCTATCCAGGAAAATTTCGATGAGCAGGGAGTTTTCTAAGACCCATTTTCTACAATTAAAGCAAAAAGCATGTAATTAATATAAAATTAAACTTAAATATCTATAATTGGGTAGTGTGAAGGATCCTAAGTCCACCCAACACAAATGGTGGCCCAATCTATAATTGGATAGTGTGAATGATCCTAAGTCCATCCAACACAAATGGTGGCCCAATCTATAATTGGATAGTGCGAAGGATCCTAAGTCCACCCAACATAAATGGTGGCCCAATCTAAGATTTCATACCCAATTATAGTTCATTCTACAGTGATCAAGAAATGGAACTCATAGGCGGATCCATGGTAGTGCTATGATTCAAAAATGCATGAATTTTACTCTTTTGGAATGAAAATTGCAAGACCATACGAGTGAGTCCACGGCAGTGCCTTGCTTCAAGAATTTCAATGATCCAATTTAAATTCCTATTTCGTTTCAAAATTCATTTCAAAATCTTTAGCAATTCACATTTTTGTGAAAGGAAATCAAAATTGGAGCTTATAAATACGAATTGAGAAAACTTTCGTGTTGAAAAGTTCTTGAACACTTCACGGGAGAAATACGCAAAAACTTGAAGCAGAAAGAAAGAGATGTACGCATGATTATCAAAATTGATTAAAATTGCTAAAAAAATTTTCAAAATCGTTATTATGATTCAATGAATCAAATTTGGACAGATTTTTGGGTTGAAAATTGTCCCCATGTGAACTAAGGCAAACAGGTTTGGAGGCAAATCCACAAGTTTCAAGAAAAATTAGTCAAGATTGTAAAAATAGTTTACAAAAACTTTATTGAGATTCAAGGAATCAAAATTCAACAAATTGTTAGGTTGAAAATCGTCCAAAATAAACTAAAGGCATAAGGGTTTGAAATAAACTTGAAACACAAAATTAGGTTTAGAAATTTACCAAAAATTGCAAATCGAAGGTTGAAGAACGTGATCAAAGCTCCAAATCTTTGTGAATGGATCCTTAGTTTTGACTTGAACTTACGCGGGGGTGAAGTGTTAATGGTTGGGATAATCTTTGGAATGGATTTGAAAAAGAACTCGAATGAATTGAACAAGGAAAATGGGGTTTTAATCAATACCCCATGCACCGCGTCTGGATGGCGTGGTGATGTCCGAACGGCAAGGTCAAAAAATATTACTCAAATTTTAACCCTGACTTCCTGGATACTGGCATCTGGACGGTAAGGCAAAAAAATCCAATCCTTACTTTTAAGCTCTATATACTGGACAATGGTGTCCGAATGGAAAAAGTAATTTTTTTTTTTGCATGGCTAGTTCCTACTAATGTACAACAACAATAAGATGGCTATGAACTTCACTCAAAGGATGGAGGATCCTCAAGATCCCACGTTTCAACCATAATAACGAAATTTTTGAGGTACAGTTTAAGACGAAGGCCATTTACTTTGAAACGGTTCTTATTTTTTGGATTTTCAATCTTGATGGCTCCATGCTCAGACACTTTCACTACAATGAATGGTCCTACCCACTTTGTTCGTAATATTCCTGGTAATAGGTGAAGCTGTGATTTGTACAAGAGTACTTTTTTACCTTCATGAAAAGTTCATCTTACAATATGTTCATCATGAAGGTTCTTCATCTTTTCTTTAAAAATTTTTGCATTTTCATATGTGTCGTTCCGAAACTCATCCATTTTTGCTAGTTGGAATTTACGGTGAAGTCCTGCTTCGTCAATACTGTACTATCATTGAACTGCTTAATGGCCTAATACACCTTATGTTCTAGTTTGACTGGTAAATGACAGGCTTTACCATAAACAAGGCAATAAGGTGACATTACCAATGTTCTCTTATAAGCCATCTGATATGCCCATAGGGAGTCAATCAAACGTAAGGACTAGTCTTTATGGTTAAGATTAACCGTTTGTTCTAATATCTGCTTGATTTCACAATTAGCAAGCTCTACCTGACCACTTGTTTGAGGGTGGTAAGAAGTGTCTACTTTATGAACTACTCCATACTTGCACGTAAGAGTTCCAACTAGTCTATTACAGAAGTGTTTCCTCCATCATTAATGATGGCTCTAGGAACTTCAAATCTTGAAAAGATGTTTCGTGCAAGAATTTAATTACTACTTTATGGTCATTCATCCATGTTGTGACGACCTTAACCCATTTAGATACATAGTCTACCCCGAAAGGATGTACTTATATCCAAACGAATTGATGCCCTAACAATCGAAAAGCTTGAGAACAAGAATATGGGACAATTACATCATATTTCGTCTTGTTAAACTCCCTAATCTTTGACATCGATCACATGACGTGCAAAAGCTTTAAACATCTTTGAAGCAAGTAGGCTAATAAAAACCACTTTGCAGAATCTTAGAAGATGTCTTCATGGCAGAGAAGCGCCCACACATGCTTGTGAGTGGTAGAATTGTAGGATTCTAGGAACCTCCCAATCAGGGATACATCGTCGAAGAACTTGATTAGGACGATACTTGAATAAATATGGATCATCCCAGAAGAATACTTGGATGTTGCTTAAGAATTTCTTTTTTCCCTTTGTGCTCTATTCATTTGGAATTTTGCCAGTTACTAAGTAATTAGCAATATCTATATACCACGGGGGTGTGGTAGAAGATATTGCTGCCACACTAAAGAGATGCTTGTCGGGCAACCCATTATTAATTTCAATATCTTCTTTAATTCAAAGTTCTTCTGGAAGATAAGATAAGTGATCTGCAATGACATTCTCTACTCCCTTTTATCATTTTTAAATAAGTCAAACTCCTATAAGAGTAAATCTAATGAATCAGGCGTGGCTTAGTATCTTTTTTGGTTAGCAAATACTTCAAAGCAAAATGGTTAGTATAAACAATAACTATCGAACCAAAGAGATAAGAGCTAAACTTTTCAAGTGCAAAAACAACTACTAAAAGTTCCTTTTCGATAGTAGAGCAATTCCTTTGTGCATTATCAAGGGTCTTACTTGCAATAGATCACATGCACCTTCTTGTCCTTCCTTTGGCCTAGCACAACTCTGATGGCGTGGTCACTGTTATCAAACATAAGCTCAAATGGTAGTGACCAATTGGGAGGTTGCCAAATACGAGATGTGGTTAAGCACTTTTTGAGTTTCTCGAATGCCTCTTAGCACTTTTTGATCCCTAAATATGGTCCTAGGATAGCCTATAATGCTGACCTTCCAAAGGATGCAAAAGTTTCAAAGGTGATCTCTAATAGACAGTGGAAATGGCCATCTTCAAGAACTTGGGTGCTAAGAGTTATCACTAATGGGCCACCCAACTGTATGCCATCTTCTCATGCAAATGATAAGTTCATCTGGTCCGCCTCAAAAGAAGAAGTCTAAAGGGCTGCGGCTACTTGGGATTCAATCCAAGATAAGACTCCAAATGTACCTTGGCATAAGTTACTTTGGTTCCCTAACCATATTCCTAGGCATGCTTTTATCCTATGGCTTGCTATCAAAAGAAGGCTAAATTCCAAGAAAAGAATGATTGCTTAGGGCATGAATGTTGATCCTAAATGTGTTCTATGTGGACAAGGGCTTGAAACATTTGATCATTTGCTTTTCCAATGCCCCTTCTTGGCCGAGCTAAAAGAATTAGTCCTACAAAAGTGCTACATTTCCAAGTCTAATCAGCTTTGGGCGGATGAAATCTCTTAGGCCATTAGGAAATTTAGTGGAAAAAACTTAAGTTCTAAGGCATGCTGATTGGACATCAATTGATACATATTTATACATTCAAATTACACTTGCACACATCATAAAAAGACATAAAATCTATGTTTTGTGCAGATTTCATCTCCATATCTCCAAAGTGGATTGTGTGTTGATTTCCATCACAAGAACAAGAAATTAAGCTACATTGAGGATGTTGAGAAGAAAGCATGCTGCACAACACATCAAAGGATTGAAGCTATTTCAGAAGAAGAAGAAAATTCAGTTGAAATCAGTGCAAAGAAATCAGAATCACTATTCTGGAAATTTCTGCAGCAGGGGATCGTATTCGAATATGGGTTTACTGTATTCGAATATGAGCTTCTTCACAGCAACGAATTCCATGTGACCCCAACTTCCCCACGTGATGTAATCTGCAATCCAGGGAGGGCAAATCAGGAAAAGATATAGGAGAGAGAAGAAGCCATCATGAAGGGAACATTCGGTTAGAGGAGAGAGAAAAGATATAGGAGAGAGAAGGAAGAAAGAAGTGGGAGGAGACCCACACGACAGAGGATACAGAGGGCATTCGGCTGAGATTGTTCAGATTTGGTAGAGAGAGTTTTAGAGAGTTTTTCATTGAGAGTTCAGAGTTTTATATTGGAATTTTAATTCAGCATTGGAGTTTTGGAGATTTACACATTGAATTCATTCCAATTTCTGTAATCAGATTTTGAAGTCTAAATCCATTTAACTTTCAATTTCAGATTGCAATGTCTTCCAATCAGATTTCCATTTCTGTTTTTCTTCTTTTCAACATGCTCGGCTAAGTTTTCTTGAGCCAAGGCAAGGGTAATGCCCTTCCAATGAATCTCAAGTGGCCGAACTTCATGAATTTACCTTGAGTTTTTATGGTTATCAAATCAATTTGCAGCTGGGTGTCTTAGAACTCATTGATTCAAGACCCGATTAATCCAAATTTGTATATCCTATTGATGAGTTCATAGGTGTTGCTTAACTTAGAACTCTCATGACATTGTTGTATGTGGGTTGCTAGAATTAGAACTCCTATTGTCCTTAAAATAGGTTATGCACATTGAGTGTTTAATCCATGGTTTGTTTCAATTGAAATTAGTTTTCTCAAAAATCAGTACAAATTGATTTGGTAAATTTATAAGCTCTTGGCACTTGAAATTCATTTGGATTGGTATTAAACTTGCCTTGCTCAACCTTTTTATCATTTAATCTTTTAGTTTAAATTCACTTTGCTTTTGGAAAGTTAGTTCAAAATCATCAACCAACCAAATCAGATTTTAATTTTCTATTTTACATTTTTCTGTGAGTAGTGTTTTGCCAAATTAATCTCCATTAGAGTCATTCACTTCATTGCTCCCTAGATCCCTGTGGAAATGACCTGGGACTTACCAGTTATTTTGTGCTTCAACCACACCTTGCACTTGGGGGAAAACTTGTCTTGACTTACCTCACTTAACATTTTCTTTAACTTTGAATTTATAATCTGAATTTTCATTTGAGCTTTTATCTTGAAGTGAGGTAATTAAACAAGAACAAGCACAATTTTATGGCGCCGCTTGCCGGGGATCTTTGAGAAGCAATGGTGTTTTGAGCCTTTGGAGCATTGACTGGCAGTACATCTCACCATCATCTTCAACAACAGAGCTGCTTAACTTGTTGAGTAACTTTGTTTCATCTCTATTTCTATTTCTTTTATAGTTTTAGTTGTTAGTTTAGTTTTAGAACTGCTTGCATCTGAATCCTGAAATTCTGATTCGAATCTGTTTCATCTGATATTCGAATACGGCTGCATTTCTCTGCTGAGAGCTGTAGTTGCAATTCTCTGTGAATCAGTAGATGAAATTGTGAAGTTAGGAGTTTAGATTGGAGTTTTGTTTCAGTCTGAATTTCTGTTTATGCTTTTAAGGTCTGGTAAACTTGTTGGAAACAGATTTGAATTGCATTCTCCATCTTCTCTTGCTGAATTGATTGAATTTTCTGCACTACATTCCCAATCTGAATTTTCTGTTGCACATATGGATCCACCACCACCTGTTCTGCCGGAAGGAAGTGTTCAAGGAGAGAATGATCAAATGGATCAAAATATCCTTAGACCTCTCCGAGAATATCTTTATCCAGCTAGACAAACCACTCCATCTTGCATTGTTCTTCCAAATGGACATCAGAATTTTTATCTTAAACCTGGAACAATTCAGCTGTTACCAACTTTTCATGGCATGGACTCAGAAAATCCTTATATGCATATGAAAGAATTCGAAGATGTTTGTGGAACTTGCATGGATAGGAATGTTAATGAGGACATGGTTAGGCTTAAATTATTTCCATTTTCATTGAAAGACAAGGCAAAAATGTGGTTGAATTCACTTGAGCCTAGATCAATAGGTACTTGGAGAGACATGCAAACAAAATTTTTGAAGAAGTATTTTCCTGCAAATAGAACTGTGATTCTTCAACAGCAAATAATGAATTTTGTGTGTAAATCCAATGAAACATTTGCTCAAGCATGGGAAAGATTCAAGGAATTATTGCAAGCATGTCCACATCATGGTTTTGAATCTTGGAGAATTGTTAATTTTTTCCATAATGCATTAACTCCAAATCTGAAAATGTTGGTTGCCACCATGTGTAATGGTGAATTCTATGACAAAACTGCTGAAGAGGCTTTACATTTCTTTGATGCTTTAGCTGAAAACACTAAACAGTGGGAGGTAGTCTCCCCATTTTGTTCTGAATTTTCTGACAGATCAAATGATAGAGGAAAGCTCCATCTCAATGAGGCAGATGATGTTGGAGCTAGGCTGGCTGCATTGTCAAGAAAGATTGAATTGATGGAGCAAAAGAAGCAAACATTGAAGGAGAGTGAAGTGAAGTGTGTGATGTGTGAAACCGCAGACCACAGGACTGATGATTGCCCAACACTTCCAGCCTTTAAGGAAGTTCTCTATGGTCAAGCAAATCCCACACAAGCTGCAAGACCCTTCAATCAAAATCAGGGGATGAACACATATTCGCAAGGCCATAGTCCATATTCGAATAGCTACAACCCTGGCTACAGAAATCATCCAAACCTTTCTTGGAAAGCAGAAGCACAGAACCAACAATACCAACCTCAACAAAATGTACAACCCCAACCATTTCCTCCTCAGCCTTTTCAACCTCAGCAGAATTCAAATTTTTATCAGCCACCTCACAAAAGATCTTTGGAAGACACCTTGCAACAATTTATGCAAGGGCAGATTGGAACCAACAATCAGAATTCCAAGTTTCAAGAGCAGACAAACAGGGCCATGGAAGACATCCGAAGTCAATTGTCAAAGCTAACTCAAGCTTTAACTATCAGAGAATCAGGAAAGCTTCCATCTCAGCCAAGACCAAATCCTACAAGCCAAGTTCATTTCAGTGAATCATCTTCATCTGCTGCAAATGAAAATCTGGAGCATGTACAAGCTGTTTCAACATTGAGAAGTGGTAAGCAAATTGTCAAGCCAGATTACAAACCACCTGCTGAAGAAATTGAGGAAGAAAATGAGCAAGAAATCATGAAAAATGAAGAAGAGGTGCAGCTGAAACAGAAATTGGACAGCAAAACAGAAAGTGAACAGAAACAGAAATTTAGCACTTCTGAGAAAGAAGTCATGTTTCAGAATGAAGAGCAAGAATTGAAGCAAAATGAAGGACTAATTGGGAACAACAATTTGGACAGCAGACAATTTGAGGAAAAGCAGAATCTGAACCAAGAAAATCAGGAAATTCTGATGCAGCCAGAGGGATATTCGAATACCAGCAAGCAACATTCGAATAGCAGTAAGCAGCAAATCAGAATCCAGAGAACAGAGCAGGTAAATTCTGAAAATAAAGAGGAAATTTCTGACAATAAGAAAATAATTTCTGAAGAAAATCAGTTTGAAAAGAGTGAGAAAGATTTTGAAAATAAAGAAATTTTGAATAAAACCAATTTGGACAAATCTGAATTTTTTCCAAAACTTCCATTTCCACAAAGATTGAACAAAGCCAAGAAAGAGAATTTGAATTCTGACATCTATGAATTGTTCAAACAAGTCAGAATCAATATTCCCTTACTTGATGCAATTAAACAAAATCCATCATATGGAAAATTTTTGAAAGATTTGTGCACTGTCAAGAGGAAAATGAATGTGAAAGAAAGAGCATTTTTGACTGAACAAGTGAGCTCCATTTTGCAATTTAAAACTCCTCCCAAATATAAAGATCCAGGTTGCCCCACCATAGCCTGCTTAATTGGGAATCAAAGGGTAGATCAAGCTTTGCTAGATTTAGGTGCAAGTGTCAACCTCTTACCATTCACTGTTTACAAACAGCTGGGGTTGGGAGAACTTAGACCTACAAGGGTGACATTACAACTTGCTGATAGGTCAGTTAAAGTCCCTAGGGGTGTGGTTGAGGATGTCTTGATTCAAGTGGATCATTTTTACTTTCCAGTGGACTTCATAGTGTTAGACACTCAGCCCATTCAAGGGAACCAACCAGCTGTACCTGTTATCCTAGGAAGACCATTTTTGGCCACCTCAAATGCCTTGATCAATTGTAGAACTGGAGTTATCAAGCTCTCCTTTGGAAACATGACAATTGAGAAAAACATCTTTAAGGTGACCAAGCAGCCGAGTGATTATGAGGAGGTAGAGGAAGTTGATTGGATTCAAACAACCACTCAAGATCACTTTGATAGAGAGTATTTTGATGACCCTTTGGAGAAAGCTTTAGTGAATAATGAGCAAGTAGATTTCCTAGCTGATTTTGACTTGGAGAATTGTGAGGGAGGAGAATTTGAGGAAATGAAAAATTCAGTGCTGATGATGAATCAGTGGAGACCAACTGTTGAGTCTTTAGAGCTGCCCATAGCCAAGCCTTTGTCATTTTTGGACCAGCCACCAAAACCTGAGAGAAAACCTTTGCCAAGTGACTTGAAATATGTATTTTTAGGTGAGGGAGAGTCCTATCCAGCTGTCATTTCATCTCAGCTGAGTTTGGACCAAGAAAATAGACTTGTGGAAGTCTTGAGGAAGCATAGAGGAGCTTTGGGCTGGACCATAGCAGACCTGCAAGGAATCAGTCCACTGATTTGCACCCATAGAATATTCTTGGAGGAAGAGGCCAAGCCTATTAGGCAAATGCAAAGGAGACTCAATCCCAACATGAAAGAGGTTGTTAGAGGGGAGGTAATCAAGCTTTTGGATGCTGGAATTATCTACCCCATCTCAGATTCTAAGTGGGTGAGTCCAACTCAGGTAGTGCCTAAGAAATCTGGAGTGACTGTGATTAAGAATGAAAAAGAGGAATTAGTTCCAATGCGCATCCAAACAGGATGGCGCATGTGCATAGATTATAGAAAGTTGAATGCAGTCACAAGGAAAGATCATTTCCCTCTTCCATTCCTAGATCAGGTATTGGAAAGAGTGGCAGGGCATGCATTTTACTGTTTCTTGGATGGTTACTCTGGGTATAATCAGATTGAGATTGCATTGGAGGATCAAGAAAAGACCACATTCACTTGCCCATTTGGCACATTTGCATATAGGCGTATGCCTTTTGGTCTTTGCAATGCTCCTGCAACATTTCAGAGATGTATGATGAGTCTGTTTAGTGATTTTGTAGAGAGATTCCTTGAAGTTTTTATGGATGACTTTTCAGTATATGGCAGTGACTTTGATACATGTTTGGGAAACTTAGAGAAGGTTTTGATTAGATGTGAGGAGAAAAACTTGGTTTTGAATTGGGAAAAATGCCACTTTATGGTAACTCATGGAATTGTCCTTGGCCACATAGTGTCTTCTAGGGGGATAGAAGTAGACAAAGCTAAAGTGGAAATTATTCAAAAACTTCCTACCCCTAGATGTGTTAAGGATATCAGATCATTTCTTGGCCATGCTGGGTTTTATAGAAGGTTTATTGCATCATTCAGTGCCATTGCTAGACCTTTGTGCAACCTTCTATCCCAGGATGTTCCCCTTTGATTGGACACCAGAGTGTCAGGCCTCATTTGATAGACTTAAGAGTTTGCTCACCTCAGCTCCCATTATGCAGCCACCAGACTGGACTTTACCATTTGAGATCATGTGTGATGCTAGTGATTGTGCCATTGGTGCAGTGCTAGGACAGAGGAGGGATAGGAGACCACATGTGTTGTACTATGCTAGCAAAACCCTTAGTGAAGCACAAAGGAATTACACTACTACTGAGAAGGAGTTGCTAGCAGTAGTATATGCCTTGGACAAGTTCAGATCATACCTGGTAGGTTCTCATGTCATAGTATACACTGACCATGCTGCTTTGAAGTATCTCTTGACCAAACCTGATGCTAAGCCTAGACTTATTAGATGGATTCTTCTGCTTCAAGAATTTGATTTAGAAATCAAGGACAAAAAGGGAGTTGAAAATGTAGTTGCTGATCACCTTTCTAGACTCCCACATCAAGATTTAGCATCCTTTGATTCTCCCATCAATGAGACATTCCCTGATGAGCAGTTGTTCCACATAGACTCTTCTGAGGTACCTTGGTTTGCAGATATAGCCAACTACCTAGCTTCAGGTATTGTGCCTTCTCACTGGACCATGTTGGATAGAAGAAAGTTCTTTAGGAATGTGAGACACTTTTTCTGGGATGACCCTTATTTGTTTAAGTATTGCTCAGATCAAGTCATAAGGAGATGCATACCCGAGAGTGAAGTACAGAGTGTCATTAGTTTTTGTCATACTCTTGCATGTGGAGGTCATTTTTCAGCTAGGAAGACAGTGGCAAAGATTTTACAGAGTGGATTATTTTGGCCTACCATGTTTAGGGATGTGCATGCCTTTTGTGTTGCTTGTGATAGGTGTCAAAGGCTTGGTAAGATCACTAGGAGAAACATGATGCCACTTCACCCCATTTATGTGCTTGATATCTTTGATTGTTGGGGTATGGATTTTATGGGACCATTTGTGAATTCATTTGGCAATGAGTATATCTTAGTGGCAGTGGATTATGTTTCAAAGTGGATAGAAGCTATACCAACTAAGACCAATGACCACAAGGTAGTGATAAAATTTTTGAAGGAAAATGTGTTTTCAAGATTTGGAATGCCAAAGGCCATGATAAGTGATAGGGGAACACATTTTTGCAATAGACATGTTGGTCTTTTGATGAAGAAGTATGGGGTGTTACATAAGGTTGGAACATCTTACCATCCCCAAACAAGTGGACAAGCCGAGTTGGCCAATAGAGAGATCAAGAGAATCATTGAAAAAACAGTGAATCCCACAAGGAAAGATTGGTCTTTGAAATTGGTTGATGCACTTTGGGCTTATAGGACTGCCTACAAGACTATCCTAGGCATGTCTCCTTATAGGTTAGTGTATGGAAAAGCTTGTCATCTTCCTGTGGAACTTGAACACAAGGCTTTTTGGGCAGTGAGACACTTTAATGAGAGCATCACTGAATCTGGTTTTCAAAGAAAATTGCAACTAAATGAGCTTGAGGAGATTAGAAATGATGCATATGAGAATGCTAAGATCACCAAGGATAGAGTGAAGAAATGGCATGATACACATATTCTCAAAAGAGAGTTGTTTGTGGGTCAAAAGGTCTTGTTATATGACTCAAGGTTACACTTGTTTCCCGGGAAATTGAAGTCCAGATGGAGTGGTCCATATGTGATTCAGAATATCACTGAGTTTGGGGCTGTTGACATTCAAAATCCAACCTCCAAAAATGTTTTTAGAGTGAATGGACAGAGATTGAAAGAGTATCATGAGAATTTTGTTGCTGAAGTGGAGAGTTGGGATCTTGAAGATCCCCCAAATTCTGTTTGAATGGAGGAAGAATTCTGATTTTGTATCATAGTAGTGTAGGTTCTGTTATGTTTTTGATTTTCTGTTTTCTTTGGTTTTTGTAATTTTCTTTCTTTCATCTAAAAAAAAAAAAAAAAAAAAAAAAAATTTTTCAGTTTGCAAGTTTTAACACATTGGTTTCAGCAAGTTCATGAAGAATTGAGAATTTCTGCTTTATGTTTTACTGATATGTGAATTTTCAAAGGTTGGAACTGACATGTGCTATTTGAGGTAGCAACATCACTTGTGGTGGACCTACTTGAGAGTCAAGTGGAATAAATGCATTGGCTTGATGTGTTTTGGGAGTATAATGCATTAACCAAAGTGGGTAGCACATGCTTTCAAATTGTTTCAGAATGCAGCCAAAGAATTTCAGTTGAGCATGCTTCATTAAGGATCAAGTCACATCAGCAGGTGCAACAAAAACTGATCAAATCTGGTACTGCTATTAAGTCCAAATCATCTCATTTGAATAGCTGAATAGTCATTTGAATAGGCCATCTGAGCACAAAATCTCATCTGTGAACAGCAACCCATCTTGCATACTTACTGATTTCCTGCATCTTGGTTGTTTGTGATGCTTGGCAAAACCTCATTGATCTTTAATTACACTCACCCCAGTTTGTGTTGTTTTGGTTCTACTGATTTGCATTTTCTTTGAGAATATTGCATTGAACAAGTTGGGGGGAGCAATTGTTTTGGTAATACCTTGGAGTTTCAGCTGGTCTACATCACTCAAACATGTTAACCTTAAACTCAGCAGGTACCCTTTTTCCCTTTGCACTTTATTCCAGATTGATTGACTTGTTTGTGCATTGAGGACAATGCTTGTTTTAGTTGGGGGGGGACACAATCTGAGTTTGTGAATGTGAATAATTTTGCTGAAATTTGCTGAATTGGGTGATTGGATATGATCAGAATGTTTTGAATATGATTTGGAATTGCTTGAATTGAATTAAGATCATGCTTATGTCAGTTTGAGTTTGCATATGTTGAAAATTTGAAAAAAAAAAAAAAAAAAAATTTTTTTGAAACTTTGGAAAAATTGCAAAACTTCTTCTTGAATTAGTTGTTCTTTTGAAATAATTTTCGAATCTTAGCTGTTGGCAAAACTTAATTTGAGTATTCTTAAGAAATGGAGAAGAATTTCTGGTTTTCTGGACACTGGAATTGCAAAGTGCTGATAACCCGTATTCGAATATGGGTCTGGGTATTCGAATATGATGTCAGTTTTAAATCCTGTATATACCCGTAAGTGGCCCCATTTAAGGTCCTGTTCTATTCGAATACGAGCCCTGGTGCCCACAACCCTGAAACCTTCACCATTCCACATCTTCTTCCAGCCTTTTACTTTCAGATTATCTGAGTGAGATTTTGAGTTGACATTGAAGGGAAGATTCAGATACAGAGCTGCGATTGAAGAAGCTAGGGTTTACAGCTTGGAGAATTTCTGATAAAGGGTGGAAAATCAACTGAAGCAAAATGCCACCAAAGAGGATGAAGAAGATGGCTTACAAAGGAAAGGCTAAGAGAAGGAGCATGAGGATTTTGAGCCAACATGGTAAGGGTTCTTCACTTGTTGTTCAGGAACCCATAACTTATGAACTGTCATCCTCTAAATCAGACCGTAGGTCTTCTTCTAGAACAGAATCATTCCATTCTGTAGGCAATGAGAGTTTGAGTGAGAGACATGAAACTCATGTCTCTAATGTTGAAAAGGAAAACTCTGTTGGAGTTCCTGAGAATGTGCCGATTGAGGAACACACCTCTGCTCCTGAGGATGAGGTCCACACCTCTGAAAAGGTTCCTGAAGATGAACCTGAAGCACAACCTGGCCATGATCTGTTTGATGAGGGTTCTTTTGATAATTTGAGGTTTTCCAACAAAGCTTCAAAGCTGAAATTTGATGAGAATTACAGCAAGAGAGCTGTGTTGACTGAAAGAGGAATTAAATTGGAGGATTACAATGAACCACCCTATGAATTGTTAGAGTTATTTGAGCAAAGGGGCTGGATACATTGGGTTACAACCAGTAGGAGGGCTGTGGTACCATATGTGAGGGAATTTTACTCAAATGCTGAAATAGGTATGATTCATGGGAGACCTGAGATAAACTCTAAGGTTAGAGGGAAGAGAATTAGTTTGAATCTTGAGAAGATTTCCTTCATAGGTCATTTGCCTGTTGAAAGAATACCCGAATCCACACCTAAACAAAAAGCAAAATGGGAGAAGCAATTGCATAAGGACAATTTGGCTAGGCTCTTCACAGCCAACCCTCGAGCTAAATGGACCACTTCTAGGATGTCCAAGTCAGGAATTACTCCCAAAAGTAATATCCTTCACATGCTGGTCTGTTCTTTATTTCTGCCCCATGCTTACAAGTCAACCATCACTCTTGAACAAGCCATGATTATGGGAAAGATGTTGTTAGGCATTCCCATGGATTTACCTTACCACATTTGGTTGGTTATTTCTCATGTGGTAGAGAAACCAGAATCCACTGCTGGGCTGCCTTTTGGAGGTTTAATTACAGAGATAATTGAGCACTTTTTGGGAATAGAGGAAGAGGCAGGAATGGCCATTGTGAAAGCTGCTCCTTTGATAGACAAAATATCCATGAATCGAAGTCGAGGGCAATTGAAGAAGGCTACTTCACCTGCAGTTGAGAACAATCAGCAGCAGCCAGCAGAGGATGAGGCAACTGAAGCAGCCCCCATGAGCACAGAGGAGAAGTTGAAATTAATCCAGAAAAATCAAGAAGTGCTGATGAGGGAAGTGAGTGAGCTGAGACAGGGGCAGCAGAAGCTTATTCGAATGGTGGAAAGCATATTCGAATGGAGTCAAGAAGGGAGAAATGCTTAATTTCAGTACTTCAGCCATGATCCAGACTCTTTTGTCCTTGAAACCAGATTTTTGACAACAAATCTTCAGAATATTTCAAATATGTTTTGTCAACAATAGGATTTGAATTAATGTTCCTGCTGTTTGTTTCTTTTGATTAGGATTAAGTTGTTTTGTTTTACTTTTGCTACTTAGGACTTTGAACTTTCAACTTGGAATGAATGAAATTTCTGTTTTCTTGGAATTAGTAATGTCATTTGCATAATTTGGATTGAGCTGAGTTGAAGTATGAAATTTTAAAGAGTTGTTGTGATTGCCATGTGTTTTTAAGTTGAAAAGTGTGTGAATGGATTTAGTTTGAGGATTGTTGATCTAACATTTGTCTTGAAGAATGAATTTATGAATGAATAATGTGTTTTATGGATTTCCAGATATAGTGGAGACTTAAAACCTGAAGTGAGATATTTGAGCCTTAAACTTTGTCATGAGAGACTTCATTTACTCTAAGGGCTTTCCAAAAGCTCAAGCTTTTTGCACTTCAAATTACTTCAATAACTCCACTTATATTATTTTGCTTTGGGTGTTTGTGAAGTGATGGATGAATGGAACTAGACTTCTGATTCTTAACTTTTATGGTTGAATAGAATGAAATCATAGAAATGATATTAGGCCATTTTTCTTAACATTTGAGCTTGGAATGCCTTTCTTTGATGAACATCATCCTTGGAGCCAAGTTTGAGCTTTATTAGAGCATTCATACTTCTTTATTCTTACCACATCATACCTTTAACCATTATGAATGCTCTTTAGCCTTCCCTAACAGATTGGAATACACTGAAAATATTAAGGAAGAGAAATGAACAACACTTTGGGATTTTGAGGTGAGAAGAAAGAAAATGAATGGAATGAGGAAAAGAAAATGTTAAGGGAAATTGTTGATAAAAAGAAAATCAAAAAGGTGGAAACTGTTTTACTTTTGAAAAACATTCACTTGAGGTTAATTTCAAAAAAAAAAAAAAAAAAAAAAAAAAAAAAAGAAGAAGAAGAATTGGAGAAGGGTAGAAGAAAGTTTATTTCAGTGTTCCAAATCAGTTTTTGAATTCCTTATCCTTCCCTTCTATTACCTTATTAAACCTCATGGCCCCATTACAACCCATTGCAAGTCCTAATTGATCTTTGAAAGAATTTTCATTCAATTGTGAAATTTAGGAATTAAGGAATCATGGTGAAAATTCTGAAATTATTTTGCTACATCATTCCTTCATGGAGTTATGCCAAGTCTAATTCTTTCTTGAATACATCGTTTTTGACTTGTTGATGCCACCTTCTAGAATTTGATGAACATTTACTCTTAATAGGGGCATCTTGAGTGAAACCTTGTGTGCTCTATTTTCTTTGGAGTGAATTCCAAGGTGAGATTTGAAGTCAAAACTTGGGAATGAAATGGAATGCAAAGTTCAGGATTAAATGAAGTTCTAAAAGATGTATGTCAAGATTGATAGAGTTAAAAGCTGCTATTCATTCACATTCATTTCACACATTTGGCAAGTTTCACATCTCTTATAAAATTTTAAATTTTAAACTTTGCTTATGAAAATTTTTGCTCATGGTGTTGACTAATTCCATATGAATAGCTGAAATATCATTCAAATTGAAATGAAATTAATGCTTTTGTATTTCTCTCCTATTTCTTCTATTTAGAAGCATTACTAGGGACTAGTAATGTTGTAGTTGGGGGGTGTGTGATTGGACATCAATTGATACATATTTATACATTCAAATTACACTTGCACACATCATAAAAAGACATAAAATCTATGTTTTGTGCAGATTTCATCTCCATATCTCCAAAGTGGATTGTGTGTTGATTTCCATCACAAGAACAAGAAATTAAGCTACATTGAGGATGTTGAGAAGAAAGCATGCTGCACAACACATCAAAGGATTGAAGCTATTTCAGAAGAAGAAGAAAATTCAGTTGAAATCAGTGCAAAGAAATCAGAATCACTATTCTGGAAATTTCTGCAGCAGGGGATCGTATTCGAATATGGGTTTACTGTATTCGAATATGAGCTTCTTCACAGCAACGAATTCCATGTGACCCCAACTTCCCCACGTGATGTAATCTGCAATCCAGGGAGGGCAAATCAGGAAAAGATATAGGAGAGAGAAGAAGCCATCATGAAGGGAACATTCGGTTAGAGGAGAGAGAAAAGATATAGGAGAGAGAAGGAAGAAAGAAGTGGGAGGAGACCCACACGACAGAGGATACAGAGGGCATTCGGCTGAGATTGTTCAGATTTGGTAGAGAGAGTTTTAGAGAGTTTTTCATTGAGAGTTCAGAGTTTTATATTGGAATTTTAATTCAGCATTGGAGTTTTGGGAGATTTACACATTGAATTCATTCCAATTTCTGTAATCAGATTTTGAAGTCTAAATCCATTTAACTTTCAATTTCAGATTGCAATGTCTTCCAATCAGATTTCCATTTCTGTTTTTCTTCTTTTCAACATGCTCGGCTAAGTTTTCTTGAGCCAAGGCAAGGGTAATGCCCTTCCAATGAATCTCAAGTGGCCGAACTTCATGAATTTACCTTGAGTTTTTATGGTTATCAAATCAATTTGCAGCTGGGTGTCTTAGAACTCATTGATTCAAGACCCGATTAATCCAAATTTGTATATCCTATTGATGAGTTCATAGGTGTTGCTTAACTTAGAACTCTCATGACATTGTTGTATGTGGGTTGCTAGAATTAGAACTCCTATTGTCCTTAAAATAGGTTATGCACATTGAGTGTTTAATCCATGGTTTGTTTCAATTGAAATTAGTTTTCTCAAAAATCAGTACAAATTGATTTGGTAAATTTATAAGCTCTTGGCACTTGAAATTCATTTGGATTGGTATTAAACTTGCCTTGCTCAACCTTTTTATCATTTAATCTTTTAGTTTAAATTCACTTTGCTTTTGGAAAGTTAGTTCAAAATCATCAACCAACCAAATCAGATTTTAATTTTCTATTTTACATTTTTCTGTGAGTAGTGTTTTGCCAAATTAATCTCCATTAGAGTCATTCACTTCATTGCTCCCTAGATCCCTGTGGAAATGACCTGGGACTTACCAGTTATTTTGTGCTTCAACCACACCTTGCACTTGGGGGAAAACTTGTCTTGACTTACCTCACTTAACATTTTCTTTAACTTTGAATTTATAATCTGAATTTTCATTTGAGCTTTTATCTTGAAGTGAGGTAATTAAACAAGAACAAGCACATGCAAACTAGCGTGGGCAGCATTCGTCCACCACATATGGCATGAACGGAATGCAAGAATTTTCAATGGACTTTCCTCTCCAACTATCACCATTATCAAAAATATTATGTATGAGATTAGAGTTCAAATCTCTCAGCTTCCTGTCATACAAATCTCAGAAGTGAATACTAGTTTATATAATAGCTAGGAAATCCCTCTCTATAATTAATTCTTTTGTAAAAGGGGGGTATGCTCCTAAGATGATGTACATATTTCCTAATTAATCCAAATTATACTCAACTAACCAAAAAAAAAAAGCTCATCCATATCTATTAAAATCATATGCTATAATTCTAACAGTTTTATATGAGAAAAAAATGAAACTGTAGTGTTTAACGGGAGACAAAAAAAAAAAAAAAAAGGTTTTGGAATGAGAGAAGAGAAGAGAAGAAGAGAGAACGAATGCATTTAAAAAATAATTCTTAAAATTTTATTAAAAAAAAAAAGAAAAAGTAAAATGTAGACCAAATAAGCATGCCAAGTAAGATTAGATGAGGGAGAGAGAAAATATATTTTTTTGTATTATAGATAAATGACAAAAAAATAATTTTATAAAAAAGTTATAAAAAGAGTATAAAATAATTAAATAGCCTTCAAGAGCGATTGCTAAAAGCAATGAAATAAATTCATTATCTAGTCACTAAAATATTTTTGGGCCACGCTAAACGTAGTTTTTTTTTAAGTAAAAATATTGGCAACTGCTATATAATAATATAATCCCTACTTCTGTTGGCAACCCTCTTGTAGAAATTTTTCTTTGCCTTGGAGAAGTAATTAATTGACATAGCATTTACCAAGTTGCTTTTAATAATTAATTATAAGTAAAGATTAACAACAAACAAGTAGAACATAGCCACAATGAATAAGAAACAAAAGAAAAAGGAAAAATCTCCAATAAACAGAAACAAATTAAGATCAAGTTAAATAGGGGAACTTACGCAGGGGAAGCAGCTACAAAGCAAAGAAATTCCACGCATGAGAAACAAACATAGCAAGCTTAACTGAATTTGTAATTTAAAAGTAGATCAAATGGACTCTAACATGACCCGTGTGTACATGCAGCACGATAAGAGAAGCTAGCAAGCTAGCTAATAAGACCCAGCAGTCATGGTATTAAAAATTGGCATTTGCCTATTACGTAACGGAATCGACGGGTTCCGAAACCATTAAGGCAGCGTTATAGATGATGGAGTGGTAATCATACTGTAATGGTCTGTTATGGTGTCAAAACGATCCCGAAACAACCACTACGAGGGCATTATAAGTCGCTACAAAGGCGTTACAGCCATCATGGTTCTATCGAAAGTGAAAACGTGACCAAAAATTGGGAAAAAAAAAAAAAAAAAAAACCTCATAAAAACCAAAAGAAAAAGTTCGACTTGAAACCCTTTGATATTTCAATAAATACACAAAAAAAAATAAAAATAAAATAAAATTCTATTTTTTTAACAAAACTCTAAACCAAAGTTTGAAAATAAAGCCTTAATTTTTCAACAAACCTCTAAATCAAAGTTTTAAAATAAATAAGAACTCGTGATTTGGGTCATGCAAAAATTAAAAAATTGTGAGAAAAATTAAACTATTGAAGCCTTCTAACTCTAGATCGAGATTAAGCAAACATTCATTTTTTCTGCCGTTCAGCTTTCAAGTTCTAGATTTTGTTATTTCCTTACTCAAATTTCCTCCTCTTCTCTTCTAATTTGTGGATTATTGTTACAAAAATTATGGAATATCAAAGAAAGAAACTAGACAAGCGCGTAGAAGTTGGAACAGGGAACAAAGGGTCTAAAAAAGAAGACTGCAGAAGATTGAAGAAGCTGTAGAGTTGGGGGAATTGGGCGGTGGGTTGGTTTCTTGGGTATTGGACAAATATTGATTATTGTGGCACTTGGTTAACCGAGGCAAATAAATTAGTTTTGATGTATATAATATTAATATATAAATATAACATATTATATTTCACTTAAGCATATTAAATTGTTTCTAATTAAAATTAAATATTATAATTAAATTTTATATTATGATATAACTAGTGTTTGTTTGGTAAAAAAATAAAATGTTTGTGTAAAAGTGACATGTGAAAAAATTTAATTGAAAAAATTAAAAAATTAATAAAAATTGATTTTTTTTGTATTTATTGATAAAGCAAACACTTTCATATTATGTAATTTATATAATTATATTAAAAATTATTAATTAAGCATCATTATTGTACCATACTATGTTAACAAAAATTTTAGTTATACTAAAAATTATATTAAATTATAATTGTAATAAATTTAATTTAATATAATTAATAATATTATACTAATGCAATATATAATTTATACTAGTTATGTTAAACGTTATTAATTTTTTTGTTAAAATTTATTAATTAAGCATAACTGTTATACATAATATATTAACAAAAATATTAACTAAACATAATTATAATAATAAACCAAACTAAACCAAACCAAGTCTTTTTCCACTAGGTGGAGTCGGCTATATGGATTTGTCGACGCCAATTAGATCTGTTTAGGGACATATCCTCCGATAAATCTAGGTAGGTCAGGTCATGTTTAATGGTTTCTTTCCAGCTTCTCTTGGGTCTTCCTCTACCTCTCCTACTCCTAACAATTTCCATACTTTCACACCTTCTAACAGGTGCCTCTGCTGGACACTTTCTAACATGGCTAAACCATCTTAATCGATTTTCTCTCATTTTATCTTTCAATCGGTGCTATTCCTACTTTGCCCCTAATCTCCTCGTTCCTAATCGTATCTTTCCTTGTAATCCCGCACATCCACCTTAACATCCTCATCTCCGCAACTACCATCTTCTGATCATGATTATACTTTACTGCAAAACACTCTGATCCCATAATTATAATAATATAATAATATATTATATAATTTATATTTGTTATATTAAATATTATTAATTAATACCATAACCTATTAACAAAAAAAATTAGTTACACTAAAAATTAAATTAAATTAAATTTATTAAATTTAATTTAATATTTTGGCTATAAAAATATATAACACCAAACACTTATATTTTATATTTTGATGATACAAAGTAATAAAATAACATAATGTTTTATTTTGTATGGTAACAATGCCACTTCAATCAAACATGTGGAGTGACAATAGTGGTACTATTGCTAGTAATAGTGATGATGACACTTTTAAAATTAATCCCAATAATAATAATATTAGTTTGAAACTTGTAACATCTATTGGCACTAAGTACAACGTGAAATATAAATTTTGTGAAAAAAATTATCAAAGAGATTATTACATGTGTAAAGTAATATTTAGCTATATTTAATTATATATTTTAATCATTAAAACATCAAAACTACCTAATCTAGTTGAACTGTGAATAAGAAAAAAAAATCATACATTCAGTTTTTGTTTTCGTTACGTAATATCCGTTACATTCTGTTTCTACGTTATCGCGACTATTACTATTGTAACAGTTGCCACTGATTTTTAAAACCATGGGGTAGCCGCAGTTATCCTAAAATCAACTAATTGCCCAAAAAGCTATGTACCTTCTGGTTAACTGCAGCAGACAAAAACTTCATGCGGATGGGAGGTTGCACGGCAGCCAGAGACAGCACAGCTGCAGGGATTCCCCGGCAAGGACTCCCCACATATAAGCCCAGAGGCAACTGCCGGCGCAAAGTCCTTGGCTTTCAGTTTGTTCTTCCTCTCGCAAATGAAAAGAATCAAGCTCGCAGCGTCAGATTTAGAAATTTCTTTCAACGCAAGTAAAAAATACACTTGAACTATTATTTGTAAGATGATAAATTTCAAAAGATACAAAGATACTATAATATGCTCTCTATTTTATTTATTTATTTTTTATTAAAATTAAAAAGTATGGTAGGATTCTAAATTATTATATTTATATTTAAATTTGAATTAACGACCAATTGTGCTCCACACCGTTATACTACTTATTAGAAAGTGTACTGTAAAATAGTACTAATTGATGAAAAAATCTAACTCGGACACATATCTATATTACTATTAAAAGTATGAAAATATGAAAAAGTTTTTAGATTATAATGTCCTCTTTTTTTTAAATAAATTAAGTTTTATCTCAAAATTCTTTTAACTTTTTATTTAAAAATCTCTCATCTTGTCATGTGAACTTTTTATACAATAATTCAGTTGAGTTATTTAATATTTTAAAATATTTTTTTAATTTTTCGAAGTATATGCTCAATCTTCTAATTTTACTTCTAAATTAAAATTTCGACAATGGGGTTTGAGTATTTTCTAACAATAGGGTTTTACTAATTAAAAAGTTTTGTTAATCTAAATAAATACTAATTTTTAAAAGATTATTTACATTTTTTTTTTTTTGAATCGCAAATGTGTAACTTGGCTACATTCATCCCTTTTCCCTATATTGCACTATTTCATTATAAATGATTCGATTTTAATAATATTTCATTTTTATTTTCTCATTTTAAGATAAAAATACTAAGATTAAGAAAAACTTCTATAAAAAAAAAATAAGAACTTCCCAAAAATTTCTCAAAGAAATATAAATTTTAATTATTATAATTTAATATTGATACATTTAATTACTGATTGCAGCTAAAAAATTTTATAACATATGTTCAATTATTTATATATGGTATTCTTACTAAATTTACATATTTTTAATATAATAAACATTTTTTCTTATGATTGCTGCGTTGTATTCATTAACTTTTTAAAAAATAATAAGAATTTAAGAAAAACAATATTTCAAAATTAACAAGAATAAATAAAAATTATAAATTAAATAAATTGGTAAATGCCACTAGCATATTATCGTTATAGTATTATTTTTTGTGAATAAAATAAAAAATTAAACTTTTTTCCATATGTGAAACCATAACCTAATTTTTTTATTTTTTATTATTATTGTATATATTTGTCTATGACACTTCAATTTAATACATTTTTACAAATATAATCTGTCAAAAATTAATAGTACATAGGCTATTTATATTTATGTTTCAAATTAAATTTTAATCTCTAACGAAAATATTTAATTTGAAACTTGAACAAATACCCTGTAACTACTAATTTTTTAAAAAATTGATATTTATAAAAATGTATTAAATTTAAGTATCATACACAAATTTATACAGTAATAATAAAAAATTTGGTAATAATTTTACATATGGAAAAAAATTTAATTTGATTTTGATTTTGATTTTTACCAAAAAACAACACTATTAAAGATAGTGTGCTAGTGGCGTTTCTCAATTTACTCAATTTATAATTTTTATTTATTATTGTTAATTTTAAAACATTTTTTTCTTAAATTCAAATTGTTTTTTAAATTTGAAAGTAATGCACGCAACATCAAATTCACAAGAAAAAATGTTTATTATATTGAAATATGCACATTTAGTAAAAATACCATATCTATATAATAAATCAAAATGGTGTATATCTATATAATAAAACAAAATGGTTTTTAAAATATGCCTCTTACAACTAAAATCTAAAAGCTAAGAATTATTTTTTCTTTTATTTAACGATTGAGATCATTTTTATATTTTTGACTTCCTGCTTAATTCTTATTTTAGTGGAGCCACTACCATTTATCTCACAAAATAGTTTAGGCATTTTAAATTTCACTATATTTTAAGGATAGAGATTATATACAAATCCAAGCTATTAACTTAAATTTCACTCAATTATGCTTTCTAGGAAGCTGAATCTTCCAAATTAAAACACCATAATTTGTGTTTTATTTTATGGTGCTTATCAAAAATTAATTGGAGTGAGAAAAAAATCAGAACACGTGTAATAACTGTTAAAATATAAAGTTTTGAAAAAAATTTAAAACTCTTGTATTATCATAATTTTTTCGATTTGAACTTTTTGTCCAAAATCTCTACTATATAAGAACCTTAATACTAATTTTGTTCAGAGTATTGCAAGCACGAGTTATTGCTAGTAAAAGTAATTGAATGTAGGTTATACAATTTTTTAGTTACAATTAATAATTAAATGTACTAATATCAAATTATAATAGCTAAAATTTATATACTTTTGAGAAATTTTTGTAAAGTTCTTATTTTTCATTAAAAAATAAAAAATAAAACTTTTTCTTTATCTTAGTATTTTTATCTTAAAAATAAGAAAAATGCTGATGAGACATTGTTAAAATTGAATCATTTACTGAAATAGTGCAATAAAGAAAAAAAAAAGTAGATGTAGCGAAGCTATATATATACTTACAATTCAAAAGAAAAAATTAAATAATGTAATAAAAATTAGTATCTATTTGAAATAACAAAATTTTTTATTTCTCAAGCCCTAGTGTTATTAAGTATTCAAAATCTAGTGTTAAAGTTTCAATTCAAAAGAAAAATTGGAAGATTGAAAATAAACTTGGAAAAATTTTAAAATATATATCTAACTCAACTAAAATTTGTACAATAAAATTTATATGAAAAGATGAGAGATTTTCAAGTAAGGAGTTGGAGAATTTTGGCGTACAACTTAATTTATTTGAAAAAAAAAAGAGGGTATTATAGCATAAAAAAATTTTTCATACTTTCAAACTACTATAGTAGTATAGATATAGATATATAACCACAACCCTGAAGATTAACTTAACTGGTAAAGATCACTAGTTTGAATCTCCTTATAGCCATTGGAAGACTTATCCGATCATTAATTCCAGGGCCTTAGGGGTTAGTTAAGGTGTACGCAAGCTGACTCGAATACCTTGAGTTACAAAAATAAATATATATATATATATATATATAACCACAAATGCTATTATAAATTCAAAAATTTATTGAAATCTACCTATTTCTACCTTTCTTAGGGGAACAATTAATTGAAAGGGTAAATTACACGTGGACCCCCTCGACATTTAAAAATTACATTGATTCCCTTATTTTGAAAAGTTGTAACAAATATCCCTTTTCCTTAGTTTTAATGCTAAATTTGCTAAAATATTTTGTGTGAGGATAATTTTATCCTCAAATTAATCAATTAATTAAGTACAAATAAAATATAAGTATATGCATATATATACAAATTGTAAAATGTATATATATAAAAGTAGATGGTGGTTTTGTGACAGTGAGAGAAGGCTTGGCGGGGGGCTGGGCATCGGCGGCGAGCTGGACATCGACAGCAGGGGATTTCAAATCCTCGTCGGAGGAGGAAACTGGTGCGCTGCCTACTGGGTTAGGTAGAACCTATCAATTGATGGAGCTAAAGCACATCATATTTGACATTACGGCGTCAGCAGAGCTCTAAGAGTAGAGAAAGAATTACATCAAGTTGTGGTGGAAGCCTGAAGAGATGAGGGGGTAGCATGTAGATAGTAATCTTTGCTAAGACCTAATTTCGTGTTTTAACACAAATGGATATCTTATGCATCGCATTAATTGTTTTTAAAGCAAAATTAGATATCCATGTCAACTTTTGTTTCTTTGAATTGAGAAAAATTGGCAAATTCTACTTTAGAATGTCGGCCACCATTGTGTTTATATATATGTAGATGCATATCAAGTGAAAGTGCTAGTTATTTTGTCAAGTCTTTGTTTGTTCCTTAGAATAATTGCTTTCTATAAGTTTACAAATAGTTCAAAAGTGAGATTCAACTAAAAATTTTAAATGATAAATTGAGAGTCAAATCTATTTTTACGGAAATATTTAGCCTCAATCACCATTATAGATCTAAGCTTTGTTTATATACACAGCATAAATACACATACGCATATTAATTTGTATATGTGTTTGTGTATCATCTGCCAAATGTGTGAAACCTTAAAATTGAAGAAAACTCACAAAACCCACCTTCAGGCTTCTCAATTTAGTAGCTTGGCTGGGGATGAATCAACGGCAAATTACTGTGAGTGAGGGTGCATCAATGCCTCCGCTGCCAACTGTAGCCACTACTGCAAAACTAGGGTGAATCATCGCGGCGAATTAACACTGCTACCCCAGAAAATTTTCTGGCGATGAATTGAAAGACAATTTCCCCTAGTCTCATTGTTAGCTGAATTGAGGCACTCATTGTCTTGAGTTTCTTCATCTCGTGCTGGTGGTTCAATGCCAATATGATTTCTTCATTGGAATGGGCGACTCTACCTCCTCCCCTCCTCTGCTGCCGGCGGATGAGTGTATTCTAAATTTTACGGTTTTTTTATTTAGTAAGTGTTTTGAGTTTCATTTAAGAGTATTTTTGTCTTTTACGTAAAAAATTTTGTTGACTGGTTGACTTTCACACTTCCATTAAAATTTAACGGTTCAAGCTAACGAAGGGGTATTTGTTATTAACTTTTTAAAATAAAAGAAGTTAATGTAATTTTTAAATATCGAGAGAGTTCATGCGTAATTATACAAATATTTAGGGGCTCCAAGTATAATTTACCCTAATTGAAAATAGAGCAATAATTAAAGGTCACAGTGAAGAGAAATCCAAACCTCCAACCCAAAGAAAGATTCTTCACATTGATTGGGGTTTTGTTCCCTTCATCTGCTTGAGAAGCAATCCGCGCACTCATTCCCAGCAGAGAACTTGCAACCATCTGATATATAAATAATTTCGTCTATATATAATTAGCTAACACATTTTGAAAAATATATTATGCAGAGAGAGAGAGAGAGAGGGGGGGGTTAGGCTATGCTTCCAGTTCATCCCAAAATATGGTAAATACTATTTTATCATGCAAACTATTGTAATACTAGTCCAATATATTGAAGAACAACCTGCTTAATTAATGACAGACAGCTACCAATTATTTGCATAAATTCACTCAGCACTAAGCAAAGTTCTTTCCTATTTTAATTTATTTAGTTCATGCGAGGGGGAGAACAGTAAGAAAAAGAAAAAAAAATTGGGTTTTAGGCCCCATTTTGAAAGAAGCCCCAAATCTTTAGATATCTTAAATGTTTGATGTAAAAAAAAATAATTTTATAAATATGTTGAGTCTTATAAAAAAAATCTTATAATGCTATATACGAGTTCAGGGGGTTAGAGTGAAAAAATCCACTACATGGGTTGTAATAAAAAATAAAAAGTTGAGATTTCTTTGTACTTAATCCAGTAGTTCTAATTTATTTTAATTAAATTTATTTTTAAAATAAAAATAAAAGTTTAAAAATTTTAATTGAAGGACAATTAATGCAGAATATTAAAGATCACATGTCATTATAGTGTAAAGAAATCCTAACCATTCATTTTTCCACTACAGCTCCTGTAGTAGATTTTTCCACTGCAACCCTCTTGAACCCTATACAGACTCAAAAAATATTAAATTCAATAATTTCGACCCAAAATCCGACGAAACCCTAAAAATCTTAAACAAAATAAAAGGCAAATTTTAACTCAAAGATCAAGTCAAATTTAAAAAAAAAATTAATAAAAATCTACCCATTCTCAACCATTTATTCTCAATTTATCACTCATATTCTCTCTCTCTCTCTCTCTCTCTCTCTCTCTCTCTCTCTCTCTCTCTCTCTCTCTCTGAATAAATTAAGAGTCAACAATAACTCATCCTCTCCATCTTTCCCTCTCTTCAAAACTACACTAATAGTCTCCCTCTCACTCTATCCCTCTCACACGCACAAAGTAAGAAAAATTAATTTTGCTATATATGTAAATCATCTTTTTTTTTTTTGGTAATGGAGGAAATCATTCAGCGGTTTTACCCACTGAGCTACAAACTCTCAGGAGAACTAGCACAGCAACTAGGGATGGGCTTCTTGGCCGACCCGTCGAATCTGATTTGTTATCCGATCTGAATGGATGTGAAATTTGGATTTTTTTTTGGAGATTGGATCGGATTTGGATTTAGTTTTTTAAAAAAATTTGGATATTGGATCGGATATGGGGATGGGATTGCCTCCGCCCCAATCTGCCCCGAATTCGATATTCAATCCGACTCTGCCCCAGTCTGCCTCAATTTGTCCCGATTTGTCCTGAAAAAAATTTGAACAACCCTAAATCATTTGAAACCATAATAACAATATCGTTACTATACCATGGCAAATAATATTCACATTCATAATACTCTAGACTTATTGGACTTCACTACATTATCATTAAAATGAACATTGATAAATTAATTTAAAACAAAAATTGTCATCATTTTGTATTAATTAGGGTGTGTTTGGGAAAGATATTATAAATTTAATTTTTTTTCATACTTTTGTGCAAATTGAAGTTTTAAAAGTTTAATTTATTTCTTTCATACGCAAAAATTAAGAAAACTTAAAGAGGTAGATTTAAAATTTTATAATGTATATCATTTGGGACTCTAAATTATTGAATTGTATTACATTATTAACAAAATATGTTATTATGTATTATTTTGATTTTGGAGATGAATTATTTGGTAGTAATAGGTTACATACAACTTAAGGGCAGATTCGAAGGTGAACAAATGGTTTGGAGTTTTGGATATCCATAGATATATCCGTTCTCCATTTGGAGCGGGGATGAAGGTCCAAAAAAATATCTGTTTAGAGTTCGGAGCAAATTTGGAGGTAGGCGAATGATTTGAAGTTTGGATTTGGATAATGCTATATCCGCCTCCGATCTGCCCCATTCCCATCCCTAGCAACAACCCACCGCCATAACCTCCCACTTAAATCCTGGCCATTGTTAGTGAGAATCGAACCTGCGACCTGGGTATATCACCCAACCCTTAGGCTTAACTCCCATTCCACTGGACCAACCAGGGGTGGGTTATGTAAATAATCTTACATACAATATATGCAATTCCAAAACCATATCAAAATTTATTTTAAATGTGAACGTACACATGATTTTGCTCTAATGGATAAAAAAAAAATTATAAATTAGATTGAACGATAGACTATTTTTCTAACAATAAAGTATGAAGTTGCCATTAGGGTCAACTCGAATGGCTCGTGGGTATACTCCACACAGAAATGACATGGCTCCATTTTTTATTCAAGCGGGATGTGCGTAACGGGTAGCGTATATATCTCAATTTACTCATCAGTTATGTAATTCATTGAGGGGCGCAATAAATCAGTATGGATTCCAAATTATCCGATAAAAAAGTATGAAATAGGAAGAATTGAGCAGGCAAACCGACAAAAAAAGGAAGGCTAAGGGTTCAGAAATTAACTAGGCTTTTGAAGTAATTTTTAGTTCTTTTCAGTTAGAGGTTTTTATGAAAATATCCCTAAAAAACTATACCTCTTTTTTTTTTTTTTTTACTCTCAAACAATCAAACGTGCCTATTACATTCTCGAACTATTCAATTTCATTCCATTTAGTCCAAACACTAAATTCATCAATTAAAGTTAATGGATAGAGTTAGTGTTTGAACTAAATAGAATAGAATTGAATAGTTTGAGAATGTAAAGGTGTATTTGATATTTTAAGAACGAAATAGAAAAATATTGATAACTTGAGAGATATTTTCATAAAAAACTTTTGCTTTTACAAATATTTTTTTCAATTTTAACACTTTATTCATTTTGTGCATCATATTAAAATAAATCATTTTATTTGAATATTTTATTAAACTAATTTTTCTAATAAATAACATATTATTATGACAATTTATTTTATTAAAATTAAAATAACAATTTATGATTAAAATGACTTATTTTATTAAACTAAAATTATTTTTAAAAAATAATAATTACATGTAAAAACATTTATTTTTATTGAAATTAAATTAATTATAAATAAAATAATAACTTATTATTAAAATAATTTATTTTATTAATGATACTTACATATTAAAATAATTTATTTACTAAATTAATATTACAACTAAAATAATAATTTATTATTCAAATAATTTATTTTATTATGTTAAAATTTTTTAATAAATAATGATTGCATCTTAAAATTATTTATTTTATTAAAATATTTTTATTACATCAAATTAATTTTAATAAATAAAATATTAATTTATTATTAAATTTTGTTATTTATTAATATAAATTTATTAAAATTAATTATTATTAAAAAAAATAATATATAATGTTAAATTATATATTTTATTAAATTTAGTTAATTTTATAAAAAATTAATAAAATTAAATATTTTATTAAAATAAAATTAATTACTGTTAATAAAATTATACTGCTAAACATGTTTCTATTTTTATTTCAAAGAAAAAATAATATCTGAAAATAAAAAATTAAAAACAAAAGCTATTAAAGATTAAAAAAAAAAAATAAACTAGATATTGTAAATGAGCCTTAAATTTAACAAAATTTTTTTATTAAAATATCTCTTAAACTATCCCTCTTGTTTTTTTTTTTTTTTTTTTTTATTTCGTCATCAAACTACCAAATGCACTTATTATATTCTCGAACTATCCAATTCTGTCTTATTTAGTTCCAACATTAAATGGAGTTAAGAAGTGCAAACACTATTGTATAGTTCCAACTAAATCATTTCACAAACTATCTAATTCTGTTCTATTACTTTTGTTTGTGTACATTCTGGATGACAATATTTTCTTAGTGAGTGAAGGGCTGTTTCAAGAACCCAAACTTTAAGAGCAAAGAGGTCCAAGACTTGAGGAGGGCAAAGTCTAGTGAGCCAGCAACGACGTTGAGAGAAGGAATAACACCAGTGGTGAGACTGAACTTGCATATTATGAAGTTGAATACTATAGTCAATGCCAAAAATTGTCACCATTGACCTTGCTGTTATTTGATTCCTCCACGAAGGCGCCTCCTTGGTCTTGAACATGTGCTCCATTATTTTATGCGGCTCCTCCTCCTCCTCCTCCTCTTCCTCCTCTACACCACCAACCCTCATGTTGAAATAAAGTAAAAGAGAATAAATAATAAAATTAGAGAAAGAATATAATAACTAAATCGAATAGCAGAACAAGCCATAAATGTGGAATCTGGAGTTGTGTGACTGTTGGCAATGACAAAATTTTGATGGTGAGTTCCTAAAGAAATTTCGCTGCCACTAGTTGGTTATTTTTTTCCAAATTAGAGATTAAAAAATAATCAAATAGAATATATAGTATGCAAAAATAGAGCTAGAAAGACAAAATTGTAAAACATCGAAAGAAAAACAGCAGAACATTGCTCTCCAGAGTTTACAGCTAATAAAAAAGACTGACATCTGTAAGTATATTACAATAAGTTTCGTCAAGAATAGTACTATGAATAGGATGAAAATATAATGTTGAGATGTCATTTTAAATAAAAAAGATGCACTGAGATGGTGAAATACGAAAAAAATAGATGTCAAAATTAAAATAAGAAAGGTCAAAAAAACCTACGAACCGATTCAGACTGTAGAAGAAAAAGCTTTTGCGATAATTGTAGTGCGGTGTTGTGGCGATGATGTGGCAAAGTAAGGCTCTGAACAGAAAAAACACCAGAGAAGAAAATAAATGCAAGAAATTTGATATAGTTCAGAAAGTGGAAGAAAAGAACTCTGGGATAGTTGTAGTATTTTTTTGGTAAAGCAAGGCTCTAAAAAGAAAAAAAAAATACCAGAAAAGAAAAAAAAGCAGAAATTTCTAATGCCATGTTGAAATAGAAGGTGAAAGAAATTTTCGTATATAATATGATGATAAAAAAAAGTACAGCAGAATAAGACGGTAGTAACACTGGTAGAAACTGAACAGATCTGCTGGAAAAACAAAGTTGGCAAGATTTGATAAAAATAAAAAATAAAAGACAATTTGAATTACACCGAATTTGCGTGGCCTAATCTATTTAGGATTGAAAACTGCAAGCTTTGATACCATGTTGAAATAAAATAAAAGGCAAGAAATAATAAATTTAGAGAGAGAATATAATGTTTACATCTTGTCATATATATTATAAAAGTAAATATGAGATCTTTAAATAGGTTTACAATAGGTGGTATGAGTGTTATGTATAATAATATTTTATACACCAAAATAAACTTACACCTCATTTCTTCTTCCCCTCCATCAAGTCTATCCATTGGGTTGGGTTGGTTTTGGTTTGATTTGGGAAAATAGGAGAACAATATGTATGTAGACGTGAGGGTTATGGGTGTGTGTATACATATATATACAGTGAGAAAGTTGGAATCCGGGGAGAATTTATATACATGTATATGTATTATCTCTGTGCACATTACGTAGTTCAGTACAATCCGAGCCCTCCATTTAAGTTAACTAGGATTTTCCAAATGATGTATATTAGGCATAATTGGAATTGTGCTTAGCTTTTCCATATTATACAGCAGAGTTCCATTAATAATCCAGTAGAAAGGGGAATGACCAGCTGGAAACTAATTAAAGTTTTTCCAATAATTTTGGTGGTCCCCACCAATTAATTTGGTATACAATCTATTTCTCTCTCATCATTCAAGCACCCAATAAAATAATAATAATAATTAATTAAATGAATTAAAATGAAAAACAAAATCAAAATGAGAATAAAAGTAAATAAAATAATAATAATTTATCTCTTCAATTTTATTTATTAAAGTTACTTAGAATTTTTGTTTATTCTTTAACAGCAGATTGGTATCTGACCTTACAATCCACTGTCAAAGGTATACTTTACACTCTGTTCAATAAGATTTCTTTTATAGAATTAATTTAATTTTAAAATTTGGAACTCTTTTCCCCTAATGGCAGGTTCTGCATTTGCAGATGAGGGAAAATAATTGGACGATTAATGTTAATGATAATGGCCGATGGAATATGTGATATGACTTGTAAGAAGATGAGACATTGATATATTTATTTGAGGTGAGGTAATAATGGGTGTCCGGCAAATAAGATTTCCTCTTACCTGCGTGTGAATAAACTCTGAATATTGGCAAATATGAGGGTTTTAATGATTTCTTGTCTTCTGTCCCTCATCTAGCCTTTATTTTAATTTATTTTTGGTGAAGACTTTTGGCATTATCTGGTTGTTATGGAGATTATTTGCCCCCTAGGAGAGTGGTTTATATAATATGATGACATGAATGGACATGTTTTGTGCACAGTGGGACCATTTGACTTTCTCCTTGAAAACTTTTGAGAATCTTGGAATGGGAACAGGAAGAGGTTGTTGCATCTACTCTCGGCCCCTAAGTTTTTAAAATTTTTTGATACTCTCATAAATTTAAAATTTTTTTTCTTATAATATAGTTTTGATCTTCCTTAACTTTTAAAAATCCTTTAACACTCTTATAAATTTTAAAATTTTTTTGTATAATATAATGTTTGGCCCACCAAATTTTATAAAATTTTACTTTATTCTCCATTCATTACAAAAATTTTTACATTGATTCATCTATCTAAAATTCTGGATCCGCCACAAATGAGGTTGCAATTATATTGTGGTAAGCACTTCTTGAGAAGAATTGTTTAGGACCAAGTCAGGTTTTGTTGAACGCCTAATTAAGCCTGTGTCTTGATAGACAAAGTTAAGACTATTACCTCTTGCTCTCATGAACATATGTAATATGTGTGAGAAATGTTTTCTTTGTTTATTAGCTTAGATTGATTTTCCCATTTCTAGTTGTTATACTTTTGGATGCACTGTTAATAAGCATCACAAACTACAAATAAAGGAAAATTAAATAAAAATTAAACAAATTCAATCTGAACTCAATTGAATAAAACCAAAAACAACCAAAATTGAATAAACCCATTTGCCTCTTTCACCTAAATGTCCACATATGATATTCAAAATATTCACACCATCATTCCCAAAAACTTGAAAAAATGAAAACATTTACCTGAAGAAGAAGGGCAGTTCTTAAGATGGGTTCGAGGAGGGATTGGTGGAGATGAAGCAAGCAAGTTCTTCCTTACCATCATTGATGTATATACGTTTATAGATGTACGCACGTGCACTAGAAGTATCTTCTCTCAATTGGGTATTCTTCAATGCTACATGGATTCTTATTGTCCAGTGCATCCGTGGATAAAACCAAAGAGAGAGGGAAGGGTCAATGCTACTCCTGTCATGAGGCTTTTGCTTGCCTCAAAAGTGATATAGTTTTGTTTTTTGGCACAAAATACTAGGATTAATTTCAAAAACTTTCAGCTCCTTTACTCGACAGCAAAAAAAATTATCTGCAATCTCAATCTGAGCAAGCAAGCCAACAATACATCAATGCATCATCTTGTCAGCTGAAGCAAATTGTATCTGAAGTCTACACCAACTCAACCTCTTTTAAGTAGTCTACTTGAGAAAGTGGATCATCTAACTACAATTCTCATAAAATGAGCCAACCTTTTTAATAATATCACTGATCTTTGCGTCGATCCGTAGTTGGGCAAAGCTTTCCTCATGGTTTTAAAAATAGGTAACAAGTGGTCACAGTAATGTGAACGTAGGATATAATGAAAGTTATGTAACAGAAACAAAAATCGGAAGCATGATTCTTTTTTTTCAAAAATTTACAACTTACCTAAATTGGGTAGTTTTTTATATTTTAACAATTAAAATGTATAAATATAAATTACTAGTGTTGTTTAATGATTTTATATGTATTAATCCATAATGTCATATATAAATATGACTTTTTTACGTGAAATAAGCTCACACACACAAATATATATATATTAAATTGTTTCTTATATAATAATTAACACAACAATAAATGTTCAATTGTTAAAGTAAAATAATATATCAATCTAGAAGAAAATAATCCATTGATAATAATAAGTAGTCATAGAAACAAAAACAATAATCGTAGTCCATTCTTGTAAATACTAAACAAAAAATAAAAAGGAATAATAACACATAAATAAATTAGATGAAACAAGTGATATAGTCATAAAAGTTACCAAAAATGAGTGTCATGCAGGCGCGGTTACTTTTTGAGAATTATCATCCCATCTTATGCTATTAGATGTGATGTTGTTATTGTAAAATTGATACCCACCAGGATAAAGATATTAAGGAGGGTATTGAGAGGTATATTGAGGGGGACATTGAGAGTATAAGGGAGATATTGAGAAGGGTAGCCGTAGGGGTCAAAAGTACTATATAGATGTAGTAAATTATATGATGGCTCACTATCACTACCTTATGAAGACTCACCAAGTGAAATCCCTCCAAAACTTAAAAAATTGTCATTAGAAGAACCTCCCTCTGACTCATATTTTTGTATCACCCTACTTTGCCTTAATCGTCCTCTGCTTTCCTCAGACTCATCCATATGAAATGGATGCTGTGGAGGCATTAGTATAAGTTCTTCTATCTATTCGTCATTCCTAAAATTATACATTCTTATTTCTCTTTTGTATGGTTCTGGGATCTCATGATCACCAACAACATTACAACCAGCATCATCACCATCACTATCACCACTACGAGGGCTCAAGCCACTGTCTTCATTACTAGGATGTAGACTAGAGCTTGTGCCATGAACATCATGTGAGGGGGGGTCAACATTACCACTATCAATAAGTTGATGTATTCTTAATTGAAAATCTTCATCTGTGTTTAACAAACAATCCTCTTTCTCTTCCAACCACTGATTTTGTGGATCATCTTCCTAAAAAATATGGTCCAAATTGATTAGGTTAAAGCTAGTGTTAATTTCTAGTTGGCTTCTCCTCATTATATGCTTTATCATCAATCTTATATTATAGTGAACAAAAACCAATTTGTGAAGTTTGATATACTTTAACCTATTCCTTGTTTTACTGTAGATTAGGCTAAATGTACCTCAATTTCTTTTATAATTTAAGGAAGATGTTGTTTGGTTCAAAACTTTAACAGCTATACGCCGTAACTCGGGAGCACTAAAACCTTGAAGAATCCACCACTCCACTATAACACATAAATAAGTTTAAATTAGTTTAAGATAAAAGTATAACAACAAATATATTAAATATATTAAAATAGTAGTGAGTAAAATTTAAAATGTGCATACTAGAGTTAGTTCTCATTATGGATCTTTGGACCACAGGTTAACCAAACGAGCCTTGTTTATTTCTAAAGATAAGTAACTGCAAAATATCTTAAGTTTAGTAAGTGATTTTTAATCATAAATATAAACTAATTAAATTTTTTACGTAAATAAATAAGAATAATTGTCACTTACCTAATTCATGGCTAAAATTTGATTATCTAATACTGGTTTTAATTTTGTGATTACATGTTTTGTTCCATTCAACACTTCCATTAAAACATCAGGGGGAGATTAAATCCTATATTGAAATTTGAGATTCAAAAAAATATCCTGCCATGTATATAAAAGTTAAAAAAAAAAGTTATTGCAAGAAAATAAATGAAAAAAATGTAATTTAAGAAAAACAAAAAAGACATTTATACAAAAAAAATATATATATATATAACAGTTGCATGTAAATCGTGATATAAGTGCAAAACCAAATGACTATCAATTATCTTCCAATACTCTTGATAGTAGCAACAATTATTTTTAATTTCCAAATTTGCTCCATCCATTGCCTCATATATGAAACCCATGGTAGGTTTTTCATCACCATCCATTAACCTTGGTACCTTAACAGGTTCATAATCGGCGTTACTATTTTGCAATGCCATTTTTTAAAACCATAGCTCTGTTAAATAGTTGTTCAATTTTGCTGTTAACCTCGACGTCTCAATCTTCTCTTCCGGTAAGTATCCTTTGGTTCTTACCAGAACTGATTCTGGAAAGACCGTGATACTGCCGGCCTGTTACTCTGAACTGACTGTGTCGATTGTCGAAATCTTGCTGTACTATTACCTTGAGGGCAGTTTTTAGAGATATGGCCCTGTTACCCACAAGAGTAACACGTCAGCAGCCCTGACCTTTGCTTAAATCGTGACTCAAACCACTGCTCAGTTCTTGCCGGTGCATTCCTCAGTGGGCAGTGATACTTCTTATGCCCCAGTTGATTACATATATAGCACACAATTGACCCTTGAGACTGTACCCTGCTAGTTGTCTGAGTAGGAGCCATGCTCCTCTGCTGGAAACGTTGTGGCTAGAACTCATTGGGTCCCTTCCTGTTCCTTTTCTTGTGCCTGCTATTTGACTGAGGAGGAACACTCTTACTCGGCTCATTTTCATTCATCATCCTGACATCATTCAGGTCCTTCTCAATGGTCATAGCCCGACTAGTCAAGATCTTGTAATCATCCAACCCCAGTGGGACAACTCCACTCCTGATGCCTACTCGTAGACCCCTCTCAAACCGTCTACACTTGTATCTCTCTGTGGATACTAGTTCTGAAGCATAAGTGGAGAGAGAAGCAAACTGACGCTCATACTCCAATGTTGTCATGTTTTCCTGAGTCAAGGCTATAAACTCGTCCCTCTTGGCATCCCTGAGAGCCATAGGGAGAAAGTGCTCACGAAATAACTCCTTAAATCTCTCCCAAGTCAAAGCTACCACATCCTATGAACCCTCTACAGAGCTCCACCACATAGTAGCATCACTAGTGAACTGAAAAATGACGAGGGAAACCCTCGTCTAAATATATGTGATTTGAAGAGTCTTGAGAATTTTCTCGCATTGGCTAAGAAAACTCTCTGCAACATCGGAGTCTGGCACTCCATCATAACTGGGAGGCTTCATCCTCCTAAAATGCTCCAAGGAACCCACCGGCTGACTAGAAGCTGGTAGAGGTCCCATTTGTGCTCCACCTCCTGCTAATACTGCCATGGCTGCCGTTATTTGCTGCATAAAAGTGGCAGGATCAAATGCTCCTGGTGTCTGAACCGAAGGCTGTCCAGACTGCACTTCTTCCTGCTGTAGCACTGGAGCCACACCTGGCAGAACCTTAAACCCTGCAACTGCATTAGACCCCTGCTCACGGGTTAACTTTAGATGTACCCCTCAACTGGGGCACCACGGCCTAAACTAGCCTGAACTCGACGGCCACGACCGGCTTGAACCCCGCGACCCCTAGGTCGCCCACGTCTGCTACCCTAGCAACTGGCGCAACTCTCGGTACCATCGAGCTAGAAACAAAGAAAAACAAAATTTAGAGTTTGAAATTTTAAGGCCCAAAAAATTAAATCATGCATAACACATTTCATAACACATAACCCCAAAATCATAAAAAAATCCCCATTGTCCCTAGGTATTCCTAAACCTAGGCTTTGATACCAAGCTGTCATGCCCCAAAATCCACGATCGGGGACGTGGGAATGAAACCCAAAAAAATAAATATCAAACCATGAAAAATGTACCATATCAGAGCAGAAGCTAATTAAAGTAAGTATTTATTCAATTTCTTAAATATTCAAAATACCTTTAAAATGCCCTAAAAATGGGCAACAAAACCATGCCACAAATATGGACCCAAATCAATACTCCATTAAAATTTAACTATTGGAATGCAAAATAAAACAAATCATCCAGCTATAACAACCCAAGACGACTAGCTAACCCACTGGTCCATCACGAGCATCAGCCCTTGCATTACTAACTATAGTAGGTGGTGAGCACTAAATTTCACATGTGCTCAGAAAGTGTTTATAAAATAATATTTATTAATCATGTAAAGCTATTAACACTAAGCAATAAGAATAAAATTTAAAATCTTAAAATTTTCAAAATATCAATATTTAATCATTACATTCATATTATATAGTTACTTAGCCATAATCCCGCAGTCTCATGCTAAAGAAAAAATAAATCATATCGCATCATTCATATCACCACACATCAATATCATACTATGAGTCAGGTATTCTGCAAGTTTAGTCTATGGCCTCAGAACTAAACCCAAAATAAATTCCCAGGCCTAAGCCGTGGAGTACAACTAGTCCCGCAGTCCTAGATGTACCCATCACATCCCCAGGCCTCAATCATGGGGTACAATTGGTCCCGCAGTCCCAAATGTACTCATCACATCCCCAGACCTCAGTCATGGGATACAATTGGTCCCGCAGTCCCAAATGTACTCATTTGCCTTAGTAGGCAAACCGGTCCCACAGTCCCGGTACTAAATATACGCTAGAATAAGTCGTATATACATTTCGTAAGTTTCTAGCCTATTGGTTATGCTAACCACCCTGCGCAAGTTTTGGGGCTTTCAACCCTTAGGCTCTATAACCCACTCTTTCTAGTACCCTTAATGACCCCAATAACCCAAAAATCAAATCTCAAGTAATTCTTTTAATTAACAGCAGAACATACACAAAAGTTCTCCCTAATTTGATCCTTTTTGTGTTCATCATTTAAATCAATAAGTCTTATGAAGTTAATTCTCTTGGGCCTAAGTTTCATGTTGCCCATCTATCAATATCATTCTCATTACAACATTTATCAAATAAATCATGTGCAACCATATTCAAGAATATATATACAACTAGCTTGATAAACAAAATTTTATATCAAGCATGTCATGACAAAGAAATAGTCAAGACTTAAATTTTGGTAATTCATGAAAAATAGAAAATAAAATATTTTATACAAATTCAAAAGCCTAAAATACTTATAATTAACTCTAGTTTCATAAAAACAAAATTTAAAATTTATTCATAAAGCCATATAATACAAATTTTAAGAATACTAAATGGGTATTTCTGTTAGAACCATACAGAATAGCTCACTTTCACGATTTTTTATAAAATCCATTTTAAATCAAAACATTTTAAAATTTTTACAAAAAGCTCATTCATATATCTAGTTTAACATATACAATTTTCAAAAATTATATCAACCTTTATTTATACCTTTTATACCAAATACATGATTGTTATTAGCACAGCAACATAAACCAAGCAGCCCAGTTTCAATATTTTTATAAAATAAATTATTAGTCAAAAAATTATAAAAATTTTACTGTAGAATATCTAACATGTCTAGTTTTATATATAAAATTCTTAGAAATAAATTTAATTTCTAGGTATCATTTTTATACCAAAAATCTAACTCCTATCAGTGCAGCAATTTAAAACAAACAGTCAACTTTCACGATTTTTGTAAAATCCATTTTAACTCAAAAAATATGAAATTTTTACTGGATATTAGTTTGGATATGTACTCCCATATATAAAAATATCAAAAATTAATTCGACTTCTAAGTATGAATTTCATATAAAAACAGTGTGCTGATCCTAGCATAGAAATCCCAACCAATCAGTCAAGTTTTACTATTTTTAATAAATTCATTTAAATTCCAAAAATTATGAAATTTTTACAGGAAACTCATCTACATGTCTGATTTAACATATAAAAGTTTCAAGAATTAAATCAATTACTAAGTATGATTTTTATGAGAAAATAGTGTATCCGTTTAGTGTGAAAGCTCCAAAATTTCACATAATCAAGAATCAATTCATAGAACAAGTTTTTCATCTCTTGCACATATATATATATACATGACATGATAAAAAAATATATCAAATAAAAACAATCCCACCACCTCACTACACACGTAGATGATCGATGCGTATTGCATTACTACCAACTCAAGTTGGCCTTCTAGAGTGATTTCGGCGATCCTTTTTTTTTTCGAACTTAACTCGGGACTTCGTTCGTCTAACACCAATTTCTCTTAATAGGTATGATTGTACCAACCTCCTCTTATTAGAACTTTTGAAACCAAAATAGAAGAATAGCGGGAAGGAGAAAACTCTCTGGTGCAAGTTATGTGTGTGAAGAAATTGATGGGAGGTGAAGAAGAGTGGTTTATGATCACATGTAAAAATATTTCATCTTTCCCTTCCATTACATGTACCATCATAACTTACCCATCAATACACCTCTAAACCATAAATTTCTAGCTATAACTGTTTGGCTTCTCTTATGACAATAATTTCTTGTCATAACTCCTCCTCCCACTCTCACACCCACGTATTCCTAGAACCCCTCTCTTGATCTCCTTACACCACATTAACTCCTTATCACTCACTCAGCCAGTAAGAATGCAGCTCCTTCCCCCCAATAAATAGAAAACACATTCAGTTAATATATATATATATATATATATTTAAATATACATTAGCATCATACAATATATGCACACACACAACCGATTAAATAAATATGTCACACATAAAATAAATAAAATAAAAGTTTTTTTTTTTAAATTTTGGATTCTTACAATATCTATATAAAAAATTAGCTCATGATTTGACTTTATATATTTTCAACCGTTAAATTTATTCAATGGTCAGGATTACTTTTAGTTTCTCTCAATTTTAGTTGTCTCTTACTCTTTTTATATTTTTTTGAATATTTTTATAAAAATTTTTAAATTAATGTTTTTAAAAATGCGATAATATTTATAATAAATAATAAAATTTTACACCTTTATTAAACACTGTATAAATATTTTAATCTCTTTTGATTAGTGATTTTAATTTTTATAAGTTATTTTTACAATTTTTCATGTAGGTTTGTTTTATAAATTTATATTTGACCTATTTGCAGGTCAAATTATATTTATGTATCTTTGGGCACGGGCAATTTTCAGTATATATATAAAGAGAGAGCGAGAAAGAGAAAGAGAGCTAAAGAGAAAGAAGGAGCTGGGGGGAGGAAAGGAAGGAGCAGGAAGGGTACCTGCAGGCGGAGGGTAGTGGCAGTTGGCAACAAGAGGCAGAGGAGCATCAGCTAGGGATGGCAATGGATCGGATCGGGTGTGGTAGGGTATTGTCTATACCACCCTCAAACCCTTCGATTAAAAAAAATATTTGGACTAAGTGAGTGCTCGACAGGTATTTTTAACCGACTACCATCCCTTGACCTATCGGGTAATTAGATACCCATCAGGTAATTAAGTACCCATAACCTTAAAATATGATGTTGTTAAATCGAGAATAAGGATTAAAATATTCTTTGAATATAATAACTTTATAAGTAATTTTACATCTAAAAAATCATCTTTAAATAAAAGTGTAAAATATTTTTTTACTTAGTAAAATTTGTTATATTACTTTTATAAAAATAAAATTTAAAAATAAAAATCTCATATTTGATCTCATCTTATACCTCAACTATAATTAAGTAAAAGAAAAAAAAATTGTGTTTATTTGTTACATTGAGAACTAAATCTTAAGTCTAAAATAAATTATTTGATATTAGAATCTTGACTTATTTTGTATTAATTAAATGGATTCTGTTCTTTGGACAAAATAGATATAAATTTTTTCTTTTATGAATTGATGGTATTATTTGAATATTTAGAAATAAATATTTAGTATAATTTAGTATTTAGGCTAGTAATCGGGTAATTTGGACGAGTAATTTGATAATACTCGCTAGGTACTTAATAAATAGATAATTAGTGTGGGTAATTTAGTTGATAATCAAGTAATACCCATTGGGTACCTTATAATCAAGGTAATCAGGGCGGATTTGGGTAATACCCATCGGGTACATTACATTTACCATTTCTGTACCTGTATCATATGGTTATTTTATTTTTATACCCTAACCCGCCATATTACCTGTAAAATTTAAAAATAACTGCATTTATCGGATCGGAGTCGAACGGGTACCCATTTGGGTTGGTTGAAATTGCCATCCTTAGTAGCGACAGTGCAGGAATAAAGGGTGGGGAAGGGAAAAAAAGAAAAAAAGGGAGAAAAAAGAGAGAAATGAGGGAAGAAAAAAGAGGTTCTAACACAGATTATAATAGGACTATTAGCGACTGCTTTTGGCAGTCACTAAAGCAATCGCCATTGACTCTTTAGCAACTACTTTGAAGCGGTCGTCCAAGTTTTACCATCGTGAATACTCCTGCCGCAGATCATTTACAACCCCTAACTTAACGGCTGCTAAAACTAGTTGGTGATGTACCTTTAGTGACCAACAAAAGCTATCACCTGAATATTTCCTCTACCAAAACTTATATTTCTAGTAGTGTGTTGAGTATGCCATCAAGTTGGGTTATAAAAAAAGTTCACTTGGTTGAGTTTCTAGATCAAAGCAATAATCTATATAGAGTACATGAGAGATCTAGGTAGCAATCCACATACAAAATTCTTAACATCAGGCATGAAAATTCTAACTAGCAACCCACATATAGAGGATGTTTGGAGTGTAAAAAAAATTTCAAATTTTAACAAAAGTAAAATTTTTTTGAATTTCGAGTATAAAAAGTTATTTTGAAATGATCGTTAGATGTTTGTATCTGATTTAATATAAAGTTGTTAAAATTGTATAAAAGTGATACATAGCAAAATTTTAGTAAAGAATCTTAAGAGCCTTTAGAGTTTTGTGGAATTTTTTGATACAAATATTAGTCCAACTTTTAGGTAGAACGGACCATTAGATTCTATTATAATGGATTTTCACAGATTTTTTAAAAAGTTAAACTTTCTTGTAGTTTGAAAAAGGCAGAAACTTTTGAAGGTTTTTGGAGTTTTTTGACATTTTTTGGAGCTCCAAATGGCATATTGTGCATGGAATATACAATCTAAAGTTAATCTAGTAACATCAACTAGTGATTTCAAAGAATCAAAACAAATCAATTATCATTCATTATAAATCCAAAGAAGATTGAACATTGAAGTACGAATTACCTTAAAAATTCACATACATTATCTACTCTCCTTAATTTGAATCCAAGCAAGATGACTACTCAAGCATAGATGAAGAGAAACTTAAGCCTATATTCAAATTTGACATGTTTAGAAGAGAAATTCAAAAAGGAAAAATGAAATCTTCTTCCAAAACAGAAAAGATCTATTTTCTTTGTAAAACTATTATTCTACTTTAACTCTAAATCTATATATGAAAATCTATATTTAATCCCTAATCTCTAACTCTCCGTAATTACTATTGATTTATAGCGTAAACTAATTGTTTGGAATGACCAAAGAGCCCTTAAAACTAATGGAGAATTATAAAAATCTGCAAAAGACTCGCATGATTCGAATAAAGGTGCATACAAGAGGGCTTTTATAGTCATATTTGAATAAGGGCTCTAACCATTTTCTTTACTTAGACAAAAATTAAAGTTACAAAGTTTGCTCTTCCTTTGTTGTTTGACCAAGGGTGTGAACAAGGGGTTGTTTGAACCCTTTTTCACACCATCTCATGACTTAGGAAATTTTCTAAAGCTGAAAATTGCTTCCCTCATTGTTGCTCAAATCAAGTTGCGCACAAGGGGTTGTTTGAACCCTTATTCGCACCATAGCCATGCCTTAGTTTTTTTCTTGGCTTTTTAATGAACCACACTTCTATTGTTGAACCTTGGTGCGCACCATGCCCTCTATACTTCATCTCTTTCTCCTTTCTAAGTTTTTTTTTCCTTCCTCTTTTTGCCTTTTATTCACATGGGACTTTTCGATTTACATTTTTATGTTGATTAGGCCTCCAATTACCTAGATTTAATTCCTGAAAATTACAATCAACGCAAAACATATGTGTATTAGAAATATGCATTAAAACTAAGTTTTAAGTGAAAAATATGCAACAAAACTACGTTTTAAGTAAATATATTTATGCAATTAGCACATCAAAGCATGTATAAAAATGCAATATTATGTGCTAATTAGAGGTTACCAACAATGAAGCTAAGTATGAGGTTCTTTTGGCTAAACTTGATGTTGCTCAACATCTCTTTAGTCAGAACATCTTGATCAAGATGAGTCCCAACTTGTTGTAAGTCGATTAAAAGGGAAGTATGCAACAAGGAATAAAAGAATGGCAAAGTAATTGGCTTTTTCCAAACTGAAGTCAGAAGGGTTCAACGTCACTGGGATTGAACTGGCTAGAAGAGACCATAACACTCATGTTGATGCTCTAGCAATGTTGGCTGTATCTCTATGCCCTAGGCTAACTAACATAGTTTTCTTTGAAGTGTTACAAAAGCGAAGTGTCAACAAACCTGAAAAGTAAACTGCATTACATTGGGTCCTTGCTGGATGGATCTAATTAATGCTTGTCTAAAAAATGACATGCTAGCCAGGACAAGGTGCAAGTAAGGAAGCTTCGTATAAAGGCAACAAGGCCTTGGTTTTTCCTGGCAATGATTACACTTGAAAAGTGTAATTACAAACTCCATATTTTGAACTTAATTCATGCATTAAAGCAATAAATTTAAGAGTTTTGTTATTTTTTATCACTTATGGAGTTTATTTCCTAAATTATAGGAAAAATGATGAAATAATGATAATTAGTAGTGATGAAAGTGATTTAGATGATAAAGAGGACACTATGGTCCGGACACCCCCATGGGTGGTCCGGACGAGGTCAAAGGCTAAGCTGGAAAAGTAAAGCAAAAATTAGAAGAGAGGATACTATGGTCTGGACCACCTGTCAGGTGGTCTGGACCACAACGGGCTACACCATGCGATTTTATCAGTTCTTTTTAGAGTTTTCTGCTATCATTATAAATATTAACATTGTATGGCTATGTTGACAACTTTTATTCTACGTCTTTTCATACATTTAGAGAGAGTTTATGGTGATTTGATGTGTGGAGAATGTTTTTAAGACTTGGTGGAGCACTCGTAGGAGTTTTAATAGTTTTCATTGTTCATCGTTTCGCATTAGATTTGGTTTCGAAGTACGGTATGTTCATTTACTAATTTAATAATATCGTCTTTTCAATTCATTGATTAGTTTAGTGATTTGTTTGTTATTATGCATCTTGAAATCATGCTAGCGTAAACTTATTCTTTTTGATTCAACGAATAAAGGAAGGGTGGGTTGTTATGAGCAATGGGATGTACGTAGACCTTTCACATGGTTTGTGAAAACTCATGCATAGAGATCTACATATTTCAAATCTGATTTCATGTGTTTCAAAAACTTTTGAAAATGAAAACCCTTGACTACATTATATGTAATCATTGGTAAGGGTTTTCAATTAAAACTTGGTATTGATATTTTTGAACAAAACAAAATTGGATTTAAACCTAAGTAATATCAAAGAATGTTTTTCCAATTTTATAATCCTAAATGAGAGTATAAAACTGAGTTTTGGGAAATAATGAACTCTTAACAAAGATATCTTTCCAATCTATTTGTTCCTTTATGTGAACTTTAGATTGTAGTTGCATGCACATCACTTTGTGAAATGATTAACCCACCTGAAACTGAGAGTTGAATCAAGAAACTTATTTGATAGTGTGATTGTTATTTGAATTGTTCCCTTAGTTAATTAATTAGTTGCTTTGAATATTTGAATGTGTTTTCTTTGTTTGATTCATACTTTAATTGAATTTTTCATCATTATTCATTATTCTTGTTGAACCCAAAATATTTTCTGAATTCCACCTAATTAAATAATTGTTAGTGAATTGTTTTTATTTTCTAAAACCTAGAAATTTAATATTCATCAAATTTTAAAATTTCATTGAACTTAGAATTAATAATTTTTGTCACAACCTAGAAACTAAACGTAGGTTCCCTGTGGATTCGACCTCAGCCTCATTGAGTTAAAACTACACCGCACACCCTTGCACTTAGGGGTTTGTTTAGACGCAATGTTTAGAAGTAGTCAGACAACAAGCTATATAGAAGGTCTTTCGCAAGTCCCTATCTTCTTTGTGTTCATCCTGACAGAGTTTAGAATTTTCTTTATGAGATACATGAAGGGGTTTGTGGACCATGCACTAGGAGTAGATCCTTAGCACATAGAGCTATTACTCAGGGCTATTAGTGGCCACAAATGGGTAAAGATGCTCAAACTTATGTTCGAAAGTGCAAGAAACATTAGAAGTTATCTCTTATTCCTCATCAGATTGCTAGGGAGCTCAATCCCTTGACGAGTCTGTGGCCATTTTCATAGTGAGGTCTTAATATAATGAGACCTCTACCTATTGCCACTAGAAATAAGAAATAGTTGGTGGTCGACACAAATTATTTTACAAAATGAGTAGAGATAGAGTCCTTGGCCCACATTAAAGATGTCGACACCATTCGATTTATCTAGAAGGACATCATTACATGGTATGGCATTCCTCAAACATTTATTTTCTGTTAATGGAATACAATTCGATAGTTCTCCATTCATGGAATACTATTCAAGGTATGGAATCAAAAATATCTACTTATCACCTATCTATCCTCAAACTAATGGGCAAGTTAAGGCCTTCAACAAGATTATTCTCAATGGGATCAAGAAAAAGTTAGAAGCTGTTAAAGGAAAGTGGGTTAAGGAGCTACTAATGGTTCTTTGGACCTATAGGGCAACCTCGTGGAGATCAACTAGCGAGACTCTATTCTCTCTAGCATATAGGATGGAAGTTGTTTATCTGCTAGAGGTCGGCATGCTGACCATTCTCATACTCACCTTTGATTAGAGGGAGAATGACAAAGCTATGGGCTTAAACTTGTATCTGATTGATAAAAACAGGGAGTCAGTTGCTATCAGACAGGCAACCTACCAATAGAAGATACAAAGTAGGTTCAATAAGAAGGTCAAGCCTAGAGAATTCAAAGTTAGTGACTATGTTCTCAAAAAACTGATAGGAGCAAGGAAAAATCCAACAGAAGGCAAACTTGGTGCCAATTGGGAAGGACCTTTCCAGGTTACTGAGGTGTTCAGGTATAATCCTTACCAGTTGGCAAATCTAGAGGGAAGACCAGTAAAGAGGCCCTAGAATACAACTCATTTGAAGTTTTTCTGTGTAAAGGATTTGTAAAGCCACAGTTATTATTGTTCAAATTTACTTATTCAATGAAGCAATGCAAAAAAAGAACTTCAAACTTTGATAAAGATATTCAAAAGGATTAATGTCTAACTTGCTCAAGCCTAGTTGTTGAAACTGAAAAGGATTTTCAAAAGGATATTCGAAAGGATTAACGTCCAACTAGTCCAAACTGAGTTGTTGACATTCAAAACTTTGGTCTAATCACTGACCAGGTGCTAGTTAACCTAAACTTCTATAAGTTTTCAGGTTTGATTGGTTTTGCTCTTGTCTATATGATAGCCGAGCTCTACTCCCTTAAGCCAAGCATGTTCAAGCTGATTGGTTTAGTTGGGAAGGATTCTCAAAAGGATATTCGAAAGGATTAACGTCCAACTAGTTCAAACCCAATTATTGACATTCAAAACCCTTGTCTAATTATTAATGAAATGCTAGTCAACCTAAACTTCTATAAGTTTTCAAGTTTGACTAGTTTTGCTCCTATATATATGATAGCTAAGCTCTATCTCCCTTAAGTCAGGCTTGTTCAAGCTGTTTGGTTTAGTTAGGAAGGATTTACACCATTCTGACCATAATAGACGAGGTTAGCAGCACAAAAAGATTAACTTCATTTCACTCCAAGTAAGTAAAGCCATTGAAGATTGTTTTAAGTTTATATACTTAATCAATTCCTTACTCCTATTTTTAATGGTTGAATACTTCACTTTGATCATAACATTTGTGGTCTGATAAGTTTTATTATAAAAAGATCTTACCTTGGCTCAAGCATGAGCAGGTTAGGACTCATTTAAAAGCATTATATTTCATAAGTTCTAATTTCAAAAACGTATACTTTATATAAAGGACCTTCATAAGGCATCTTATCTTCAGATGAAAGATAAGACTTCAATTTCATTTCATTTCAAAAGGTTCAAGTTTAGAATTGATGTACATTTGAAGTCTCTTGACAAAAGAAAAGGAAGAGCAAGTACAAAAGAAAAGGAAAGACAATCAGGCTTTAAGCATTCTTGGTCATGGCAATTGAAGTTTTCTTGGGGTTCGAGGTAGGTGTTTCCTTGGCAACCTCCATAGGATCTAAACTGCAGGTAGCTTAGTTTTTTGTATTTTAAGCTACAATATCTACCTCTAGTTCACCCCTTGCTTCCTTATTGCTCCTCCTATCTTAGCAGTTGGGGTTAGAGAAGGTCTCTCAAAAATAAATTGGCGAATTTTCTCCTTATGGTTTGGTGAGGCTACATTTTTATAAAGTTAGAAAATTGTCTCCACCCCAGCCTTGACCATTACAGCTTCCCAGTCATCCAAAAAGTAAGCATTATGAATGTCAATGAACTAGTTGAGAAATTTAATTTGAAGATCTTCAAAGTCCTTGTAGGTCTTCTCATCTTTGGCCTTATAAGCTTCATCATTTTCTTTTATCAGTTCATCTTTTCTTTTAACCTCATCCTTCATCTTAGCTTGCTCGGCCTTAAGAAGGCTCAACTCAGTATCCCTGGCAGCAATGATCCTATCTTTTACAACCATCGCCACCATCATAGAAGTTAGCTGCCCCTTCAAGATGTTCACCCTATCTTGAAAAGGACCCAAAGGTAAGCTCGGAAAGAGCTTTCCTTGATTTGGCCAACTTAACTTGCTTCTTCATTTCTTCTTCAGTTTCAAGGAGCTCAAAGATTCATCTTTTGATACGTTGAGCTCAATTTCATCACTAGAGATCTTATCTTGTGTATCCTTGAATCGAGTCATGAATTTAGGGGCATAGAAAGAGCTTTGCAATAGAAATAGAAGTAAGAACACAACTTCCCAAATTAATAAAAAAAATATGTTAAGTTATAAAGGTTTACCAACATAGCTTGCTTGAGGTGATTGTTGAGGAAATCTTTATGAGAAGTCCTCCTGATCCTCTTTCGGTTAACTAGAAGAAGGACTCCCTTGGCATAAGCCAATATAACATCAGAACCCATGAAGACAGACTCATGAATGGTCATATCATAGCCATCAGGATGCTCCACACTTGGAAAGAGGATCTTTGGGAAGAAGGATGAAATATCCTAGATATGGTTTCTTAGGAATGTCTTTGCTGGGTTCAATGATTAGGGAAGAAGAGCGTTGTCCTGACCACAAGCATAAGTAGTGCTCAGGGAGTAATAGAAGGAGTGATTACACTTGAAAAGTGTAATCGCATGGCCTTTGTTTTAGTTTAAATTCATGTATTTTCTTCTTAAATTCATGCTTTTTATTAATTTATAAGCTAATTATGTTTATTTTTCTTAATTGTAGTGAAAAATGTTCAATAAATGCAATTGGGAGCGTTAAAAACGAAGAAAATGACGAAGAATAGCATAAGGTGCAAGTGTAGGAAGGGGGTGTCCGGACACCTTCAGGACACCCGAGTGCAAAGAGGAAATTGGACCACACTACGGTCCGGACCCCCTCATAGGGTGTCTGGACACCTGGACACGCGAGACTCACTTAATGTTTTGTTTTTAGGGCTTTCTTGGAGGGGTTATAAAAACTCATGGAGCAGCCGTTCCAAAGGACTTCTCCTCTTCTTTTCCTCTGACTTTTCAATAGATTTTTAGGGTTTTTAGATTCTTTATTTCTTTATTCTTTTGTAAGATGATTTCAAGACTTATTATTGCCGTTTGTCGAATTGCTTCGGTGTTGTTCGTCGTACGTCGTCATTCTTTTGATGCATTGAAGTACGGTATTTAAAGTTTTGATTTTAATAATAGTTTCTTTTGATTCAATCCTCAACTAAATCTCTTGCTTCTTGAATATTTATTGATTTATTTGAATGAATGTTGATTTAATATTAGAGTAGGTGTATTTTCTGCAAGTATAAGTTTTTGTCCAGATTTCTTCATCTAAAACCATCTATTTTTTAGATTGATTTATTGTGTGATTGAATGGATTCTTTAACTATGATAGCATAGGTTTCTGTTCCTTGATTTAACTTCATAGGGAGGGTGGAATGGTTTATTTATGTTTGCGCTAGGTTTTCGTAGATGATTACACAAACGCGTGAACATCTACGAAAACTCTTCAAATCTGGTTTTGATATTTCAAGAACTTTCGAAAACAAAAACTTTTGATCATATTCCGGTAATCACTGATAAAGGTTTTTGAAACTTTAATTTTCTTGAAGAATCTTGAAACTAAAAACTAGGGTTTGAAATCACAAGTGTCCTTTTAAGAAAAATTTTTCCGATTTCATAATCCATAAGACGTGAGTATGAAGTCGTGTATTGTGGGTTTTTAAGGAACTTTAACGACGACATCTTCCAATTGATTTTTTCATTCGACGTGAAACTTTAATTGGTAACCGAGGCACAACGTAAATTGATTTCATTCCACCTGAACTTGAATGTTAAATCAAGGGTTTTATTTCATTGAATTTAATTCATTAAATTAATTGCTTGTTTCTTGCAATCTTGATTAGTTTAGAGAAATTTCTTTAATTCTTGAATTCACACTTCAGCTTTTTTAAATCAAAAAAAATTTTTATTTAAGAATTTCTTTTCTTTGCAACTTTCTTTATTTAATTATTGTTTAAGTTTAGTTAAGTTTTAAACTTTCCAACTTTCAAATTTAGGTAGAGAACTTTTAAAATTCCCAAGTATTTGAGTTTTGAATATTCTTGATAACTTAGAAACTAAAACTTAGGTTCCTTGTGGATTCGACCTCAGACTTACCGAGTTAAAACTACACCGCACAACCTTGCACTTGGGGGGTTAGTTTAGATGCACATCCTAATAGCGGTCAAGTTTTTGGCGCCGTTGCCGGGGAACCAATCTTAGTTTTTAGGTTATTAGAATTTTAGGATTAAATTTAATTTAATTAAAAAAAAACTTAAAACCTAAAACTTAAAAATTTCCAAAAATTTCCTAAGGCCCATAGCCTTACTTAGTGGTCCAGACACCTAGGTCTTTGGTCTAGACCATAGTTCATTCATTTAATTTAGCTTTCTTAGCTTATGAGCTTTTGGACTCGTAGTGAAGACAATCGATTAGAACGTTCTGAGTTTCTAAATCCTCTCTTTGAACTTGAAAATTCTTTAGGAGAATCTCCAAATCTTAGAACCTCTAATCCAATCTTAGAAATGGCTGAGGAACAAGCTGTTGCAGCTAGGCGATCCATGAGGGATATCTTGCAATAGAATAGGCACACTTTGGAATCCTGTATAGTGTGGCCTGAAAACCACACTTTTCACTTTAAACCAGGGATGATACAATTGTTACCTACCTTCCACGGTATGGATTCAGAGAATCCATACGACCACTTAACTCGTTTTAGGAACATCTGTGTCACCATAAAGGATCAAGGATGCCCATTAGAATTAGTATTTCTTAAGCTCTTCCCTTTTTCATTGCAAGATAAGGCTGCTAGATGGTTTGAATTCTTACCATCTAATTCCATTCACACTTAGGATAAATGCAAGCCAAGTTTCTAAAGAAGTTTTTTCCACCTAATAGAACTGATGCAATACAGCATCAAATTTTGAACTTTGCTCCGCAACATGGTGAGACGTTCTACCAAAGCTAGGAGAGATTTAAAACTCCTCTACATTCCTGTCCTCACCATGGATTTGAAGTTTGGCGCTTAGCTAGTATCTTTTATGGATCACTCACGCCACAATTAAAACAATTTGTGGAGACAATGTGCAATGGGCAGTTTTACGATAAAACTCTCGAAAAAGCTTATGAATACTTCAAGTTTTTAGCTGAAAATGCACAAACATGGGACACCACGGGATCTCATAATACTTAGAATGCTAGTGGTTCCTCTATTCGAGGTTTGCATCACTTAAATGAAACTGATGACCTTAAGGCAAAACTAGCAATACTGACCCGAGGAATTGAGACCCTTAAGATTAAAAAGGACACACCAGTAGTCAAAGAACCCGTAGCAAATGTCTATTATGTAGCTTGCGATAGCCAATCTCATAGAACGGATGATTGTCCTAGTATATGCCAATGTGTAGAGAAGTTGTGCAAAATCAGTTATCTAGTGAACTCCCTATCCATGCTATAAACCAATACCGACCTCCATATCGTGGACAAAATTTAGGAGGAAATCTGTATTCTGAAACATATAATCCGGCCGTGAGGAACCATCCAAATTTCAGTTAGAGAAATGATGGAGCCCAAATGCCACAGCCTTATCATGCTCCACCCCCTCCAATTCCTCAAATTCCAGTCACCAATCTAGGATTGTCTCAGAATGCGGGACCTTCACATCATACTCCATACATTCCTCCAAATAAGAGGTCCACGGAAGAAATATTTCAACAGTTTATGAACACACAATCCACATTTTGGGCTCAAAATAATAGAACTTTGGACGATATTAAGGGGCAATTGACTCTTTTGACTCAAACTTTGACTGCACAACCTAAAGGTCAACTCCCTACTCAACCACGTCCAAATCCAACTGCCCAAGTGAAAAATGTTGAAGGGTCTTCCAATCTGCCTAGCAATATTGAACAGGTACAAAATATCACGACGCTTAGGAGTGGTAAAACTATAGATAAAACCATTCACCTAAAACGGTTGAGGTTAGGGGAGAGTTAGAACCTAAGCGGATGTTGGAAGATAATAAGAGGGAAGTAAAACAACCTATAGTCATGGAAGAAGAGGAGTCTGAGAAAGAGAAGAATAAGGAAGAGCAAGGGGAGAAACAAAAGGGAAAAGAAGGAGAACCAATGTTAGTACCTAGAGAATACGTCCCTAAAGCACCATTCCCTCAAAGGCTCTTAAAAGCTAAGAGAGAAGCTCAAGAAGCTAAATTGCTAGAGGTGTTTAAACAAGTAAAAATCAACATACCTCTTTTAGATGCAATTAAGCAAATCCTAGTGTACGCAAAATTTTTGAAAGAACTATGCACTGTAAAGAGGGGACTGAATGTTAAGGAAAAGCTTTCCTAACTGAACAAACAAGTGCTATTCTTCAATGTCGCACACCCCTAAAATATAAGGACCCAGGTTGTCCTACTATTTCTTGCTATATAGGGGAATTCTTTATTAGTCGAGCACTTCTTGATTTAGGAGCTAGTGTGAACCTACTTCCCTATTCAGTGTACGAACAACTAGGCTTAGGAGAGATAAAACCTACCCGTGTGACTTTTCAACTCGCTGATAGATCTATTAAAGTCCCACGAGGTATAGTTGAAGATGTACTGGTGCAAGTGGAAATTTTCTATTTTCCAGTAGATTTTATAATCCTTGATACCCAACCACTCACCAGTCTATCAGCGCCAGACCAGACACCAGTAATTCTTGGACAGCCATTCCTAGCAACTTCAAATGCCTTAATTAACTGCAAGAATGGATCCATGAAGATGTCTTTTGGTAATATAGAATTTGAGACGAACATTTTTCATGTGACTTAACAACCAAAAGAGGTGTCTGAGATACAAGAAGTAGATGTAGTCGAGACCATAGTACAAGACTACATTGATTGTGAATTTTTTGAAGACCCTTTAGAAAGGGTACTGTGTTGTGATGTGGAGAAGGGAGATCCTATGATTCATGGCAAAGTGAGGAGAATGATATACGAATGGTTAGACATTTGCCCTATAATGTCCATTGGTAACTGGGCACCAACGTTCGAGAATTTGGGGCCACCCCTTAATAAAGCTCAATCATCAAATGTGAAAGCCCCAAGTCCCGATAGGAAACCTTTACCTCTTAGTTTGAAATATTCTTTTTTAGGCGAATGCGAAACCTATCCCGTAGTTATTTCCTCTGAATTAACTACTGATTAGGGGTGCATACTACTAGAACTCCTACAAACCCATAAGAAGGCATTGGGGTGGTCAGTGGCAGATTTAAAAGGTATAAGTCCACTCTTTTGCACACATCGTATCTATTTAGATAAGGGTGCCAAGCCAGTCCGACAAATGCAAAGAAGGCTCAATCCAAATATGAAAGAGGTAGTACGGGCTGAAGTATTAAAGTTGCTTGATGTAGGGATAATCTACCCAATTTCTAATTCCCAATGGGTAAGTCCCACACAAGTAGTACCTAAGAAGTCAGGTATTACCATGGTTCGAAATAAAAACAATGAGCTAGTCCCAACAAGAGTGCAAACTGGTTGGCGAGTCTGCATTGATTATAGGAAACTCAATGCAGTCACTAGAAAAGACCACTTCCCTCTTCCGTTCTTAGATCAGGCTTTAGAAATAGTGGCTGGACGTGCGTACTATTGCTTTCTAGATGGCTATTTAGGCTATAATCAAATAGAGGTAGCTATAGAAGACCAAGCCAAAACTACATTCACTTGTCCCTTTGTAACCTTCGCATATAAACGAATGCCGTTTGGCCTGTGTAACGCACCTGCCACCTTTCAACGCTGCATGATTAGTATATTTAGTGAAATGGTAGAAGAAATCGTCGAAGTCTTTATGGACGATTTCTCTGTCTATAGAGACTCATTCAAGCAGTGTTTGCAACACCTTGATCTAGTGTTAACACGATGTGAGGAGAAGAACCTTGTGCTTAATTGGGAAAAGTGTCACTTTATGGTGACACAAGGCATAGTACTAGGGCACATAGTTTCAAAAGATGGCATCCAGGTAGATCAAGCAAAGATAGAGTTGATACACAAGCTTCCCACACCTCAATCAGTAAAGGACATCAGATCCTTCCTGGGGCATGCTGGTTTCTATCGAAGATTTATTCAGTCATTCAGTGAGATTTCCAGACCCTTGTGTCAGTTACTAACACAAGACACCGCATTTGAATGGACTGATCAATGCCAGCAAGCTTTCAACACACTCAAGGGATGCCTAACTACAACTCCTATATTACAACCTCCTGATTGGTCACTACCCTTTGAACTCATGTGTGATGCGAGTGACCATGCTGTTGGAGCCGTGTTAGGACAGAGAAGAGATAAAAAGGCGCATGTAATTTATTACGCTAGTAAAACTCTTAATGATGCGCAAAAGAATTACACGACAACTGAAAAGGAATTACTAGCAGTTGTCTTCGCCCTTGACAAATTTAGATCATATCTCATTGGTTCAACTGTTGTCGTTTTTACTGATCATTCCGCACTCAAGTACCTGTTGACCAAACAAGAGGCCAAACCACGATTAATTCGATGGATTTTGTTGTTGCAAGAGTTTGACCTTGAAATAAGAGATAAGAAGGGTGTGGAGAACGTGGTGGCAGATCATTTGTCACGCTTACCGGTCAAAGCCTACCCCAAAGATGATGTTCAAATAAATGATAGCTTTCTGGATGAACAGTTGCTTCACGTGCAAGCAATAACAGCGTCCAACCCATCTTGGTATGCTGATATTGCTAATTACTTAGTGACAGGTAAAATCCCAATTGAATGGAATTCCAGGGATAGGAAGAAATTCCTTAGAAATGTGAGAGTTTTCTTTTGGGATGATCCGTACCTATTCAAATATTGTCTGGATCAGGTTATTCGATGATGTATTCCTGAATGGGAAGTTCCAGGAATACTGAAGTTCTGCCATTCTCAAGCGTGTGGTAGACATTTTTCCACAAATAAAACAGCTGCCAAGATTTTACAATGTGGATTTTACTGGCCTACGTTATTCAAGGATGTACATCAATTCTGTATCACTTGTGATCGATGTCAACGTTTAGGGAGCTTGACCCGAAGGAACATGATGCCTCTATCCCCTATTCTCATGTTAGAAGTATTTGATTGTTGGGGAATAGACTTCATGGGCCCTTTTCCAATTTCTTTTGGATATGAATTCATCTTAGTAGGGGTTGATTACGTGTCTAAATGGGTAGAAGCAGTTGCAACTAGGACGAATGACCATAAAGTAGTGCTCAAATTCCTCCATGAAAACATATTTTCACGTTTCGGGGTACCTCAAGCAATAATTAGCGATGGAGGAAAACATTTCTGCAATCGACCAATAAGAACTCTACTGCTTAAATATGGGGTGGCACATAAAGTAAGTACTTCTTATCAACCCCAAACAAGTGGCCAAGTAGAGCTAGCAAATAGAGAGATCAAACAAATCTTAGAAAAGACGGTTAATCCTAACCGCAAGGATTGGTCACTGAGATTGATAGATTCCCTATAGGCATATTGTACTGCATACAAAACTAGTCTGGGAATGTCACCTTATCGATTAGTTTATGGGAAGCCATGCCATTTACCCGTAGAATTAGAGCATAAAGCTTACTGGGTGATTAAACAGTTTAATGTCAATATTGATGAAGCAGGGCTACACCGTAAACTACAAATTGCAGAAATGAAAGAGATATGAAATGATGCCTATGAAAACGCCTTAATTGCAAAGGAAAAGATGAAGAAAGTACATGACCAACACATTGCAAGACGATCATTCCATGAAGGTCAAAAAGTACTTCTTTATCGATCACGATTGCACTTATTTCCGGGTAAACTACAATCTAAATGGTCAGGGCCTTTCATTGTAACACATGTATCGGACCATGGAGCAATTAAAATTGAAAACCCGAAGAATAGGCATCGATTTAAAGTGAATGGGCATCGATTAAAACCATATTTAGAGAAGTTTGTGGGTTTAATCGAAACTTGGGATCTTTTGGATCCCCCTCCTTATGAATAAGTCACATTCAAGAGATTCTTTATTGTATATTAATTAGAATAGTTACTAACGTTATTTAAAGGTTAATTTTTATTAGGAATATTAGGTTAATTTTATCCATTTTATTTTAGGTTAGGATTTATTATTAAAAAAAAAATTGGACTGCCAGTCCAGACACCCCATTGCCGGTTCAGACCGCAGTGGGCTTCCTCCTCAACCAGTCTGGACACCCCGACGCCGGTCCGGACACCTGGTACTTCAAATAAACTGATTTCTTTTTTTCTTTCACCCGATTCCTTCATCTCTCTACCTCCCACGGCCAAATCCTTCACACCCAAACTTTCCCTTCTTCAATCTAAGCCACTCTAGACCGTGGATTAGTGAACTCTTTGGGATTGTGCTACATTTTTCTGTATTTCTTCAAGCTTTTGGGTTCTTCACGTGAGGTAAGTCTTCCTCTTCTTCCATGGAAGCCCTAACTTCAAGATTGAAGGAGATAAAGCTCATCTTCTCAAATTGGTCTGAAATTTCAATTCTTTTTGGTTTTTAAATGATCTTTTCTCCAACCATGGGACCCATTAATCTTAGACAATGAAATTTCTTGTCAAGCATAGAACCCATTCTTGGGACCTCATGCCTCTCCACGGGTGGAAGAGTGGTTGACCAAAATGAGCTTTTGTTCGCTCAATAAATCTCCATTTCATGCTTAATTGGTATTTTGTTCAATGATTTTCAAAGGTAGACCCCAAAAATTTTGGGAAGACACTATACCCACCACCATTGGAGGATATGAATTAAGTCTTGTTCCCATGAATAACTCACTTTCATTTTAGTTAATATTCTCATGTTTAATTAGAAGTGGGCCACTGAATTTGTGTGGACATAGGAATTGTGCTAATTATGTTGCCAAAATTGATTCTTTGATTAGTGCAATGCCACCAAAGACAAAGCAACACGCTAATAGGCAAATTGGAACACCATCCTATGATAGTGACCGATTTTGGGGAGAGGATGCAGAAAAACAGTATGGTGATGTGTGGTGCCACAAACCCATGGTGGTGGAGAGGGTTTGGTGAATTAATCAATTCTATAGCGAGGAATTTCTACTCCTCCAAAATTTTGAGGGCCGACAATGGTTACATATTGCCCAATTCCAAGCTTTGTGTGTCTCTGATGTTGTGCATGAATTCTTTGCCAATATTCGCAAAGATTCTATAAACAAGCGAAAAGGGAGAGAGCAACTCACGGGATGGGTCCGTGGATTTGAAATTAAATTGACCCCAACGGATTTTGTTGAGATATTTCAATTACCTTGAGTGCAACACCCGGAATTTTCCTATCCCTATGAAGGAGGCCCACCCCTGCATGTAATAGCACGGGAAGTCTTGACTGACAACCAGAAAGGGGCCGGTGAATATAGAAAGCCACTCTCCGCTTTAACCGCTAAGTACTGGGCCCTGCACATATTCTGCTGCACCAATCTTTTGCCCCAGAATAGGAATTCAGACTGTAATCCCGCACGAGCCCGTTTGATCTATGCTATTGGGACAGGAATGACCATAGATTTACCTTCTTTTATTTGGCACCGAATTGCTTTTACCTTTGAACAAAAAGAAGGACAATCTGGCATTCCTTTTGGTGGAGCTCTTACCGAGATTTTTCGGCGGAAAGGTGCACAGATATCCACAGATTTGCCTATAGCTCCCCGACTTCAACCTCTAACGGCCACCTCATATACAAAATCTAGGGGGAATGTGGCAAAAAGTAAGAAGAAGAAGCGACCAGAAGAGAGTAGCTCTCAGCGCCCATGGGATGAGGTGGAGGAAAAAGATGATGAGCCTGACATTTCCATGGCAGAACTGATGGCACAACTAAACCGCATGAAGCACAATCAGGAGGTGGATCATAGATTGCTTTTGAGTTTACAACATACACAAATGGCTATGCAGCAAGAGCAACAGACATAGACTCATCTTCTACAGGGCATCCTAGATCATCTTCGTGATTCTCATCATCCTCCACCACAGGATTAGAGGAGACCTTTCTTTTGTAGTTCTTTCTTATTTTTGTTTAATTATCAGTGGACAACAGTTTTGCGAGTTAGGTGTGAATTGCTGGTTTAACTTTGTACCCCTAAACTCAGTTATTTCTTTTATTAGCATGGGAATGTTGTTTTGCTTTTATTTTGTCCTCTTTTATTATACTTATGTTAATTTTGTGGATTAATTGCTTCGTGCTTGCAGATATCTATTGTCTCATGATTTAAAAGCTTTACTTGTGTGATTTATGAAAGTACAGGTACACTCTAACTACTTTGCATACGGATGTTACTCCAGATACTAATGTGGGTAATGTAAGGGGTCACAAGCGTAAGTGAGATGTTTTGGCAATTAGTAGTAGGGATGAGAGTGACTCTGAGAGTTCCTCTATGAGTTCAGAGTGTAGTTTGAGTTCTTGGCATGACATTTTATTTATAGAAGGTAATCCATTACCTTTAGCTGAATATGTTCCCCCATTTTTCGCTTTAGCCCCTCATCAATTTTTTGAGGCAACCTGGTGGCTTGAAGTAGACTTAGAGATAAATGTTAGAATGGAATGGCCGGAAATTGTTATAGCTCAAGAGTGGCCTGATGCCCCACCCACTGACTGTGACCACCTATCTATTACGTCATCTGAGGATTTCTATACTTGGGAGGATATGCCAACCCTTGAAGATGTGCCTGACGAAAGTGGTAAGTACGATGATAGTGAACTAACCGCGCAGCTCATTAAGTCACCTTCATCGTGGGAGTTCTCACACATGATTTCTCCTTTTCTTTATGATGCACTTACTTCAATTGATGACGACATGAGGTATTATCCACGCTTTTCTTATTTTTTTTTCTATATTTGTCTTTTATTGTTTTACTTGTCCTTATTATCACTTTCCCTTGTTAGTTAGGTTTTCATGACACACATTAAGGACAATGTGTGACTTTAGTTGGGGGGGTGTATAACTAGTTTGAGGATGGTAATAATCATGGATATAAGGAATGTTTTGATTTTCATTTGTGAGGAGGTAACTAAAATGAGAAATTGAGTATAAATTTTTCAAATGTCTAGTAGACTTTTTACTTGAGATCAAGGGAACTTCAGTGTGTTAGGGAATAGAGTCCATGAGACATAGTCAATCAGGTATGTCAAGACACAAATGGAGACTTAAAAACCTCTCTTTTGTGAGACTTTGAGCCTAAAACCGTTATTTTTGAGAGGATTGAATACAAAGCTCGTTATTACAATTTCTTTCATCTCACATATTTCTTTTATAGCTTCATTATGTTTTTTTGCTTTGGTATTGAATGCAACAAGTTACCGCTTTTCAATTGCATGAATGGATCATTGATTTTGAAGAAATGGTGATGACCTGGGGAATGATGTTAGGCCATCATTGGATTATTCGAAAGACTTATCCCTTTCTTTTTAAAATTTTTGCCTTTGGAACCAAGTTGAAGCCTTTCAGAATAAAATAATCTATTAAAATTTTCTTAGACCCACAATTTTAACCTTTTTTACCTTAGATATGTAGGAGCCAACCCTTGCATGCTTTGGGATGTCTTGGCTGTGTTTGGAGAGGTAGTTAAGAGGCAGATTGGAGGCGTTAAAAAAAAATTATATAGATATGCAAGTGAGGACATAGCTATATGTGAATTAAAAAAAAAAAACAATCAAATCAATATTGGTATTTAAGGAGTAGAAGGGAGAAAGTTGGGGGGAGGATTGTACTACCACTTTAATCTTAAAGGCATGCACTTTGATTTTCCATATCCATTGTTGTTTAGCCATCACCCCTAAGCCCCGTTACAACCTAATAAAGACCTAACGGACTTTGGGTGAAAATCATTTCTAAGAACATTGATCCATTTCATGTAAAAGATTGTGGTTTTATTGTGTGTGCATTAATACATTCCATCCATGAAGCTATATATTGTTCTATACTTCATTTGATTATTTCATTCCTTCATTGGGGTTCATTGCGATTATTTGAATTTGCATTCTTGCATGAACCATGAGAGTAAACCTCATCGAGTGAATTTTTATTTGAGAGTGAACATCCAAGCGAGATTTGAAGTCAAAACTACAGTCTTTGAGCATATAGGATAGGCATGATGATTGGATAATATGAACTTTCATTCTGGACTTTGCATGATCAAAATAGGAAGAGAGTCTCATTACATTAGGAGAATTTATGCAAGAATTCAAGATTAAGTCACCTATTTCATAATTGAAGTTAAAGCATGAGTTATTGAAATGATAGTTTACCATCCCTTAAGCTAGTCTAGTAATTTTGTGGGTAGATTCACTACAAACCCTCACGAGACTTCACTCGTCCACTAGGGGAAACCAAGGGGTTTAAAAGGCTTGTTGCACGTTGCTAAGTGTAACCGTGTTTCCAACGAAAAGAGAAATAGGATAATAGTTGGGTAGTTTAAATAAAGCCATTGCTAGAGACTAGCAATACTCTAGTTGGGGGGTGTGATTACACTTGAAAGGTGTAATCGCAAGGCCTTTGTTTTAGTTTAAATTCATGTATTTTCTTCTTAAATTCATGCTTTTTATTAATTTCTAAGCTAATTATGTTTATTTTTCTTAATTGTAGTGAAAAAGGTTCAATAAATGCAATTGGGAGCGTTAAAAACGAAGAAAATGACGAAGAATAGCATGAGGTGCAAGTGCAGGAAGGGGGTGTCCAGACACCTTCACGACACCTTCAGGACACCCGAGTGCAGAGAGGAAATTGGACCACACTGCGGTCCGGACCCCCTCATAGGGTGTCCGGACACCTGGACACGCGAGACTCACTTAATGTTTCGTTTTTAGGGCTTTCTTGGAGGGGTTATAAAAACCCATGGAGCAGCCGTTCCAAAGGACTTCTCCTCTTCTTTTCCTCTGACTTTTCAAGAGATTTTTAGGGTTTTTAGATTCTTTATTTCTTTATTCTTTTGTAAGATGATTTCAAGACTTATTGTTGCCGTTTGTCGGATTGCTTCGGTGTTGTTCGTCGTTCGTCGTTCGTCATTCTTTTGATGCATTGAAGTATGGTATTTAAAGTTTTGATTTTAATAATAGTTTCTTTTGATTTAATCTTCATCTAAATCTCTTTCTTCTTGAATATTTATTGATTTATTTGAATGAATGTTGATTTAATATTAGAGTAGGTGTATTTTCTGCAAGTATAAGTTTTTGTCCAGATTTCTTCATCTAAAACCATCTATTTTTTAGATTGATTTATTGTGTGATTGAATGGATTCTTTAACTATGATAGCGTAGGTTTCTTTTCCTTGATTTAACTTCATAGGGAGGGTGGAATGGTTTATTTATGTTTGTGCTAGGTTTTCGTACATGATCACGCAAATGCGTGAACATCTACGAAAACTCTTCAAATCTGGTTTTGTTATTTCAAGAACTTTCGAAAACAAAAAATTTTGATCATATTCCGGTAATCACTGATAAAGGTTTTTGAAACTTTGATTTTCTTGAAGAATCTTGAAACTAAAAACTAGGGTTTGAAATCACAAGTGTTCTTTTAAGGAAAAATCTTTCCGATTTCATAATCCATAAGACGTGAGTATGAAGTCGTGTATTGTGGGTTTTTAAGGAACTTTAACGAAGACATCTTCCAATTGATTTTTCCATTCGACGTGAAACTTTAATTGGTAACCAAGGCACAACGTAAATTGATTTCATTCCACCTGAACTTGAATGTTAAATCAAGAGTTTTATTTCGTTGAATTTAATTCATTAAATTAATTGCTTGTTTCCTGCAATCTTGATTAGTTTAGAGAAATTTCTTTAATTCTTGAATTCACACTTAAGCTTTTCTAAATCAAAAAAATATTTTTATTTAAGAACTTCTTTTCTTTGCAACTTTCTTTATTTAATTCTTGTTTAAGTTTAGTTAAGTTTTAAACTTTCCAACTTTCAAATTTAGGTAGAGAACTTTTAAAATTCCCAAGTATTTGAGTTTTGAATATTCTTGATAACTTAGAAACTAAAACTTAGGTTCCTTGTGAATTCGACCTCGGACTTACCGAGTTAAAACTACACCGCACAACCTTGCACTTGGGGGGTTAGTTTAGACGCACATCCTAATAGCGGTCAAGGAGCAATGAGCTGAGTAAGAGGATCCTCTCCTATTTTTTGCTTTTTCTTCTAGAGTGGATCTTCTTCCCCTTCTCAGGAATGCTTCCTCTGGTCTTTAGAAATATCCTTGATCACAACTCTAGAAGCTAGTTTCTTTGCAACAACCAGCTTTTCTTCGGACTTCTTCTCTTGACCAGCTTCCCGGGCAAGGGCTTGTTGTTCAGCTAACCTTTTGAAATCCCTCTTCGGAGCCATTTCTTGCACGGAGGGCTCAATATGGTTAAGATTACTTCTTCTTCTTCTTCTTCTACCTCAAGTAGTTCTCTGAGAGAAAATTCTTGGCAGGAGAGCTCAACTCATTGATGAATACGCACAAAGGGAATAGCAAGTGGAAGCTTTGGGTGATAGTGTGGATTCTTTAGTTTGTAATATGCTTCCTTCTACTCGGGAGTCCACTTAAACCACTTTAAAAGCTTATCAGTGGCCTCTCCAATGTCAAACCATTGGGGAGAGAGATGAATAATTTGTAACTTGGCGTGTAGTTAAACAAAACTAGTGCAAGATCCTCGTCAAGACTGGCCATCCAGCTCCCCGAGACAACGCAAACGTCCTCTTCAAACCACTTTATGTCATTCAGAAGCATGTGCACCAAAGGCCTCTCAAATCGAGACTTTAGGTACCGCCTATCCTAATCCCTCTTAGCCTTCTAAATGTTGTAAAGAAAAAGTAAATCTCAAATGGTGATGTTGTAACTATACTGTTGGCCCAAGGTTTATAAAGTTAGTTTTATAATTGATTTTGATGATGACAAATATTGAATTAAATTTTCACAATTAATTTTCAAATAGACATTGTATGAAATGTTACAATTCATTTGATAGATTCAAGATAGTAGAGTTAGAAGAGATTGATATTAATTTTTAGATATTTTCACATAATTTGGATGAAGGAATAAAGGAATTTCAAAGTTGAGAGTAATAGAAATCAAAGTAAGATAAAGATTTGAACTAGAGGTTAACTCAGATAAGCAGAGAAATCAGACACATGTCAGTATATAAATGATAGCTTAAGATCCAACGGTTCAATTTTCATAAAATTTTAATATAGTAAACTAGACTTCCATATCTACAACTTTGTCAAAGGGAAATTTTTTGTGGATCTGAAGTTAAGATATCAACAAATGAGTTGGAATATTAGTCATTACAAAAAAGATCTTAATTCTGAATTCTGGAGCTAGTCTTAGTTTTTGAGACATAACTCATACTCTACAACTTTAAAATTTCTGATTTTTGGTGTGTGAAAAGAAGAGTCAGAAAGCTACAACTTTTGTAGTTTACGTCTCTTCTAATTCTAAAAGTATCATAGTGAAACAGAAGCTTAAACTGGAAACACAGATTTAGAATGTCAGAAAAGCTACCAGAAGTTGGTCTGGGTTCAGAAACCATATCTGATTATCTAACTATTGGATGGAGCTCAAATGTTGGCATGTGATAGCTGACTTATATATGTATAAAGTCTTTACTTCGAGACAATGTCAGATTGAACGTTATGAGGGTGAAAAGGGGTCACAAATGTATCTCAGAAAACCTGAAACTGAAAGACAGCATTGGAAGCAAGGAAATTCAATTTCTTTCAAGGGCAAAAGTGTCTTTTCACTTAGTAATGGCCATTTGGAGATTTTCATCTATAAATAGAGCCTCAAACTTAGATTCAAGAGGATGAAGAAGGCAAGAAAGAAGTTCTTACAAAGAGATACAAGAAATTCCATAACTTTGCAAACATAGAGTGATTTCTTCCCACACTTGTGCCTCATCTTTCATATCCAACTTGAGAGAGTTTCTTTTTGATTTGATTGAGTTTTAAACTCATCATTGTTGTTGTAAAAAAAAAAAAAAAAAATTTACAACCCTTTTAATTTGTGAGAGTTGGGTGTGCTCTTGTTGGTTTTGGTTCAAATATTAGAACCAAAACAAGAGACTTTCTTTGAGAGAGACTTGGGTGAGTGATTTGGGGATAAAATCACTTGGGAAAGGTTTCTAGCACTTTGGGAAGCTAGTGTATAATAAGCTTTTCAAAGAATAGTGGAGAAATCTCAAAGAAGGCCTTGGGGAGTGGACGTAGGCAACATTAAATTGAACCACTATAAATCGATTATGTTTGCTTCTCTTCCCTTGTCTTTATATTTATTACAAACACTAGCACTCACTCTTTATTCACAAATATTGAATAATTCTTTTTTTGGTGCATTTTATATTTAATTATCCTTTTCATCATGACATATTTGTTTTAGGGTTAAAATTTTTATTTGTAAAATTTTTAAGCAACCCTATTCACCCCCTCTAGTGTTTCTATTTGGGACAACACATACCATTAATTGATCTCATAAACCCCATTCACTATCCTATAGAAGTTATGAGGCACTTTCCTAGGGAAAAGGCTGAGGGTGTGCATAACCTCACAGAGAAAAGGGTTGACAAGGAACTAAAGGCTAACTTTAGTGATAGCCACTATGGGGAACTCAGCTAACTCACATTTCACCTCACGAGGTAATTTAATGCCAACGTTTGTAGGAATTTTGTATCTCTATTTAAATTCGACTACCTTCACTTCAGCCCTCAACTCATCAGACAATTTGCTCATTTTTTTCTAAAAATGAAAGAAAAGAGAAGGATATGAAGTAGAATCTTTAGAAATTTCTAATCCTCACTAGAAAAAAGCCTTCTAAGATTGGTAAGGAATTGCTTTGAGAAGGTTGGGATTGCAGAGATTAAACAAAGAAGTTTGAGAATTCAAAGCTTCAAAAAAGAATGAAAATGACAAAGAAATGGTATATACATATATGTATAGGCTTATGGGGGAAGCCATAGGGCAAATAGGCGACAAAAATTCATTAATGGCTACTGTGTTTTGAATTGACAATGATGAGATAGGTACCAGCCGCTTTAGGGTTTTGGTGCAGCAATAAATATGACACACAAAACTGAAAAGGCATCTCAAGCATCATTAATGTAGCAAGCCAAAGACCAGTTACTGAAGGACACATCATGGAGCATGCAAAAAGTAAGGGATATGAAAAGATTTTGCAAATAAAAGACGCACATACTCAATTCTTTTATTTTGCTCGAGTAATAAGTTATCCTAACCAGAGTGAGAATATAATATTAGTACAAAAAATATTTTTGATACATGGCATCATCCTCGAATATGAAGGTGCTTGGGGTCGAGCTCATTCATGTTCCTAACCACGTCCATTGGGTCCCATGGTGAAAGTATGAATGCTGGTTTAATTCTAACCATAAATGCTGTATTGTTTCAGTTCATTTATTAAAATTTCATTAGTTTAGTTAGTTATTTGCTTGACAAGTGACAAACATGAAGTGACATTTAGGCATTCTTGATTGTTACATTACACCTACTACTCTGTTTCCTACCACGTGCATTGAATGCTGAGTGATGAGCATTAAATGTAAAGTAAATTACCATATATGCATATAAATATAGGAGTTATAACAATCTTATTTTCCCAATCATTTTTACATTACACTATTCATTCCATCTATCTATAAATACAACACTTAGTGCACAAAATCAGATATGGCCACTATTGTCAACTATACTCTTACATTCTAATATTTATTCTCTCAAGGCCTATCTAATTTTACCATCGGAGATTCCTTGGTTGGGGACTCTCTCTGACTATTTTCTCTAACATTCTTTTGTTTTTCAGACCCTTTCAAGTAAGTTACGTTGCGCATGGTGGCAACTTGAGAGGATATTTTTTATCCTCACACAAAACAAATGAGAGAAATTCCAAAATAGGTGGGTGTAAGAGAGGCCTGTCCATGAAAGATTAAAAAAAAATGGAAGAAGAAGAAGAAGAAATAGTGAAACTTGTGAGTTATATATGTCACATTATCAAAGGCAATGGGGAGATAGAAAAAGTTGTGGGTGAGGGTAAGGCTAACTTAAAAATTTTGGTATGAAATCTTTTATAAGACATATCTAAAAAATTGATAAGCTATATCTAAAAAAAAATTAAAATTGAATAAATGATAAATCATAAAAAAAATCTTATCTAAAAATGAAATAATAATAAATGATAAAAAAAGAGTTTTGATAAGGTGTATCTAACAAATTGATAGATAAAACATATCTAAAAGAAAATTAAAATTGAATAAATGATAAATGATAAAAAAATCATATCCAAAAAATGATAATATCTATCCAAAAAATAAAATAATAACAAATGATTGAAAAAAGAGTTGAAGATGGATAAAAAAAATAAAGGATAAAAAAAAAGTCTATCTAAACCAATGATAAAACTTAAATGATAAAAAAATGCTTGTATCCAAACAAACGATAAGGCTTATCAAAAGATATAAAGTTAGATTAATGATAAATGATAAAAAAAATAAAAAAAAAGATATTGAAGTTGAATAAACCAAAAGGATATGAGTTTTTTAAGAATGATAAATGTATGTTGGATATGGGTAGAATGGGATGGGATGGGTGGGACAATTAAAGATAAATTGGAATAGCAGGGTTAAAAAATATCATAGAGTGACTAGTGGTAAAAGATATATATATAATTAGTTTTTTTTTTTCATTTTAAATGAGTGGGGTCAGTTACCCCCACTCAACCACCCCATCTCCGCCACTTATCAAAGGATGACCATTATGCTTTAATATACATATATACATATTAGATATTTGTGTGTAAATACGAACACATGAAGGCTAATATATAATTTGTGGGGGGCTCTAATTAATGTTAATGAAGAGGAAAACACTAATCACAAGAATAATGACATAAAATGCACTACCACATACATATAGCATGTAAGCCAAAAATAGATAAATAAATAACAACAAAACTACTATAGATTAATCATATATATAGCCGAAATAAATAAAATATGAAGAAGTAATAATTAAAATAATAATGGAGGAGGGTTAGGGGCTCAATGCAGCTTAGAGTAGATCAACATTCCCTCCACTAGCTCCTCTGCATATGCAAACAAACTGTGAAAGATTATTTAAAAAAAAAAAAAGAAACAATTATAAAAGGGAAAAGACAAAGCAAAAGCAGTTGAAGGCGATCTCCTGTGAATCTAAGTGGGGTCGGGATGGGAAGAGCTTGTCATTATTAACTTGATCACTAGCTATGGGCAAGCATTTTGTTCTTCTTCTATTACTTAATTACTATATATAAATATATATCTCACTTCCTCTTTGCTGTTTGGTGGTTTGTTGCTTTCATCTCCACATTTAAGATGTATTTGGAGCGAGGATATGATTTAAAAAAAAAAAAAAGAAAAAGTAAGTGAAGAAAATAGAAGGAAGCATAAATTTTTAAATAAATATTTTTATTAGAATGAATTAAAAAATATAATAAATAAAAGATATGTTGTAATTAATTAATTTTATAATTTAATTATTTATATTTCTCTAATTTAAAGTTTTTTTATTTTTCGTTATAAATTAAATATGAAAAATAATTTGAATTTCTATTTTTCTCTTAATTTTTTTATCTAAGCAAATAAATAAATAAAAATTTTTGGTTGGGGTTTTGCGCGCTGGGGGACCAGTTCATTTACAATTTGGTCTCCCGAGGGGAAGAAAGAGTGTCAGGTGGGCATGTGCCAGTTGGTATGGTTCACTATATACAACCATTATTTTGTGCATTAAAACTTCATCTCCTTTCATTTATTTATTTATTGTTTTCATAGATTATGGCCTATTATGTACCGATATTCGTTTAGGGTTATATATATATATATATATAACTTTAAATTAAAGGAACTTTTCTAAGGAATGCCTAATTTACGAGAATATATATGTGGTATTTTCATCCTTTTATATAACAAATTTTGAAATCTTAGATATAATTTGGTATAGGAAAATGAAATCAGATGACTGTTATCGCTCTTCCATTTTTATTTCTTTTCTAAAAGGAATACCAACTGTCTAATTTTTTTCACTTGTCATTTTAACATATAACAAAATATTTTTTTATGAAAGATTTGTAAGAAAAATTATTAAATCTTAAAATAACAAGTAAATGACAAAATTTTATGGATAAAATTAAATGAAAATTAATTTTTTTCATTTGATTAAGTTATAAAAATAAAAAATAAAATTTATTTATAAATATTTGTAAAAAAGCATAAAAGAATAAAATCTATTTTATAATTTTTAAGAAAAATTATTTACATTTCATTTCATTACGTCATATTTAAAATATGTAACTAAATCATAGGAGTTGGAATGTCCATTCCATTTCGGTGATTTTCATATTTGTAACCAAAGAAGGTTATTAAATACGTATTTTATTCAATGGAATATAATGCCAATGATTAGGGATGACAACAGGGCAGATCAGAGGTAGAAATGGTAAAATCCAAATCCAAACTCCAAATTCTCCGCCTACCTCTAAATTTGCCCCTAACTCCAACCAGATATTTTTATGGACCTCCATCCCCACTCCAAATGAAAAATGGATATATCCACGGATATCTAAAACTCCTAACCATCCGTTCGCCTCTGAGACTGCCCTTAAGTTGATATATAATTTGATTGGAGATGTAACCTATTACTATCAAATAATTCATTTTTAAAACCAAAATAATACATAACATCATCACAATAATAATTTACTAAAATAATATATAAACATCTCCAAAATTTATTACTTTACCAAAATACCATTTAACCAACAGATACATAATTTTAAAGTATATTATCCTAACTCAAAGTAACAAATATAAAATATGATAGTTCATAATATAATTATTAATTCCAATTTCTTGAACCTCCAAAAATTATAAGTAAACTTTTTCAAAAAATTTAAAATGTAATTATCTGCATTTATCAAACTATCTAAGAAAAAATTAATAAGTCACCTTCTCTATATTTTTTTTAAAAAAAATAATTTCCATTATAAAAAATATTGAATGTTTCTTGAAACATTTTAGTTAAACTATTTAAAAAATCTATTTTTTAGAGAACTCTTTGAATATCAATATTGAAAAGTTTAAAAACATATTTTAGCTTAAAATGTTAGAAATACAAAAAAAATAATAATAATAAACTATTCGAAAGTCAAGAAGAAATTACTTAATGAAACAGTAATCTTTTGTACTAAAAATAAGAAAAATAAAATAAAATAACTAATAAAATATTTTAATTATTTTTTAAAATTTGTATCTAGATATTTTTCTAAAAACAACTAAGTTTACAAGTCATAATAGGGTTTAAAATTGTATAAATTAATATAAATTTGTCGAAGCTATAGTTTCATAATTCGTACAGTGAGTAAAAAGTTAAATTTTATAGGAATTTATATAATTTTGTAGAATCCCAAATGATATACCTTATAAAATTTTAAATTTACCTCTTTAATCTTTCTTGATTTCTGCGTATGAAATAAATAAATTGAACTTTTAAATTTCAATTTGCACAAAAGTTAAAAAAAATAAATTTATAATTTCTTTCCCAAGCACACCCTAATTAATGTAAAACAAAGACAATTTTTGTTTTAAATTTGTTTATCAATATTCATTTTAGTGATAATAATGGTAAAGTTTAATAAGTTTAGAGTATTATGAATGTGAATATTGTTTATCATGTTATGGTGACAATGTTGTCTTTGTGGTTTCAAATGGTTTGGAGTTGTTCAGATATTTTTCGAGACAGATCGAGATAGAGTGGGACAGTCAGGGCAGATTTAGATTGTATATCGGATTCAGGATAGATTAGGGTGGAGGCAATCCTATCTCTATATCCGATCCAATATCCAATTTTTTTTTAAAAAATCAAATCCAAATCCGATCTAATCTCCAAAAAAAAATCCGAATTCCATATCCATTCGGCTCGGGTATCAGATCGGATTTGAACGGATCGACTGAGATGGCCATCCCTACTAATGATAGTAGAAATAGAATGATGATGCCAATTAAATGATATACTGGTCATTTCATTTTTTTTTTTTTTTTTGTGCCACACTTGACTTTTTGGAGTCGTGGCACAATGATAAAATTATCCATTTGTGATAGAAAGATCGCACATTCAATATATATACAATTACTTTGAGTAATCCAATGTATCTTGCCTATCCCATAAAGTTTGCATGGACAAAAGAGGCTAGTGCATTGGATTGTCTTTTTTAATTTTTTTTTAAAATATAATTTTTTAATAGTTAGGTTAGATGCAAAAATCTGAAAAAAAAAGGGTTGTTAAAGCTAAAATTTTAAATTGGCAAATCCATTATCAAATTAAGTGTTCAAGTGTTCTGTAACTTTGACACTTAGTGTAAGCTAAGGCGTTAGAGTCTTAAGTTATATAGAAGTTTAAAAGGCCTCAAAAAAATTGTGTTTACATAAGCTTGGAAGTCTTAAAGAAGCCAAACAAAGCCAAAGCAGTATAACGCAGGAAGATCGCTTGAAAGCCGTTGGTATCGGCAGGATAAAGCCAAGAGCGGAATTTAGGAATCTAGCCGTGCGGGAAGCTCGCACTGATTCGCGGAATCCCTGAGGGATGGCCACAGGAAGGCCGCGGGTTGGGCGCGGATGCAACCTTCCCACGATGGACAATCTCCAGCGCACTAAAGCTCTGTTTCCTAAATCTTAAACGTCCCAAGTTTTGCTATATATATCCTCTAGACATATCTAAGGTTAATACACAGAGAAAATACACATCAGATTGAGAACCTAAAAGCCTGAAAGTTCAATTATTCTCTCAATGACTTGGCCAACATGTTTCGTGTTCAATCTGAAGGAGTTCGGGCTCGAAATTTGTGAACGTTGAGGATTCAGTAAAGTTACTGAGAAATCAATATCGAGCCTTTAAGGAGTTGGAGAGTTTTCGCTAAAGAAGTTGGGGAGTCGAGGATTCGAATAAACATTAATAGAGTATAGAGTTGAGGAGTCGATCTATCAAGAGATTGAAGTTTATAACCAACGTTTAAGTTTAGTGAAAGTTTTTGAGGTTTTCCTGTGTGGATTTTCTTGTTCCTTTTATCCTGCCTTCTACATTCTTATGTGTGTGATTACTTGATTGAGATCATTAGCAGGAATTACGTATTTTCAAGGGTCATTAGTCGATTTTAGAATTCAAAGTTGAGCTAGAGAGATCTGTTTGCTTAGTTATCACAAGCTTCTTATTAAATAGGAATATAAATTGAAAAAAAAAAAAAAAGACATAAAAGATTATAAAAACAAACTAACAATATTATATAATAAATGAATTATATTCGCATAACATGATATACATTCATATATATGTATATATATTTGTGTATATATAATATATGTGGGGTCTTGGGTAATGGGGGAACATGACCCTGTCGGGTCTAAGTGGGACGAGCACATGAGGGGTATCGAAGCCTGCTGCTGTTTCTTTGTTTTGTTCCCATGTTTGTATATACATGCCTATTGCTGGTAATTAGCTGTTGACCTAGCTACGTGCATGTGGCTTTGTGATCGTTTGCATGCAATCTTTTTTTTTTTTTTTTCTCTCGATTAAAGTTCCTCTCCAAACCCCTTGGATCTATGTACTTTGATTAACTATTTAGGCTCTTCAATTCATAATATATAAATTAATGTATAATTATTTATACATACTTCTCTTATATTTTATATGACCTTTTTTTATCACAAAAAATTTTAAGAGCAACCCTGAGAAAGAATGATCGAGTCCAAGGATTCATTTATATTCTTTTTCAGCACTATTGCCAGGCCAAGGACAAAGGCCATATATATTTGTACTCTTTTAGTTATTTAATTTTACTCTGGTGGGTTTGCATTGCTCTAATTTGGTACTAAGTAATGTGATGTGATGTGATTGCATATATATTAGTCTATACTCTGAGTCCCGAAATCTAGGGTGTGGCACTAATATACAGACTTTTCACATCACTATACACTACATTGAACCATAGTTAGTCTCGTAGTTATGATTAGCCTCGTAGTGTTGATGATAATAATTGATGCTACACCCCTTGTTTTTTTAATCCTAACTTGGCAGCCTAGCACGGCATACATGTGGAGTACATCCAACATATCACTTTACACATCAAATTAACCAGCATCTGCATCACTTGCACTGCATTTAGTTTGGATAAAAGGGCTCGAATTATGTCTACTTGATTCTCGCAAGGGATATTTTGGTAACTTGGGTATGTAGATTACTCAAGTTCGATGACCCTAGCACAAATATTGAACCATCATTCATAGGCGCATCTACTCCATCGTTATATTATATACCTTCCCCAATAGAGTATAATTCTCTTTTCCAACAACTCATCTCCAGTATAGTATATCTATAGGAAAAATTGTATTTAAGATTAGTCTTTAAACTTGTATTTAGTTATGAATTCTATTTAACTAACATATAAAATCTCTTAGATTGCACTTCTACCACGTAGGCTGACAATTTATAACACATTGCACACATAAGCTCCAATTAGCTTGATTCACTTTAAGATATGTAGGAAGCTAGTGAAAGCTTAACCATTATACTTTCAAAACATTTTCATCATCGTATATTTTGTAAATAATTATTGTAAATTGAAGATTATGTTGTGAGATTGGACTATGAATAATGAAAATGTATTTTAGACATCTTAAGGTGTCTAGTCGAGTGGCGTGCTTAACACATTTCTTACTCATAATTAAAAATTTTGATTGACTGCGATAATTAAAAAGTTACTGAACATAGGCCATATATATTATTTTTCATAGATAATTATAAAATCTAAGCTTTAATTAAGAAAATCCATTGCAGGTGTCTTTATTTGCCCATTTTGAAAAAGTTGGATGGCAATTCTGAATTTATTTATTTCAACCGAAAAAAAAAAAAGGGAATAAAAGACTATTATGCGCACTCACGGCAAGAGGCTCGCACTGCATTATGATTTGATCAACATCTCTCTCTTTAAGCGCGCAGGTAGTGTTGCGACAGTATATTTTAATTATTTAGGTGTGATTTTGCTTGGTTTTCTATTTTTTATTTTTCATTTTTATTTTTTATTTTCTGTTTTAAGTTTATTTTTCATTTTGTACTTTTAAAAATAAGAAAAACGGTTCAAAATTCATTCGGTTACTTGTGTTTTTAAAATTTATTTTTGAAAATAGAAAATAAATTTACACATAAAATGAAACATGGTAAAAAATCGTTTTGAGAGTTTTTAACAAAAAAATAAATAAAATCTCTAAACAAGAAAAACAGAGTATTTTCTGTTTCCTCGTTTTGAAATTTTTAACACATAAAATAAAAATAAAAAATAAAAAATAGAAAAGTAAACCAAATGCTACCTTATTATCTTAACTATATATTGTTTTAAGGGCATATAAAAAAATTTAAAAATATTTAGTCAAGTAATTTTAATTTTTCCTTTTAAGTCATTGTGCAAAATAGATAACTATAGAATAATTATTATGCGTATGCATACTCTCTTCAGTGATAATATTAAACCAGAAAATAGTTAATTTGATAAATAAATTTTCTTTTCTTGCCAAAAAGATTCTGACTTAATGACAAACACTAGTAGAAAAAAGTGTATTAGCGACCGCCATAGGCAGTCGCTAAAAATAAAAAAGCGGTCGCTAATAACCTCTAGCGACCGCCTAGCGACCGCAAAAAAGTGGCCGCGACAAGCTCGTCGCTAAAGACCATTAGCGACCGCCACGTGGCGGTCGCTCAATATTAGCGACCGTTGGATAGGGTGGTATTCTGAACTATTAGCGACCGCCTACAGAGGCTTTAGCGACCGCCATGGCGGCCACTAAAAAGAAGCTATTAGCGACCGCCTACTCATCCTTTAGTGACGGCTAGGATGGCCACTAAAAAAGTTGGTTTTAGCCTTTAGCGACCGCCTAATATTGTATTTTTTTTTTTTAAATTCTTTGTTTGTTCTGTTGTCTAATTAGCTCCTGTACCTGTTTGATAAAGTTTTATAAAACGAAATACTAAAATTAAATTAAATCATATGCATACACACAACCAAAAAAGAAAAAGCTAATGAAAAACTTTTTAGTCTTGCCTTAATAAATTTGCAACGTCTTTGAATTACAAAAAGCTAGAAAAGGAAAGTCTTATACAATTTCAAAGAACAAAATAAAAAACAAAACAAGATATCCGTTGCAGTACCAGTCAATTAACCTGAAACAAAAATAAATTTTATTAGTCAATAAAATTATAAATATAAATAAAATGATGTAAAACTAATATTAAGAGTGATATAAGTAAAAATTTAAAGTTAAAAAACATTTTGTACGATTTTGAGCTCCTTGGGTGTCGAATTCACATGCGGTTTATTTTCACAGATTAGTAATGACCCGAAGATCGTGCCTCTCGGGTTTGACGGGCATCGGAGCCCGTTTGCTCGGTTTAGACCGTTGGAAGCCAAGTTCTAATTTCTAAGTTTCAAGTTTCAAATCAAACGTACTTTTTAAGATTTCGAGCGCCCCAAATATCGAATTCACGCGCCGTTCGGTCCTATAAGTCACTAATGGCTTGAAGATCATGCCCTCTGCTTGGTTTGAGCCGTCGAAGGCCAAGTTCTAGTTTCTAAATTCCAAGTTTCAAGTTAAACATACTTTTTAGGCTTTCGAGCACCCCAAGCATTGGATTCACGCGTCGTTCATTCCTATAGGTCACTAATGGTTTGAATATCGTGCCCGTCGAGTTTGACAGGCATCGAAGCTCGTCTACTCAGTTTCGGCCATCGGAGGCCAAGTTCTAATTTCAAGATTTCAAGTTTTTATGTTTTAAAATTTGTAATGTTTTTAAGTTTTTGTATTTCCAAATTAATCACTTTTGAACTTTTTCTCAATGTCCATAAAACAATAGTAAAGAATCTATAAACAGAGCTGAAATATTAAATTTAGAGAATAAATTCAAGTACATATATTTAAATTATTTAAGAGTTAAAAAACTTAAACATATTCGTAAACTCATACTTGATCCGGATCATTCGAGCTTGCTGGATCATGCATGCCTTCACCAACTGACTCGTGTCTCGCCTGGTGACCACTACTAGCATCCGGGGCCTACAATAAAATAGTATATGATTAACAACAAACATAAATATATGTTCCTAAAGCAATTGTATTGAATTTCAAAACAAATTATGTAGTTATTCACCTGAGTACGAATCGGTGGATCTGAAGCATCATTTATGGGGACACGGCTTTGAGCTAGTCGCTGCTCTAGCTCTGCAAGATGTGCCTGTATCTGAGCCTGCACTTGGGCCTGTACCTGGGCCTGTACCTGGGCCTGCATCTGGACCTCCATCCTCGCTCGGATATCCTCTACCCGCACGTCCATCTCTTGGCGAAGAGACTGGATCAGCTCGTCAACTTCCTCATCAGTACGTAAACGTGAGCCCTGGGACGAACTAATTCCAGATGACTCCGCTCGTGCGATGGTAGAACGTGGTATGCCTGTGCCATATGTCAGTGTATATCCATGCCCATCCTGGCCAATGATAGCGTGGAATATCTCATCTCGCCTAGCAGCGACTCGACGCTCCTCCTCTGGCAACTGGGCCAACCGAGCCTCAAACTGGGCCTGTGTAATATTTGGAACAAAATTAGAAAGATAAATGAATAAATCTAGTGATAGGTAAATTAAATTATTGCAAAAAAAAATAAATACTTACTACAAGAGCTGCAACCTCGGGGTGTTCAAGTCTACGACTCGCCATCCACACAGACATCCGGTCAGTGAGCGCACCCTCCTCACGTAACTGTTAAAAGAAAAATTATGTCAACTATATATATGGATATGAATTACTAAAAAATTGAATAACATGTATGGTCTAATGTGGAAGTTTACCTGGTGCCGAAGTTGCGTAACGTGTCGAGTCCCAAGCTTGTGAGGAGCGCCCTGCATCAAACGATTTTGGGAATTTCGTTGTGCCTCTTCCTACATTCATTTTTGGTTAGTTTTTACTCATTTCTTTTTCTAAATATTAAATGAAATGAACAAAATAATGGAAACTACTCACCCTGGCCTTCTCGCTCGACCAGTACCGAACTAGCTCAGGCCACTGTGAAGGGAGAATGCCCCTTGGGACTCGTTCAAGAAGGTCCGGGTCGTCCATATTCTTCTCCCAATGGTCTTTCTTCACCTTATTTTTGTGATCTTTCCACAACTTTCGGCACTTTGCCATGCAAACTGGCCGAAAGTCATCAGGACACGACCTTAAATTGTCCTGAATAGGACAGAGAAATTTCATTAGCCAAAGAATGTTGTAAATTGACACATTATATAATAACCTTGAAGTTAAGATAGAAATAAACATCTTACCTTAACCTCCTCCCAGAGTCGATCTAATGTATCCTGAGGAAAGGCAGTCCAATCGAGCACAGTCAGGGGAAATCTGTGTGGGTCCCGTACCATATGCCCCAACTGGCTAATGAACGGGCGAGCCCCTGCCCAACTGGATGAAATATGTCATCAAACTGCACATCAGAAGGGGTGCCTGAATTCCATGAAGGAATCCCTCTAGCAGGGCCCCTGCCCCTGTTGGAAGATGTAGTCGTCGTAGTAGAACCTATTAACAATAAACTTGTATTAATTAAACAAAAATGACATTCTTGTGTAAAAATATTAAATATAAAAATAACATTATACCACTATGCCTGGAGGCCGATGCAGTAGCTGTAGATGGTGAAGGCCCTACTGGTGTAGATAGGGAAGATCCAGATCGTGCCGGAGTAGGTGTCGATAAGGTCAGCCCCTGAGTGCATGGTTGGATCCGAATTGATGATGAAGTGGATGCAGGTGTCTGGTGCGTGGCGGGAGGACCCACTGTAGGCATCGATCGTCTAGAGTCCCCTGTCGGACTACGAGCCTGTGCCTGACGTAATAACTCGTCCATCGTGCGCGGACGATCTCTCCTTTTACGTCCTGACATGTCTGTTTACATGTTTATAAAATAAATAAATTTCACATAATTACTAAAAACTATTCCCAAACAACAAGTTAAACATATTCTTGAGCAAATTTTGGAAGGAAAAAAGTGAACAACCCTTCATTGGTTATGCAAGTCAATCGTATCCCCTTCAACCGTCTCTCTAACCCAGTTGACATCCTCATCACGTTGAAATATTACATTTTGGTCAAGAACTTGCTGGGCAAATGCGTCAATATCTGGCTCATCACATTCAATTTGATACACCCCTCTTCTTGACATTTTAACTGCAACTTCCCAGTTAGGATCCATTGGATCTTTAACATAGTAAACTTGCTCAGCTTGCGAGGCCAATATGTAAGGCTCACTACTTATTCGCTCACCTCGATATAACAAATTGTTAAAATTTACCAACGTAAATTGGTACTTATCAACTTTAGTCCCCCGAATTGGATCCACCCAATCACACTTGAATAACAAAAACTTTAACCCGTGATTATATATAACTTCAACAATATCTTTTAATTGGCCATAGTAATAACCAGCATCGACAGAAGGACAACCGAGACCACTATTTTGTGTTGCTCGTTTCTCATCTACTTCCTTGACGCGAAATCGGAACCCGTTAACGTCACAAGTTGTGTAACGTCGTGCCGTTACAAACGGACCATCAGCTAGTTGGTTCATTTCATTGGTCAGAGTATTTGCTCTTGTTTGTCGTAAATTGTACACCTATGCAATTCATATAATCGTTCAATAAAACTGCGTTAAACTAAAATAATACGAACAAATTGAAGCACATAAACTCATACTTATACATACATAATTCTTAAACCAATCGTGAAATGATTGAAAATGGGACTGCCGAATTTGATTATCTGTAGCGCGAGGCATGTCCCGTTTGAGCTCATCAATGTGTGTCCTACAATACAGAACAACACATGTTAATGACAAGCATGATTATTTAGATAGAACACGAACAAGTTAAATACATGAATGAGTGTTCACTTACTGAACCAATGGTACAACTGATGGAGTGTTGAACAATACATATCGATGAGCTTGAATCCATTCGATGTTATCTAGATCAAATGGTGTGCCCTCTCCAATAGGACCATCATTAATCCGTGAGGGCCTATCTAGTTTGGTTTCAACATCATTAAGATATGCAGCACAGAAATTGGTGCACTCTTCCATCAAATAACCCTTGGCTATCGATGCCTCTGGACGAGCTCTGTTACGCACATACCTCTTCAATGTATTCATGTATCTCTCAATCGGATACATCCACCTGAATTGGACAGGGCCACCAAGCAAGGCTTCACCCGTTAAATGTATGGTTAAATGGACCATTACATCAAAGAATGACGGTGGAAAGAGTTTCTCCAGATGACACAGTGTTAGCACAATCCTATCCTGCAGACTTTTCAAATCATTTGTGCGATAAACTCTTGAACACAGTTGTCTGAAGAAGTTACTAAGCTCAATCAATGGCTCAACAACATTTTTAGGTAAACAATTTCGAATTGAAATAGGAATTAACTGTTGAATCAGAATATGATTGTCATGACTCTTCAAACCTTGTAAAGTCCTTTCCTTTATATTCACACGCTTAGATATATTGGAGCAATAGCCGTCAGGCACTTTGACTCCCTTCAAAATGGAGAGGAATGCCTCTTTCTCCTCTTTACTCATCATGTATTGTGCAGGAGGCATGTATGCCTTATTAGACTCTCTCAACTGTAAGTGCAGTGATTTTCTCAAGCCCATTTCCTGCAATCACGGCGAGCATTGGCACTGTCTTTGGACTTTCCCTTGACACCTAGAATGGTCCATAGTATATTATCACATACATTTTTCTCAATGTGCATAACATCTAAGTTGTGCCTCAGTAAGTTGTCTTTCCAGTACGGTAACTCGTAGAAAATACTTTTCTTTTTCCAATTATGACTGCGCTTTCTGTTTACACCAGGAATAGAAGGTAGTGGAGGGGCTAATAGATCTTGGAAATCATATACTGTGCGTATTTGCTCCTCCTCGAGTTGTGATAACAAATCAACCCCAGTCATTATCTGTGGTGCTGGACCATATTCCCGAGTGCCATCAAATGACACTTTGTCCCTTCTGAACCTATGCAATGGGGGTAGAAAACGTCTATGACCTGTGTAGGCCCATTTTTTACCATGCTTTAACCAAGTTGACTTTTTACTCTTGTTGCAACAAGGACATGCAAATTCTCCCTTCGTGCTCCAACCTGACAAATTCGCATATGCAGGGAAGTCGTTGATTGTCCATAATAATGCAGCGCGAAGTTTGAACATTTCATTTCCTTTAGAGTCAAATGTCATCACACCTTCGACCCATAATTCATTCAACTCGTCAATCAAAGGCTGCATGTACACGTCAATCTTATCCCCAGGGCCTTTGGGTCCGTCAATAAGAGTGGATAAGATCAAGAAAGGTTGCTTCATACATAACCAGGGGGCAGATTGTATGGAATCAACACCACTGGCCAGGTACTATGATTTGCCCCAATCATGGATCTGAATGGGCTAAAACCATCTGCAGCCAAGCCAAGCCGCACATTACGACCATCTAAGGCAAAGTCAGGGTGCCTCTTGTCAAAGTCCTTCCATGCTGGGGAGTCTGCTGGGTGGGTTAACTTATCGTCTTCCTTACTATTCTCCGCATGCCATCTCATCAGTTTAGAAACTTTAGACGACATGAAAAGTCTCTTTAGTCTTGCCTTAAGTGGAAAATATCGCATTTGCTTTGCAGCGATAAGTTTCTCACGATTCACAACCCTCATCGAATTACTCGGACGATTCTGACCGACCCCATCATCCTTCCACCTTGAAGTTTTACACACAATGCATGTGTCGAGGTGGGCATTCTCATTTCTAAACAACATACAATTGTTTGGGCATGCATCTAAAGTCTCATATGTGAAGCCTAAGTTTTCAGTTAATTTGCGAGCATGGTAGTAGGACTCAACCAGCTTTGCACCGAATGGGAGCACTCTGTGTAATAGCTGGAGTAGCATGTCAAACGACGTGTCTGTCCACTGGTTCAAAGTCTTCAAGTGTAACAATTCCACGATAAAAGACAGTTTACTGAAATTCGTACAACCAGGATACAATTCTGTCTGTGCATCATCAAGAATCTCAAAATATCTCTGCGCTTCTTCATCTGCACCTGAGCGAGGATTACTCTCACCTGCCCCATCAACCTCACAGGTAGTGTCTTCGGGTGCTAACCCGCACGCGATATCATTTAACATCGCGATCATCGGATCAACTATCGTGATATCGACCTCCATGTCAAGTCTTTCCTCTCGACGACAAGAAACATACTCTTCCCCATGTCTAATCCAATTCTTGTAATTCTTCAAAAACACATTCAGAATCAAATGCTGCCGCACAATATCTCGTGTGTAGTAATAACGGTTCGCACATTTTCTACAAGGACAACTGATATACTCGCTATCAAATCCATTGGTGAAGGCAATGAACTGCTTAATCCCCTCCACATATTCCCTAGACGTTCTATTCGGCAAATCAATCCAACTCTTATCCATATCGCTAAGTATTTCTGTGAAAGTCTAATATGAGCAAATATAATTAGCGTAAGAAATCGTGCATCATGTAATTTACCTAGCCTTAAACTTCAAACTTTTCACTACAAGGTGGTTGGTCCTATCCCATTCGAGAATGCACGATCCATCTTATATCCTCAATAACTCAAATGCTTTCTCCTCTTGTTAGACAAAATTTCGGCAGCATGCCTGCGTGGTTCTCCAAGTACACGACATAGAAACGACATAATTCGTATCTATGTATGCACCCGGAGAACAACAAGACATGAACCGAAACTTTATCTAACATCGGACTTGCATGAGTTGTTGAGGGATCATTGCATTCCCAAACTGTCCAAACTGGACAATTCAAGAACCGTGTACATCAATCTCCGTTTGTGCATCGCAAGAACAACGAATCTAGCCATAGGACTAATCCGTTGCATCGAGGACGACTAAACGGGTGTTGTACACAATTCTCAAACGGGTCTAGGTTTCACTAATGTATACAAATGAATAAAAGTTACAGCGAAAAATTCACAAACAATGAAATCTTCAAATATAAAAGTATCTAAAACTGTTGTAATATAAAAATATCTAAAACTGTTGTAAGCTACCATTAATAAACCTAAGCGCATTGTTCATTACTTTATTGCCCTTTTATTTAGTACGCTCGGCATGTTGAATGTCTTACTATACTCCCTTATATCCATTATTACAATTCTTATGAAGAAGTCGAGACCCAAAAGTTCTGTTTTGAGAGGCTAAAGAAGCTATCAATAGCCACAGAATCTATTCCGGCCCAGTCTGACTATCTCTCGGTTTTTAGGCCATAACTTGAGTTATGGGTCTTTGTTTTGATTGAGGCCAGATCCTATTGAAAGCTAACAAGTAGGGCTACAAATCATGTGAAGATACCGTGACCTAAAAACGTCTTTATGAAGTCCGAAATTAAAGGATTGTACCTAGACAATATTCTGGCAGCATACAGCTGTGGGCTAATTCGAAATGAGAGAGGATGAAAAGATTTACCTTGTTTGGGAGGAGTTGAATGAAATGGGAGTGACCAATTCTCCTTGTCAACCAAGTTTTCTTTCAACCCCCCGGTTTAGGATGTACAGGGTGTAAAAGAGTTTCAAATTGTGTTTCCTCTATTTTATCATTGTTTTTTTTTTTAATTGTTTCCACAAATGCCATCATTAATAAATATTTTAAAGGGGTATAATGGTATTTTTTATCACATTCTTTACTTTACCTTCTAATTTTAATTATATACCTCAAAGAAATTTTTGCACTTGTTGAAAGGATACTACATTTCCATCGTAGGTAATTCCTGTATTTTTAGAAATTTAATCTATAGGACATGTAAATTATGATAAATTGTCCGTGCCATATCTAATAATTTGTTTTTTTATGAGTACATAAATGAAAGCACCAAAGGGTATCACTTGTATATAGAAGAAAGAGCCAAAAACACCTAACATATTTATAAAAATGTTTACTACACAAATATTTTCAAGTAAAAGAATTGTGCCAATAATGGATGAAATAAGCCAATGAATGAACTACACAACAGAGAACAAATCTAATCATTCTCCTCAAAGAGGTTTTCCCTCATACCAACAGAAAAAGAATGATCTTAGGAAACAACCATATGGATTTTTAGGGTCTCAACAAATCTCCACAATTGCATTAGTACTAGAAATATCTAATACTTTAAAAAAAATGTCAGCATGGTCTTTCATGGATCATTTAAATTAATCTCAACTAAAACATGGAATCTATCAAAGCAATCTTGAGCAAATGCACACCAAGTATGTGAACATAAATAATCAGGAGATATAGATGTGCATCAAGCCATACCCGCAGCTTACATAAATGGGACTTCACAGTCCTATGACAGAGAGGAGGGTGGGACCGAGGGAGAAAGAGAAAGAGAGAGAGAGGGGGACCGAGGGAGAAAGAGAAAAAGAAAGAGAGAGAGAGAACCGGAGACTGGTGGAAGCCATCGGCGAACCCGGTGGAGTGAGTGAGAGAGAGAGACGGCCGGGGCAGGACGAAAGAGAGAGGGGGCCCGACGGAGAGAGAAAGAGACTTACCACGTTGGCGACGAGGCGACGGTTGAATGCACCGGCGGCGAAACGGCGAGGCGACAGACGGCGGAGAACAGGCGCGAGATAGCAGCGCGCAGGAGAGAGAAATTATAGACAGAAATTACAGACAGAGCAGCGCGCGGCTGAAATGGGTAAAAGGCCATCAGCGACCACCATTCCGGCCGCCATTTGCGGTCGCTACCAGCAGCTTTTGCGACCGCCCCAGGCGGTCACCCGAGTCCCCTCGCGCAGAAACCCATTTTTCCCGTAGTGAAACTAAGTCCTAGGGCAACGGCTCACTTGCTTTTGTTGGGACCAGCTTAAGAGACGGTAGTGGTCCATGCCCATGTCCTTGCTGAAGTTAATTTGCACGAATCTTGTAATTGTTGGTGAAAAAAAAAAAGAAAAAAAAAAGAAAAGAAAAGAAGCAAAACCTGTGGTTGTAAATGAGATTTGAGGCTGTATCATAACAGCTAATATGAAATTTTATTACGGTAGGAATGTGGGCCAAGCCACAAAAGGTCCACAAGGATCCAGTAGTTAGAAAAATTATACTAAATTTTATTAATATTTCTATTTTTATTATAAATTATACTTTTTTTATGTTTTGTCTTCTACTGTATTTTTACTTTTATTTCTATTTATTTGAAAAATAAAATTTTACCTCTACTAATTATAAGTCTTGAGTCTGCCCTGGATGAGAATAACATATGTTGTAACAAGCATTTTGGAGTTTTGAATAAAATTCTACAATATTTTTTGAGTTTTTTTTTTACAAAAGTTTTTAAAGTGTGATATTGTTTTTAGACTCGATGTTTACCAAAAGTATAAAAAGATATTAAATGTACTTCACTTTCAATTTTTTATATTTTATTTCTCTCATGATAAAAAGAATTTTTTTAATATGAGAAAAATTAAAAATTAAAAGATAAATTACATTGATGGATCCTTTGATGTTTTTGAATTTCTTTTTTTATGACTCAGATATCTGAACTAATTTGTATGCATCGTAACTAATCTCTGAAAGTTCTAAAATTAACGATAAAAAAAGTTTCTAATAGCCCCAAGAAGACTCGTACGATGACAACTGAATAACAAACTCACTATTTTACTAATTGAACTACTTCTCAAAATTTATTTTTGAAAATAAGATGACGAAATTCACATTTGACAAATTATTATAACCTCCTCTAGTTTTAAATTTCCTTAATAAATTCCTTTTGATCAATGTTTTAAAAATCGGACCATTCATTAAACTGGAAAAGCGACCGAATCACGGGTTAGTGGTTCAACCGTCAGTTCAACCGGAATTGAACCGGAGTTGAACTGTAACGTCATAAATATATTTAAATATATAAATAAAGTATAAAAATATGTTAAAATTATATAATAATTTTAAAAACATATAATTTTTCATATATTTTTTTACTCTATTTTGTTTTACTAATAAAAAGTGTCAACAAAATGTGTTATAAAATAAAATTATTTAAAACTAATATATTATATAAGTAAACCAAGCTAAAATAAGAAACAATAAGTATTAGTGGCTTAGTGGAATAGTAGTACTTTACTACAAAATTGACTCAGGTTCGATTCTAGGCTGGTGCATGTTAGTTTAATTATTTTACCATTTAAAAAAAATTCCCGGTTCAATTGGCAAAACCGGTGATCCACACCGGTTTTAGGCCGGTTCAATGTCCAACTGGGTTAATTTGGTTAACCGGACCGTTTTTTGGCCCGGTTGAACCGGCCGGTCTGGTCCGAGTTTTAAAATAATGCTTTTGATATAATTTGTAACAATTCAAAATTGCATAGAATTTTACTAACATTAAATACTTTTAAACAAATTAATCAAAATTTTCATATGCATAATGTAAAGATGAAATTGTAAGTTATTGTACGAGAGCATTTTGATTACTTCATATAAAATTTGTCTTATATTATTATTTGTTAATGAAACTTCAAAATATTATAGATTAAAATAATTTTCTAAATGTAAGTTGTTATTTTAAATTTACCAAAAAAAAATTACAAAATAGTAAGGGTAATTTATTTAAAATAATATAAAATATATATTGCATTTTTTCTAAATTTATCTTGAAGTACGAAAAGAATTTGAGGTGCACGTCATTGCACGGAGAGGAATGGAGGTGAGAATGGGGGAGTCATGGGTGTCCATATGAAAAAGCGTGATTGGGTAAAATTAGAAAAAAAAGAAAAAAAGGAAGAATCTGAAAAACACTCGCACAATTCAAGTGGACCAAGATGGAAGACAAAAGAGGAATAGTAGAACTTCTAGACAAACACGACAGTCAATTCTATCTTTTGGTGGGTCTGCTGATGACACTATAACACTTTGCTTTTCATATGCAGTGGATGAAGTGCCCAAAGTTCATCAAAAAATAGTGCCTTTTAAAAGTGTGTTTCCTGCTTTTTTTCCTGATCGATGTATCATCATCATCTCTCTCTCTCTCTCTCTCTCCTTCATACTTTCTTTTAGCTTCTTTCATCCTCTCCATATTGGGTGTAAACTAGAATAGGCTCAAGCCTGTCTTGTCTTCTGAATATCACACTCTCAGACTCAGGCAAGTAGAAAGCACTGAAACTGAGGTATGCAATTTGAACCCACCTTTGTTTGTAATACTACTATTACTACCTGTATTTCTCAGTTTTGTTTTGATTATATATGGGTTTGCACTCTTTTTGTTCACACGCACAAACATATTCTCTTAGCTTTTAGTTGTTGGATCTTTATGTATTTCTCCCAATTTCGTTTCTTCTTTGAAGGTATTGTCATTTTTGGATTCATTGTGCTCTCTCATGTGTCCTTGTGGTTTGTTTGCTAATTGGGTTTAGTTCCAAGTGTAAAAATATTGGGAAAAAAAAATTCTTTTAACTCTTGTAAGTGCCATCTTTTCTTAATGATCCAGGGCTGGGGGAAGGGTTTGTGTTTATGTTTTGTTTTGGTTTCAGATATATAAAAGATGAAGCTATTTTTGCATGTTGTAGAAGATTTATGATCCAAAAAATAGTATATAAATTTATGCTGTTTGAAATTTCTCTATGCACTCAAATTTTGCTTCTTTTTTTTTTTTTTTTTTTTAAATACTGGTCACTTTGTCTCTATGAATGTACTCTATATCTTTGACACCATTTTTGTTGCTTCGGGCTTTACTAATCTGGCATCTTCCATTACCCAACTCAGCTCAGGTCAACTGATCTTGGGCTTACCAGCTCAAGTATAATATCACATGGTAATACTAAATAGATTTTTCTAGACTCTCATGACACATGAATGTGGTCCATCTATCTACGAGAAATTATTCCATAAATCAGGAACATATGTTTTCTACCAATAAAAATAATGCACATTGGCTTAGTGATGTGTGGATATTTCCTCCTCCAAGACACTATAGCCAATGAATATGGATTCCCCCATGTGAGGTTTGGTTTGCGAGCTAAAACAATTACATATCCCTCAAAGGGCAGAGTAAGTTGAAACCCACGACCACCTAAAAGCCAGGAACTTTCACCCTCACCCTCATGGCTACATAGGCTACCACCTTGGTGTTTGGGTTGTGGCTGCTGAATATAGTGCTATTGCAGCCAAATTAGATTTTGATTTATCCTTTCCTTTCTGTTGCAAACCTAGAAGTTGCAATCATTACCATGAGAGCGGACCATTTTGCGATCCATTCTTCTAAAAAAATCACCCCAAGAAAAGAAAAGAGAAGTGAAATTTGATTTTGTGCGGGGAAAGTTAGGGTATTGACCACTTAAGCCATCCAGAAAAGTGTTTTAGAGAGGAAATTTTCCCTTTTGGTCTTGTCTCCCCAAGGAACCCAATCCAAATATACTCCCCTTTTGTTTTTCTGATTTGGGGATAAAACCGAGTTTGTTGGTTGATTATAATAAGAACTGCTAGGGATTTTGTATACTTTCCGAAGCTGACTTCTTTCAAAATAGATATGTACAACTATTTGATTTTTCCAGAGGAGTCTCAAATTGCAATTACTGATCCCACCATTAATTGCTTCTGATTTAGGCTGGCATGTGCACTTCTAAAAATTCTCCTCACGTGTGCAAACTAGATGTTTGTTCGTATGACTGACTTGAACTTGAACTAACCTAGCTAGCTGTTCAAATTCATGCAACACCATTATTGCACTTGGTACAATCCTTCAAGGTCATTGCTTGCTATAGAAATCATTTTGTTGCTGAAATTTCACTTTTAAGTCTGCTAGTTTGTAACTTTAAACTATGTTATTGATAGAGACTTCCAACCGTAATTCTTCCAAGTTCCAATAATCTATTATCTTATTGAAACTAAAATGACAGGAGTGGTTCTTGTTTTTGTCTGGTATGTGACACAGCGTGAAGTAAAGATAAATTGACTTGTTCAACGATAAAGCCAACGTAGGACAAATTTGATATTTCCTAATTTCTTTTGGATTTATTAGGATTAGTATTCCTAGTTTATTTTAGATTTGTGTTATTCCTATTTTAATTAGGATTAGGTTTAGGATTAATTTTCCCTATAAATAGGGCACTCTGTAAACACTTTTGATACAAATCAATTAACAAGTAAATTTTTATTTATTCTTTAGACTTATGTCTTGAGTTTTCTCTTAATTCTCTTGGTGGATTCCAAGATTTGGCTTTGTTATTGAACAAGTCAATTTATCCTTGCTTCACGATGCATCAGTATGTGAAAAAGTATGCTAGGCACCCTAGTTTCTCTATCCACAGCTTATCTGTTTGATGTTAACTTGCCATAGTTTAAATATTCATTATCATACTTTCTGTTTAAGAACTGGAGCTTTTGCTGAGTAAGTTTTGGATTCTGAATATAGACTATCTTAAAGCTTGATATCTGAGTGTAGATTATACCTTAAAGCCTGTTATACAGTGCATGCTGATTTTCTCCAGAAATTGTGTCATGTCTACTCTCCAATATAGTTGTTAACTGTCAATTTATGATCCAAGTCTACCTGAGTCGTGTCATTCAGGGAGTTTTTTTGCTAGGTGATTTTGAGTATCTGCCTTGCTTACCCAATTTCAACATGGTAAAAAAGGAGGAGTTTCTGTTTAATAATTATTTTCAATGCGGTGTTTGCCTATTTGCAACACAAATTGTTAACTGGTGGTTTGACATGTCTTGTCTTATGTGGCTTATCATTCAGTATTATTCCCTGTAAATACTGACCATTTCCATGGTTGTGTTATTACCGCTAAATCTGAGATTTCATTGTAATTTGCTAAAAAATAAGTGGGAACTATTTGCATGCTAATGTCTGATTTGTCAAATAGATGATCAGATCCAGGTTCCTTGGTTCACATTTTGGCTATATCCTTCCCTACTATGAGAACTTGAATATCGATTGGTGCTTGCATTACCTTCTCTTCCCCCCCCCCCCCCCCTTCCTTTCTTTTTGGTGAATTCTGGCATGTGCTTTTCTTAAGAAACAACAAATTCGGTTTATGCAGGCAGCAAGATCATCTTCTGCAAAAGTTTACTTAGTTTATTTTTCTTGTTGGAGCAAATGTATTTGAGAAATTGATTAAAGAAGTTGAATCTCATTCTTAAGCTACATTTTTGGGTAGCTCTAGTCTTCCAGAACTTAATAGTGAAATGGTCATACTACTCTAAGCAGTGAATGGTCGAAAAGAATTGTCACTTTACTTTCAGAATACAAAAAGACTAGCTCGACAACAGACCCACGGGTGCAAGAGTCATTTTTCAGGTCAATTTCAAATCGAGCTAAAATTTTCTTAGTTGATAAAAAACATGTTAAGTAATATTTTTTAATATTTTAGGACGTCCAGATTACAAATATGAACCAAAACATTTTCAGCGGTAAAACAAGCATTTTTCAACTCGTGTTCAGATTGGGTTGAAATTTAATTGGTTGGAAAAAATGTCAACTAATATGTCTTAGCCTCTTAAGATGCCTGGAATGCAAATATGGGTAAAAAAAGAGCCTAGAGGTCAACAATTATTTTTCGTTATGAGTTCTAATCGAGTTGAAATTTGCTTAACATATAAGAAACATTTTAATGAATAATTTTTAACCTTTGGGGAAGCCCAAAAAGGGAATTTGATAAAAGGGTTATTTTTTGGACTGGAGTTTGAATCGGTCCAAAATTTGCTAAGTTGGCATTAAACTTAATAAAGGATATTTTCTCACCCTTTTGCGATGCTCAGAATGTGAAGTTGGACAGAAAAAAAAAAAAAAAAAAAAACAAATCCAATGGTAAAACAATAATTTTATGGTCCGAGTTTTAGATCAGTTGGAAATTTGCTAAGCTTGTATGAAACTTACCTTGGAATACTTTCTCAACCTTTTGGGATACCTAGATAGCGAACATGGACTGAAAACAGACCCATGTTTAAAACAATAGTTTTACATTTGGAGTTTGAATCAATTCAAAATTTGCTAAACTAATACAAAATTTATTAAGGAATAATTTCTCAGCCTCATAGAATATTCAAAATGCAAATCTGGCCTGAGAACAAAATTTTCTGAGTTGATATGAAACTTGCTAAATTATACTTTCTTACCTTTTTTGGGATGCCCAGAATGGAAATTTGGCCAGAAAACGGATTTAGGGGTAAAATGATCATTTTGTAATCAGATTTTTGATTAGTATAAAATTTGCTAAACATATAAAACTTGCTAAGAAACAATTTATTAGCTTTTTGGGATGTCCATAATGTAAATTTAGACTGAAAACAAACCCAAGAGTAACTTGGTAATTTTACAATTCGAGTTCTGATTGGTCCAAAATTTGCTAAGCTGATATAAAATTTGTTAAGGAATAATTATACTTTTTGGGACTCCCGAAATGTGAATCCAGGCAAATTTGCTGAGCTAATATGAATTTACGACTTGAGTTTGGCATATATTTGTATCTAGGCTTTAATTCTCATTGTATGTCATCTCCTCCACTTCTCTGCTCAGGAGTTTATGAGATTACTTGTTAGTCAATAGGTTTTTTAATGGAGTGCCTAGTAAGTATTTAGGACTTTACTCATTTCAGCCTAATTAAAAATGGGTCTTTAATTTGTGAAAAGCCCAATAGTGGCCCATCTATGAAATCAACAAGACTCAACCTATATATTTAGCTGTTTTGGGCCGTTGATGGGTTTGGGTTGAAATTGTCACCTTTAATTGTCTATTGTTTAGTTATTGGTAATTCTCAATTATTATTTTTCTATGTTGTGTTCTTTTCTTTCCAGTTTGTAGTAGTCTAATAAACTAGTGGCACAGCTCTGAAATGTATGTTTAAGCTTGTATTGACCATCTTTTAAGTCAGTGCAAAAGCGCATATATTTCCGGTACTTCATCTTAAATATTGATTTAGGACACTGGTCATAGGATTTGAAAAGTATTGGGATACTCAAGAGGATAGCAAAATTAGTAAGGATTAAAATTATCATTTTAGGAAACTTGTGTTTTATAGGATATCTAGTATCCAAAGTTGAGTTTAACTCATTTGATAATTTTTCTATTAGTTACAAATAAGGGGTTGCATGAATCGGGTCAGTTTGGGTTCACACTTAATCGAGAATCGAATCACTTTTTTTCTGCTCCTGAAATTTGGTTCCTAGACATCCAAGTAAGTAATATTAAAATTTCAAATAAGTTTGAAGCTTAAGCATACTTCTTGGGATTTATAATATTATATATTAAATATTATATTTTTTTGGGTTGGTTTTGGATTAGATTATTTTCAGTTCGGTTCAGTTTTTTTGTCTACTAACCCATACCAAAGTAATCGGATTGATTCAATTTTCGGGTAATTTGATTTTTTTTGTGCACTTCTAGTTACAATGTCGTATTCTGTAAGGATTTTAGGTCTTTATGTACTTATAAAAACAAAAGGCATGGGAAATATGTTCTGTATCAATATATCCTAGAAACTTATTCTCAACATATAAGATCTTGAACAGTAGGAACCTGCAATACATATTAACATAGTCACTTGGTTTTGAATTACATACTATGCATATTTATCTACACAATTCCAGAATCACCAAGGAGTAATACTCATGCCTTTCAATCTCCAAATTGATACTGATATACCATATTTAATAAACAGGCATCTAACAAATGCAAGCGTGCGCCCCCCATTTTCTCTCTCTCATTTTCAATTTGGTGATGTGCAGGTGAAGATTTGAGTAGTTTCAACCTTTAGAATTTTGGATCAATCTCTCTCCGGGTTTTGAGACAATTGACTTAGAGGTCCTATCCAATCCAACATGATGCATTCACGTTTCAAACTAGAGTCCGAAGATGAATCTGAGGTCAGCAGCCAAGTTGCATCGAACATATCCATCCAAGATATAGCCCCTAATCCCTCCAAGGACAGCACCCCCTCTTCTTCCAGTCTCACAAATTCAATAAAGCTTCAACAAGATCCGGGGCCGGTTTCCCTCGATTTAGCTCTCAACTTCACTGCCAGCAGAGTCGAGTCAAAGGGCGCTGGCAAAGTTGAGGCTACCGATGAGTTAGTTGCGGCTCATGCTTCAGCAGCAAACCCACGAGTATTTTCCTGCAATTACTGCAGGCGCAAGTTCTACAGCTCGCAAGCTCTGGGCGGACACCAGAATGCCCACAAGAGGGAAAGGACATTGGCGAAGCGGGCAATGCGGATGGGAATGTTGTCCGGCAGGTATGCGAGCTTGGCATCTCTTCCCCTTCATGGTTCTGCGTTTCGGTCCCTCGGGATCGAAGCGCATGCCACGACGCACCAAAGGATCTTGCCATCGAATTATAGGCCGGTAGGGGGACCAAGGTTTGAACAAAGCTGTTTTGGTTCGCTGGTGTTCGTGGAAGACGATGAAGAGTTGTTTTGGCCTGGCAGTTTTCGGCAAATTGGTGGGCTTGGTTCAGGAGAAAGTTCGAAGGTAATAAATTTTGTAACTGTGGCTCCAGCACCGAGGACGGATTCCTCTTCACCTGATCTTACTTTGAAGCTTTAACCATTCTTTCAATTTCTTTTTTTCATTTCTATTTTTTTTTTTTTTTTTAGTTTAACTTGAATTTCTCCACATCATTTTCTGCTAAACTAAACGCTATCCGGTGCTCTTTGTACAGTGAGATAATCATTAGAGATTGCAATGGAGCTTATTAAAGTTCCCTTCTTTTTTCTGCCTTTTTTTGAGTAGCGTTATTCCTGTTTATGTTGCTGGACTGATTTGTATACTCTTTTCATTTTTTGCGTCTCATTTCTGAACTTGCAAGTTCGTAATAAGTTCTCATACAAAGTCCTTGTTAGAACAAATTGGAGACAATAGCTGTTAAACGGCATTTTTATGTAAATATATATATTAATTATACTATATAAGTATATAGGCTAGCGTGGAAGTATTCCCCAAATTGTGCTGGGTATCGGAATTGGGGACGACGACACATGGATGTCGCTAGGGGGGCTGACGACCTGCACGGTTGTAGCTGGGTGGATTGACGACACATGCCTCTCCGAGCTCAGTTCCATTCTCGCGCAAGAGCTCTCCATGCCCCTCTCTTTCTCTCTCTCTCTGTCCAACGGTCGTTTGCTCCAGCTGCCCGAGGATGGTTCGATAGACCGGATTTCGGTGCCGGTGCGGGGATCTATTTTGCACTGAGCATAGGTACTCGGACCGCCACAAGTGCAGGTACGACTAGAAAGCCGCCGGTAGCGAGGCGATCGCGATGGAGAATCCAGTGGTTGAGGCTGCGAAGATCATCAGAGTTTGAAACAGATGAAAACATGCTCATATGTGAAAATGAAATTTAAGTGAAATTGAAATCAAAATGGAATTTAGAGATCGAAGACGCTTGATCTCCTGCCTTCTCTCATATATGAGCTCCTTAGAAAATGAGGTAGGAGATAGAGGGATGAAAAGCTTCTGGAGCAGATGCTCGACCTCAAATTGAGCTCAGGATGTCGTCGGGTCAACTAACGATACTTGTGTGGCTTTTAACCTAAATGATCTCGATACGTCGATTTGTGTCGTTAATCCGCCAAGCGACATCTACGTGTCGTCACTCGCCCTAGCAACATCCTGGTGTCATTGTCCCCATTAACGACATCCAATATAGTTTGGTAAATTCTTCCACGCCAACCTATCTATATAATAAAACATAACTCAATTCAAAAATATCCCTCTCACAAATTATAATTAACGGCTGAGATTGAATTTTAATTTTCAATGAATGGTCCAAATTTATACACATCAAATCTTTTTCCATAAGCTCCTGCTCAAATCCGTCTGATCTCGGTCATCTCTTCTCCCGGCGACCTCTGTATTTTGAACTACAGCTGTCTAAGAAAAGCTTCTCCTTTGAGGTCAAATTCTCTTCCTCCAACTGTTTAATGTGTGTATCCTGATCGCCTCTCAACTTCCACATGCTCTTCCACGTCGCTATCGCTCGACCCTCTGTTTTCTTCTCCTTCCTCGGCTTCGTGCCCCGGTGATCGGAGCCGAATCAAGCCCTTCATCGAGCCATACCCGTCCACTCCCCACTCCTCCTTCACCATATCAACCAAGACCTCCCTCGACGGTGAGAATATCGGAGTGGGCAGTATCGTTGCTATCACCGGACACAGTGAGACCAGGGAAGCAATTCTACCGGACTTCTCAGGTGAGAGACATGTTTGGGCGCGTCAAAGGTAATGTTTTTCCTACTCACTCCCTCAAGTGGAGAATATATATTATTATTTAGCTTTTTGCGGGAAAGGGATTCCCATTCCTTGGTTAGTTATTTCCTTCCCAACAAATGGTTACATCCAGATGATCATACATATATAGTAATCAAACAAAAAAATTCCTCTGCATCTTCCCTTTCACTTTTCTTTTGCCTTTTAGCTGTCTCTAGATCTGCCGTCGGAGACCTGCGCAACCGGCCTCTACGCGGTGCCATAGACCTGAGCAAGCCGCCTCTCCAATGCCAACACTACAGGCTTCTTTCTCTCCACAAATCCGGCGAACTGGCCGCATCACAGGCAATTGTTAAGCAATTCTCTCTCTAACCCATTTATTTCTCTCTATCCCTTCACAATTCACTTCTATTTTGGTTTGGATTCTGATCTGTGGTTGGATTTGTATTTTTGGTTTGGATTCTGATCAATTTCTTCTGTTTTGGTTTATGTTTTTGGTTATCATTGGAATATTTCGAAATTTGTTGGCGATTTAAATTACTTATATTGATTTCATTTATTTTTATCTGTGAAGAAGAAATTGATCAGTGAAAAATAAAAAGCATCTAACTGGCACGTCTTTTTTGCACACGTTAGGGTTTCATTGATCTGATGCCAGTAATATTGCTGGCCACTTCACTTCCATGACTGGCGTGTATATATGTATATATATATGTATATATGTATATATATGCGTATATATGTATATATGCGTAGTAAATATAGAGACATGCATTTGTGTAATTACTAAAAAAAAAAATAGACATGTATTTGTGTGGGTTTCGTGTATGGTGTGATGTGTAGATAATATATATGTATGTATGCGGAGTAAATATACAGACATGATTCGGATCTTAAAGAAGTGAAATGAAAGTTAATTGTAATGAGGAAAAGAGGTGGCTTGGGCAGGACTTTTTTTTGTTTTACAGTTGTTGTGGAAATTATTTGTGTAATTGCTGTTGATGGAAAACTATTTTGAAGAATACGGTTAATTAGAAATCGCGCTTTAATACCGCGGTTATGGCTTGAGTTTCTGGCCAAGAAACCACGGTTTGATAGTGCAGTTTATACAAAAATCGCGGTTTGATACAACGGTTATATAGAATCGCGCTATGAAAGCGCGAGTCTCTTGTGTAATCTTTAGGGGAGAAAGCTCTCACCTTCGCCGTCAACCTGGGCAGTGATGAGGGCCGAACGAGGGCGACGGCGACGCCGTGAGAGAACAAGAGGTGGCGGTGGTTGGGCTTGAAGTAGACGAAAGCAGAGGCGATCTGAAGCACCGAACGAATGTCGGCTTGAATCATTACAGCCATTTGATTCAATCAATCAATAAAAAAATGCAATTTATTGAATAGATTCGAATAATTTTAATCTTGTGAAATTGATTGATGATTTTTGCTTTCGTGTTTGGATTGTGAGATGAATACAGCAAAAGGAGGCGAATCTAGCATATGCAAGCCGACGACATCCACATCTTGACTTTTTTTTTTTGTTTTACAGCTGCTCTGGAAATTATATGAGCTTCTCTCTCTCCCTGAATTGTATCGGAGAAGCCTCACCCTGCAAGTGAACGCCGGGCACATTATCGGAACTCTCCCCTCCTTCATCACCAGCCATACCGCCACCGCCTCCTCACGCCCCAGAGGGTTGGATTGGAGATCAGAGGGTTGGCTTGGAGATACCCTGACTGGCGATTCTTTTCGATCCGGCGTCTCCGGCAACAACGGTAGCGTCATCACTACCTCCCCGCCAGAAACTGACCCACCGTTGCTCGTCTTGTGAGCTTGGTCAGTTTCCTCAGAAGAGGAGGCTCTTCTTCTCCTTTACTCGGACTGTTCGTGCATACAGGAGACTGGCGCTTTCATTGTGCGGTTTTTATACGCCGATGCTTATAATCGCAATATCAAAACGCGGTTTCTTACCTCGTAAATACAGTCATAACCGTGGTATCAAATCGTGGTTTCTCATTAACCGTATTCTTCAAAATAGTTTTCCATCGACAGCAATTGCACAAATAATTTCCAGAGCAGCTGTAAAACAAAAAAAAAAAGTCCTTGGGCAGCACCGGTGCCTGAAAGGTATTTTTTGGGTAATTGGTGCTTGAAAGTTTATTTTGAAAAGAGGCGGCCTGCCTGTGAAGGCAGAGAAATATAGGTCACGTTTGGAGCTAAAAAAAAAATAATACAAAATTTTACAAATCTCTATAAATACAAATTACGAAATAGTAAAATTTAAATTTTTTACTCACTGTACAAAATACGAGATAACTTTTACAATTTATATAACTTCACACACACCAAAAATTTAGTTTGTAAATAATTTACATTTATAAAATAAATTTACATTAAAAAGTGTAAAAATAATCTATAAAAATAAAAATCATTAATCAAAAGTGATTAAAGTATAAAATTTTATTATTAATTTAAAATCTTTTATATAAAAAGCATTAAAAACATATGAAAAGAGTGAGAGAAAAAGAAAAATAATCCTAACTATTTAACAAATTAAACAGTTGAAAATATCTCAAATTTAAAATTTCCTTATTATATAAATGATACATAATGTAAAAGTTTATGTATTTAAAATTTAAGTTTTAATCACATTCAAATTGAAATTTTAATCTAAATGTTTATTTTTTAATAAAATTTTGAAAAATTTAAAATTTAAATATATTTTTAAATAAAAAATTTAGTTGACTTTATTTACTAGATATATATCAATTATTTAATAATAATAGATAAAATAAGTAAAATATAATATATACTAGCAATTATCTGTGCCTAAAAACAAAAAAAAAAATAATTTAATGTGTAAATAGTCTAAATTTAAATTTATAAAGTAAATTTAAATGAAAAAGTGTAAAAGGAAATTATAAAAGTAAAAATAAATTAATGTATCTGTATAGTATTTATCACATTTTTTATTTATTTCAAATATTTATTCAAAAAAGATATGAGAAGAATGAGACAAAAAATGATTCTGTCTATTAAACAAATTTAACAATTAAAAATATTTCAAATTTAATTTTTTTTCTCAACCTTCTCAAATTCACTATTTATACATTAAATAATATATATATATATTTTGTCTTTAGGCACAAACAAAAGAAATACCACTTAACGTTTTTGATTCAAAAAGTTGTGCATTCTTTTCTCAGTGACTGTTTTGGAATGTGTGACTTCTTCATGTTACCTTTTTGTTTTTTTATGGGCAAAATGAAAATTTTACATACATGTATGTTAAGAACATTGATTGATTAATTTGTACCCATTACTGATTTATTACCGTCTCTCCTGTTTGTATTGCTCAGGCATATTTAGTTCGGTCAGATGATGATAGATGCCCTATGCAACTATTGATAATGATCTCCTGTGTTGAGAGCGGTCATAGCATGCTTTTGTTTTCGTTTCACATTGCTATCATATTGTTATTTGAAAGGGCTGTCAAGTAAAGTGGCCTTGGGCTAGCAGTGTTTATTTAATGAAAGTGAATTGAGTGATTAGCAGACTACAGGCCTTACTTGAATTGTTCTATTACTATGGAGTAATTTTAATAATTTGTGATGGATTTTCGGTTCCGTCTGGAGCTCTCCAAAATAAAATAAAATCTTACAAATTTCTACAAACACGAATTACAAGACAATAAAATTTAAAATTTTCACTCACTGTACGAATTACAAGATATTTATTTTTACAATTTTATACTATTTTATACAATTTTATACAACACTCACTGTACGAATTACAAGATATTTATTTTTACAATTTTATACTATTTTATACAATTTTATACAACTCCAAACGCATTCTTCATATGTGACAGGATTTTCTCTGACAAGATATTTATACACGTGTCATTTAAAGAAGAGGAGTGTTGGCAATCCAAAGCACGGGTGTTGAATATGCATGCGTGTCAATTGAAGGGAGAGAGTTGTTGGCAGAAGGGGTTGGAGGGAGAAAGGGGGTGAGAGGGGGTTAGGGACGGGAGAGGGGGGCAATTTTTTTAAAGGTAAATCAATTTGGTAGGAAGAGTGAGAATTTTTTTAAAGGTAAATTAAATTTTTATTTGAAATAAATATATAAATAAATAAGAATAATTAATTTATTAGATAATAATTAATAAGTAATAATATTCTTTTGATGATTTAGTTGTTGTGTACGTAATATGGGGATGCTAGACAAAAGCCATTAATATTTTTTTTTAAGGGACAAACTTAATAGATTTATTTAATAGTTAGGATTATTTTTTCTTTTCATTTTAATTGTTTTTTCATTTTATTATTTTTTCCGCCACTTTATATAACAATGCACTTTCTTAATTTTTACATATTAAATATTTTTTATATAGATGCATATTTGACACAGTTAACTAAATTTTTTTGTTAAAAAGTAATATTTAAAAATTTAATTTAATGTACTTAAATTAAAAATTAAAAATAATATTCTTTAAAATTTTAATTTTAATGAATAAACATTTAAATTAAAATTTTAATTTTTTTGATAAAAAATTCAATCAATGTACTTAAAATTTAAAATTTTAAATACATATATTTTTATAGTATTTGTGTCAGAATTTGAGATATTTGAGATAAAAAAAGTTACAAAATTTAAATTGGAGTTATTTTTACCTATTGAATTTATTTAATAGGTAGAATTATTTTCTATTTTTCTTTGTAATTTAATAATTTTTTCAGTCACTTTATTTTGAATCATAATTTTTTACTTTTCTCATATTTTGTTAAATATTTTTTTAAAATATTTATTTGTAGTAAATAATAAAGACTAGCAAATATTTATTTGTAATAAATCTTTCATGTAATTTTATTTTACAAATTTATATTTGAGCTATGTACAGATTAAATTATATTTCTGTATCTTTAGGCATAGGTAATTTTTAACTTTTTAAAAAATAAATTTTAATAAAATTATGACGAAAAAAACTAAAAAATTTTAAGATCAAATTAGGAGATGGCGATCCGTGTTTTGCACGGGAATTTACTAGTATACGTATATAGTATAATTAATATATATATTTAAGTAAAAATGCCGGTGTTAAACAGTCTGCCTGGTTCACCCCTGAGATAGTTACAAATGGCGTGATGAAATTGAAGGAAAATTTGTATTCAATCATACGACTAATAAAAATTCAAAAATCCGGTCATTACACAGTGAATGTATAATGGAATACGAAAAATAAAAATAGGAGAATATTTTGGCCTTATTTGGAGATGCAACCTTTCCTAATTTTTAGTAATTTTAATTTTTTGGTCATTTGATAATTCTCAACTTTTGCTTAATTCTTTTCAAATATCAATGTTTTACCCGATGTATAAAAAAAATAACTTCTTGCCAAATTAGCAACTGTCGGTGCAATTTTTCTTACAAACTCATGAAAATTGGAAAAAAAAAAAAAAAATACCAAATGCTTAAAATATTATGGATGCATTTGATTTGTTAAAATTCAATAAAATTTTAAAAAAATTTTAAAAATCTCTAAATGTTATTTACTTTTTATCTCACTGTACGAATTACGAACTCACAAATTATTTTATTTTATCTCATTTTATCTTAGTTTTTATCACTTTAAACGTTTATATTTTGTAATATTTGGCGTGAAATTACAAATGTTGGAAAATCTTTTTTTTTTCTTTTCTGGTCAAACAGGACCTTTGCCTTCTCTTTCTCTGAAAAATTCTACTAATCGCCAACGGAGCTCGTTGTCTTATTTCTTCATTTAACAAATTTCAAGCAAAAGGGAGGGGAGAACAAATAAAATAAAAAATAATTTTTGCGTTTACATTTTTCAAAATTCAAGCAACCTGATGCAAACAAAAACAAAAAGCAACCTAGTACCAGGCCGCTGGAATAAAGTAATTCACCCCTGATGGTGACGTGTGTAATCTCACCTGATGCAAACAAAAAGCAAAAACCAGCCGTTGCTGCAGAGCTATGGAGTCCATGGCAATCAATCAAACCAGGTCAAGAGCGCATGAACTGAAGGAAGATCAGCCCCTCAGATTCTCTTCAATTCTCGGGACTGCCCTTGATTTTCCATTGCCTCTCTCTTGCCGGTGAGTTCTGACATCTCTTTCTTTGTCTATGCTCATGTCGAAAGCAAGAGAATTTTCGACTGATGATGTCTGTGGAGGAGGGTAGGGATGGTAACGAGACAGATTTAAAGTAGATGTAACAATATCCGAATTTAAACTCTGAACTCTCTATCTACTACCAAATCTATCCCGACCTTTGAACGAATATATATATATATATATAGTTTGATCTCTATCTCCACTTGAAATGGAGAATGAATATATTCGTAAATATTCAAAAATCAAAACCTTCCGTCCATCTCTGAAGCTATTAATATATAACTTGATTACATATATAACTTTAGGTGCGTTTGGAATTCAAAAAAAAAAAAAAAATTAATGGATAGGATTGATGTGATGTAAAAATAATAAGTGGTAAAATATGATTGAAAGAATTTAAAAACTTTTGAAATTTTTTTAAATTTTTTAATTTTTTTTTTTATAACTTCAAACGTGCCTTAGTTATTATGAAATAATTCATCTTAAAACTAAAATAATATATAAATATAATCACAATAATAATTTATCAAAGTCTAAAGTTAACATTTCACTATAGTACCATTTCACTAATTAATACATAATTTCAAAATATCAACATTGTCACTAGTCAGACTAGCAAATAAAAAATATAATGGTTTATAATATAATTATCAATTTCAATTTCTTGAACTTCTAAAAAACATCTACTTCCAAATGGGACTGTTAGGGTCTGTTCGGATTTTTTCAGAATAGATCAGTACAGATTCAAGACTAGCAAACAGATTACCAATTAATACATAATTTCAAAATATCAACATTGTCTCTAGTCAACTAACAAATAGAAAATATAATGGTTTATAATATAATTATTAATTCTAATTTTTTGAACTTTAAAAAAGTATCTACATCCAAATAGGACTATTGAATCTGTTCGAATATTTTTCAAAACAAATCATTACAGATCCGAATTAAATATCAAATTTGAAGTAGATTAGGACGGAATCAGTCCCATTCTCTTATATAATTCGATATTCGAATTCTTTATTTTAAAAATAAAATCTAAATTCGATCCGATTTCCAAAAAAAAAAATTCAAATCTAACATCCAGTCGTTTCGAGTAACAGATCGGATTTAGGTCTGCCAAAATGACCATCCTAGAGGGGGAAAGCTGTCGGGCTAAGTTCACACAGCACATTTTAGCCAATCGGGACTGCTCAGATGAGAAAGTTGGGTTTCCTGCGAAGGGTATTAATTTGATGAGGGGATCAGAGGTTTCTTGCGATGGGTTTCCGGTCAAAATCTTTAAAAAAACCGGGAATTCTCTTTATCAAGAGCTGACCCTATGCCATCTCTGGGACAATTCCAAGTTGGGTTTTCCTGAGAAAGGGATTCTCAGTAACGATTCACGGAATTCATTTGAGAAAGTAAATTGCAAAGGAAAAGAAGTAATTTGTGCGGATCAAAACAAGGAGGATAACAGATGGGTAGAAAGAGATTTTCTGCAATTGAATGGGGTCGAAAGGGATTGGTCGGAGAGAGGGGTTGAGGATGAAGAAATTGAGGGAGAGAATAGGGACCCAAGCTACAGACTCTTAATCTGTCTCCAGCTTTGCCTGATGTTTCTCTTTCTCTAGCTGCATCAAATGCTGATCCACCGGCTGGGTTCAAGCCCAGCCAAAGTGTACGGTCTTTGGCACCATCACATAACAATACGCGAACAACCTATACTAATGATTTTATAGCAGCTTCATTGTCTTATTCGTATTCCCACCCATTCTCACATAACCTGATGACCCCAGTTGCTCCTTTACCAGGAATTCAAAACATAGAATTATCAGTGCTCAATAGGGAATCATAGGAGAGAGAGAGAGACTACGATCAGATGTGGAATGCCGGTGAGGGGACTAATGGATCAGTCCATAGTCGATTTAGGCCAATTGGAGATGGGGTTGCATTGTCAAATCATGCCGGTGGAGCTTGTTCATTGATGCAAACTAATTGTCGAGCCAATAAGGATTCGTGTAATAGTATTTACCACACCACAAGCTCCGATAATCATTCATTTTTCCCTTCTGAACTTCCTGCAAGGCCCAGAATTGATACTCAATCGGGTGGTTCAAGAGGAAGAGGTTCAGATCATTTTGAAGATTTTAGATGAATGAAGATGATAAGACCTGAGCTACGAGTATATGGTTACACTGTGCATTGCAGCTGTAGGAGAATAAAAACTCTCTAACCAGTTTCTGTTGAGAGTTAGTTAAATAGTTAGATTAGTTGTAGAAACTGATTAGTTAGTTCAGTTTAGTTCTGCTTCTTCCTTCTCTATAAAGTGTAATCAGAACTCCATTGACAGTGTAATGAAAAAGAAGCAGTCAATTTCATTTTCTCTTCATGGTATCAAAGCCATAGAAGCTCCAACGAGCATCAATGGCTTCCTCTTTTTCTTCATCCTCTTCGCCTAATATTGATTTGCTATTATCAAACCTAAATTCTCTCATCACAGTGAAATTAGATGCAAGGAATTACATTGTATGGAAATCTCAAGTCGAAAATGTGTTGAGAGCTACTGATCTTCTAGGTTTTGTTGATGGATCTTCCCAGCCACCACCAGAAGAAATTCTTGACTCTGAAAACCAGAAAATCAAAAATCCAGAATATACTCAATGGATCACCACAGATCGTCACCTTCTGAGCTGTATTTCTGCAACTTTGTCTCCCACAATCTATGCCAATGTTCTTCATCTTCAAAGATCTCAAGAAGTATGGAATTTTTGGTAAGAAAATTCACTGTGTTATCCCGATCTCATATTCATCAGCTTAAGAATAAACTCAACAGCATCAAGAAAGGATCAAATTCAGTGGAGGATTATCTTCAGGAAATCAAAAGTATAGCAAATCAAGTCAGTTTGGTATCCTCGTCAGTAAATGATGAAGATCTTGTTTTGATTGTGCTTAATGGATTACCAGATGAATATGGTAATGGATTACCAGATGAATATGGTGCTTTTAAAACTACTATTCAAGCAAGACCAGAAGCTATAACCATGGATGAACTATCTTCTTTCTTAGTTCTGAAGCAATTCATGTAGAATCAGTCCACAAGTTAACTGCTGCAGATCCAGTTGTGGCTTTTGCTGCAATGAAAAAGCCTTATCAGATTAATTCACCACAGAACATGTCAAGTTTTCAACATAGCAATGGAGCTTCCTCATCAAACTCTAATTTCAGAACTTACCAAAACCTCAATAGAAATTATGGGAGAAATTATGGGAAGAATTATCAGAGTAGAGGCAACAGATTTTACCAAAATCCTCGTGGTAATTATCGTGGCAACTATAGGGGCAATTTTTGTGGAGGTTTTAATCCTGGAAATGTGAGTGCTGGAAATATCAGTGGTTATGGTGTTGAATGCCAAATCTGTGGAAAAGGGAATCATATGGCTTTTGAATGTTGGCATAGAATGAACCCCAACTTCCAACCGCCAATGCTTTACAATAAACCAACTGCATCTCCTCCACAGCAAGCATATTCAGCATTTGCTCAACCATCAATGTCCTCATCCTCCACTCCTTGGTTTGTGGATTCTGCAGGTACATCACATATGACAAATGATCTTGCCAATTTACAGCCCTATCAGCCATATCAGGGAACAGATCAAGTAACTGTTGGTAATGGCAACACTCTGCCTATCCAAAACTCTGGAACTGGTATTCTTCCAACTCCACATCATCATTTTAGGCTAGATAAAGTGATTCATGTTCCTCAATTATCATCTAATCTTCTATCTGTTCATCAATTTACCAAAGACAATGACTGCTCTATCACTTTTAACAAAAATTCCTTTGTCATTCAGGACAACCAAACCAAATCAATTCTCTGTAAAGGCACTCCTGAGAATAGTCTCTACAAAATTCCATGCATCCCTTCATCAAACACACATATTGCTCACGTCAGCACCATCACTCCTACTTAGATTTGGCATAAGAGATTGGGACATCCCTCTAAAGCCAAATTCCATCATGCTCTCAAGGACTGTGGTTTTTCATTCAATAATTCTAATTTTTCTTCTCTTTGTGAACATTGTTGTGTTGCCAAAAGTCATAGGTTGCCCTTCACTTTGTCAAATTCAACTGCAAGCTCTCCTCTAGCTTTAATACATTCTGATGTATGGGGGCCCTTTACTTATGGCAATACAAAATATACCTACTATGTCATTTTCATTGATGACTATAGTTCCTTTACCTGGTTGTATCCCTTGCACTATAAGAGTGAAGTGTTCTCTACATTCTTGCACTTTAAAGCCTTTGCTGAAAGACAATTTGGCTTCCCATTAAAAATCTTAAGAACTGATGGTGGTGGAGAGTACACTAGCAATAAATTTAAACATCTCTTTTTATCTCAGGGCATTCACCATCAACTTAGCTGTCCACACACTCCTTCTCAAAATGGTACTGCAGAAAGAAAACATAGGCATCTCATTGAGACAACTATTGCCTTGCTTCATCACTCTTCTCTCCCACTTTTGTTCTGGTTTGAAGCTTTATCCACAGCCACCTATCTTATAAATAGAATGCCTACTCCCAAACTCTCACATATCAGCCCATTCGAAAAGCTCTACCATCAAAAACCAGATTATAACTTCCTTAAGGTCTTTGGTTGCCTCTGTTATCCATGGCTTCGACCATACTCTCACAAAATTCAGCCTAGATCACTGCCTGTGTCTTCATTGGTTACCACTCTTCTGCCAAAGGTTATAGGTGCTTAGACCCTTCAACCGGTCAAGTCTACTTATCTAGATATGTTGTTTTTGATGAGAATGTTTTTCCATTTTCTTCTTTTTCTACTTCCTCACCACCATCTCTTACTCAACTACAATAGTTCTTCTGGCATCCCACACACATTCCAGCACACACTCTTCATCCTTCTACAGTTGTTCCCAATTTTCCAATTTCACCTACTATCAAATCTCCACCTACTTGTTCTAATGCTCCTATTTCCAATTCTACATCACCATCGCATGTTTCTATCTCCAATTCACCAATTTCCTCTTCACAACCATCTCCACTTCTAGACACAGTATTACATACCTCACCTCAAAATTCTCCCAATTCTCTTCACAAAACTTCCACAAGTACACAACCTTCCTCTCCGACATCTTCTTCCACAGCTCCTTCTAATGTGCACAGCACGCTCACCAGATCTAAAAATGGTATTTTTAAACCCAAACATTCTTTTTGTCTTTCTGCTATTGCTCCTCTAATTTTCTCTTCTTCCATCTCGGAACCAAATCTTATAAAGAAGCACTTTTATCACCTGAGTGGTCTGCTGCTATGTTGGAAGAGTACACTGCCCTCCAGAATCAAGGCACTTGGTCTCTTGTTTCTGCTCCTTCTTCTCACAACATTATTGGCTGTAAATGGATCTTTTAAATCAAGAGAAATGCTGATGGTTCTATTGCCAGATTTAAAGCTAGGTTGGTTGCAAAAGGTTACCTTCAAGAGAAGGGTATTGACTTTCATGATACTTTTAGTCTTGTGGCAAAACAGCCCACTGTTCGTATTATTCTCTCAGCAGCTCTTCACTATGACTGGTGTATCCATCAACTTGATATTTCTAATTCCTTTCTTCATGGCATACCCACCGAGGAGGTTTACATGTCACAGCCCCCTGGTTTTGAGGATTCCTCATCTCCTGACAAAGTTTGCAAGCTTCATAAAGCTCTATATGGCCTTAAGCAAGCACCAAGAGCATGGTACTCTACCTTCTCTTCCTTTCTTATCTCCATCGGTTTTGTTAACAGCCATTGTGACCCATCTCTCTTTGTTCAACACACTTCAGCTACTCTTACCTATCTACTAGTCTATGTAGATGATATTCTCCTTACAGGAAACAGCCCTTCTCATCTTCAATCCCTCATTGCTCAGCTACATTCTCATTTTGCTCTCAAAGATTTAGGTCCTATCTCTTATTTTCTTGGTATTTCTGTTATTAAATCTGGTTCCAATTACTTCTATCCCAGTCAAAATATGCATCTGATATTCTTGCCAAGGCTGGCATGACAGATTGTAAACCTTACTCTTCTCCCTTATCCATAAAGCCATCCACTGGTCCTCATGCTAATGGCTCCATATCCCAACCCAAGCCTTTATAGAACCATTGTAGGTGCTCTTTAATATCTTACTATCACACGCCCTGATCTAGCCTTTGCAGTTAACCAAGCCTGTCAACATATGCATTCTCCCACCATGGCTCACTTCCTTGTTGTCAAAAGGCTTTTGAGATATGTTAAGGGTACCATTTCCTTTGGATTAAAGTTCTCAACTGGTTCTTTTGCCATCAATGTCTTTACGAATTCAGACTGGGCTGGAGATTCCATTGATAAGAGATCCACTGCTGGTTTTTGCATCTATCTTGGGCAGAATTTAATCTCTTGGGCTGCTAAGAAACAACCTACTGTGGCACGCTCCTTCACAGAAGCTGAATATCGTGCCATGGCACAAGCTGCTGCTAAAGTATCTTGGCTTCAAATGCTTCTTCATGATTTGCACACCACCCCTTCTACTATTCCCACTATGTGGTGTGATAATATCTCTGCTATATCTCTTACATTGAATCCGGTCTTCCATGCTCACACAAAGCACATTGAAGTTGACTACCATTTTGTGCAAGAACAAGTTGCTAGGAAGAAGCTTGCTATTCAACACATTCCTTCCTCTGATCAAGTTGCTGACATTTTTACAAAATGTCTTTCCATATCTCGCTTCCATTATATTCAGAATAAGTTGTTGGTGGGTGCTCCACCCAACAGCTTGAGGGGGGATGATAAGATTTGAGCTAGGAGTGTATGGTTACATTGTGCACTGCAACTGTAGGAGAATAAAAACTCTTTAACCAGTTTCTGTTGAGAATTAGATAGTTAGATTAGTTGAAAACTATTAGTTAGTTCAGTTTCTTTCTTCTCCAATAAAGTGTAATTTGAACTCCATTGGAAACAATGAATAAGAGCAAGTCAATTTCATTTTCTCTTCAGAAGAGACCGTACGCTATCTAGAACCGAGAGGATTATTCGAGAAATTGTTTCAGAGTATATCCCTATGATGTTTCAAATAATTCAAGAGCTTCCGGATGAAACAATTGAATGCACGAAGGAATACTTGAAGAATCCCATTGCAACACCTGAGAAGAGAGAGGAGTTACTTAGCCTCCAGAATCAGCTTGAAAGACGATCTGAGCTAACCAAAGAGACACTCTTGAAGTCGTGCAGAAACCAATTGGAAATTTTGGTTGCAATTGAAATGGGTTTTGGAAGTTTTTTATCTGGCAAATTCGCATTCCTGCAGCAGAGCTGGTGGAACTTTCCTTACTTGAAAGATGTCGAAATGTAAATTGCAAGAGCACACTTCCTGTTGATGACTGTGATCGCAATATCTGCTCCACAAAAAAAGCATTTTGTAGCGAATGCATGTGTCCTGTCTGTTTGGACTCTGACGTGCCAACAACACTTGCAGTTGGGTTGGCTGTGATGTTTGTTCACATTGATGCCATGCTGCCTGTGGCATCCAAAAGAATCTCATAAAAACAGGTCCCAGCTTAAAGGGGTCCTCAGGAATAACCGAAATGCAAAATTTCACTGCCTGGGTTGTGGACATGCTTCAAAGATGTTTGGGTTTGTAAAGGACGTTTTTATGTCTTGTGCACAAGATTGGGGTTTAGAAACCCTGATGAAGGAGCTTGAATGTGCTAGGAAAAATTTTCAGGGAAGTGAAGATAAGGCAAGGAGCTGCATACTCCCTAAGCTTGAATTTCAATTTATTTATTTCTGCAATTTTGTCGATCCTCAGACACTGATGGCATCCAGCGTACCTCGAAAAGAGTTTCCAGCTACTCAAGCTAACCTTAGAAAAGATGCTGCCCCTAAACAGCCAACTCGCTGCCTTCAAAATCTTCCTTATACAACGTGGGCTTTGCAAATTGAAGGTTGGATATCTTGTCACCTGATCTTCACCAGAGTGATACGAATGTTTCCCTTATCGGGGTCAAAGTGACAGAAGACGAGTGGTATGTGACGTTGTCAAAGGTGGATGGGTTTGAGAGCTTGGAAAGCATCGTGAGAACCAAGGAAGCTGAAGCTAGAATGTTCCGAACCGGAGCAGATGAAGCAAGGAGAGAAGCAGAGAATTACAGGCTGATGGTGCGAATGAAGAGAGAGAAATCAGAGAAGGAATACGCTGAGAAGCTTTCCAAACTGTGTTTACAGGAAACCGAGGACAGGCGGAGAGAAAAACTGGAGGAGCTTGAGCTTCTGGAAAATTTGAATTGTGATTACTACAAGATGAAGATGGGAACGCATGCTGATATTGGAGGCTCGTTGGAGTCTGGAGAGAGTGGAAGCAACAAAGCAACAGTGGGTTTAATTCTTCTTCGTCTTTCAAGTAGCATTATTAATCACAAATCGAATGGTTAATTTTATTTATTTATTTATTTTTTGGGAGGTATAATTTAGAATTTTGTGTTCTACATTCCTCCACCTTCAGCTTAGTTTGATGGCCAAATTTTGGTTTAATTAGAGTGTTTTTTTTTTTTTGGTAATCGGAACTCTTATCAGTTTATTACAGCGCTCAATAAACAATGTAACCGATAGATAAATCGGAGAGATATATGCTGCTCTTACGCACGCCTTGCATGAGTCAGGAATTGAACCCGTATGATTTTTGTGGAGAATATATTTAAGAATCACTTGGACTAACCCAGAGAACATTTAATTAGAGACTTTTGAAAGTCAAGATGGAGGCCGATGAGCTGGTGTTAGAAACCACTGAAATATTATGCACAATTGAAAGCATCTAAATCACTAAATTAAATCCCTTCAAAAAGTGCCTTACATATATGTTTATATATGTATATATATATTCGGGGAATTACATCTATAAGCTATGGTATTATCAAGTAATATGCTCTCTACAAATGAACCAATAGCATGCATATTTACGTAGGGAGAGTGAAGAAGAAACTAATTAATACTGTAACTTATCATTAGTAATAAGTCAAGTTATATACTGCTATTGTAAACAGCTCCAGTAACATATATATATATATATACACACACTTAAATAGGTTTAACTTAATTTAGTAGTGTGTGGTGGGAAGGTAAAGAGTGAGACCAACAGTGATTGCAAAAAGGAGGATTAGGAGAGCAGTGGCGTTCATTATATGTGCTTCTTGGCTTCTTTGTAGCTTCAAGAAAGTGAATTTTTCCATCAAACCGGTCTCTGCGCTCAAAATTGCCATGGAGAAGATGGCAATGCCCAAGAAGACATGCCATGGTGCAATCTTAGTCCTTGTTTCCTTCTCTGCCCCGGGCCAGCTGAAGGAGAGGAAGCTAACCACCCACTAATTACAAACAACCAACCAACAGATCCAAAAAATATATATAATTAGCTTTAAGATAATTTATACACGCGCGCACACACACACATATATTACTTGGTCTATTCCCTAATGGTGTAATTTTCTTCCAGTCCGTGACGATGTGATGACAAAAAATGTCATTAATACATAAGCATTCACCGAAAAGAGTGTCAAAATATTGTAACAATTACAGCTAATTTACATATATTTTTATTTAAATTAATAAAAACAAACAATAATATAGTTGAACTCGCACGATTTTGGAGGTAATTTATGTCCCTGATGTCCATTTGAACTGCGAATTTGAAAGAAAGGTTGGTGAACATAACAGGGGTGACTCTCAATATTGTGCTCCAAACACCAACTCAAGTTTCAATGAGCATCAAACTTCCCCATAAGTTTTTACATATATATATATATATATATATATTTTGTTTCGAAATTTTCTATTAGTATATCATTTTTATTTGGTAACTTAGTAGCTCTTAGTTCATTTATTTCTTATTTATTTTTGTATACTCTATTTTGTTTGTTTATTTTTACAAGTGTTCGCGTTTTCTGTTTCATGTGAAAAATAAGGATGTGTTTGATTTATTAAAAATCTCTGAAAATTTCTAAAAATCTCTAAAAATCTTTAAAGGTTATTCAATTTTTCTTTCATTGCACGAATTACAAACTCACAAATTATCTCACTTTATCTCATTTTTTATCACTTCAATTGCACTCTAAATTGTACTTGAGGGAAGTTTTAGGATAACTCATTTTCTATATTATTATACTCATATTTTAATAATTTAAACTTTAAAATAATTGATTGTAAGCTTAATATGGTATTTATTCTTCTAAACTATATTGACATTTTAAACTTTTCAAAACGGATTTACATGCAAGGAAGTCTCAGAAGATACTCTGATACACATTAATTATTATGTCTACCTGCTAATTGTTTCAAGTCTTTGGTTAAATTTGGTCATAATGGTGAAATCTCTCTAGTCAATGCATGTATTAATTTAAAACTAATGGGTGGTAGTAATTAATTAATTAGCAAGTTACCCACCTGAAGAGCAAATAAGGAGATGGTGGAGATGCCAATCCAGGAATGCAAGGAATACATGTGTGGGATATGAAGCTCATGATGGAACTTGAAAACTGCATAAATCCCCACAGCTCCAGCTACAAGAGCCATCAAATTCATTATCAGGTGCACTCGCTTCCGACCCTCTTTAGTTTTCAAGGGCACAACCTTGTATGCCATCATAGCTGCACATATATATATATATATATATATGAATTAAAATTATAATTCAATTTCCACCAAAATAATGGAGCCCCGAACTGCTAATTATAAAAAATTTTAAGGAAATACTTGTGATAATTTTAAATTCATCACAATCTATTATATTAAATTACTCTAATATATAACGAAATTCACATTTAAATTAACAAAATTATATTTAAGTAATTTTTTTTTTGTTTAGAATAACACCAAATCTTTTAATTTCAAATTACCCTTTTTTTTAAAGAAGTCAGAAAAGCAGTTTGTAGCTAGTCATATACAATTCAAATACATACATATATATATATATATATATATATGAAAATCACACCGCACACACACACATATATATAAATCTGTAGATGTCTTGATGACTAGTGTGATATAAGGATCTTAGTATTTACCTTCCCCGACCATTAAAAATAAACCCAATTACCATTAGAATTGGTGCACCTGCAAACATAAATTAACCGAAGAAAACATCATTTGAGATAGATTAAAAAAACTTAATTATGGTAACACAGTATATAGAGAGATTAAACAAACCCACCCGGAATCAAAAATCTGTGTGTGTGTTTGTGTGTATGTGTTGTGTATCAATTCATATATGTACGTCAGACTTGTTAAAGAATTAAATTACATTGAAAATCTTCTGCTTGATCTCTGACCGGAAAGCGAGGCTTCCGGAAGCGCAGAGCCATACAAGAGAAGGGTAATCAAAGCTACAACCAGTAAATGTGCAAAAACGGTGACTGGTGTTGCAGACAGATGGAAGTTCGGACGACCACTCTTGTAGCCATTTGAGTAACCAATATGGCTATATGGCTAGCTAGAGAGACTCTCAGCTGTAGTCCAACAAAATTACAAAGTTTAATACTCTTAAAATTAATCCACCATATATATACATACATACATACATATATAATATATATATATGTATGTATTTGCATACTTCTAGAATGTAATTTCTTTGTTTATTACATCATAGATTAAAATGTTAATGACTTTTGCCATTTGGGCGAGGATATTTAAAACACTAGTCAAGAAAATTAGTTGGGTACTTAGTTTTTGCTTTTTTTTTAAATAATTAAATTTACAGTTTACATTTTAAATTTTTTAAAATGTTAAAGGATAAAATATTAATTTAACAAAAGTTAAAAAAATTACACTTTTTTCTTTCCAAAAAAAAGTTTAACTTTTTAATAATTAGTTAATTGTCAAGTGCCAATAATAATAATTTTTCACACTCCGAACACTGACTTGGCGTGCAAAGAAAGTTTATTATTTTTTAATTAATTATATTTTAAATTATTTAGATAAAGGTATGTAACTGAAATTTAATTTTTATTTTAATTTTTTTTGACTTTTCTTATTTTTTTTTATTTTTTTCCTTCTTTTCTTTTCCTCCCTCCAAAACTCACCAATAAACAGTGTTGCTTAGAGTAGAGTTAGTGTTTTGCATCAAACGCTTTTATTTTTATTTTTATTTTCTTTTTGACTTTTCTTATCTTTTTTATTTTTTATTTTTTTTACCTCTCTCCAAACTCACCAATGAACAGTGTTGCCCTATATTAGAGTTTGTCTTTTGCATTGGACTAGCGTTTGATGAAATAAGTTATGAGTTGTAATTTGTGTAGTAAATAAAAAAATAAATAATTTTTAAAAATTTTAAGTATTTTTAATAATTTTTTAAAATTTTTTATCACCTCAAACGAAACTTATATATATTTATATTTAATTTTATAATTATGACCCAAGATTGGTTGCACGGTTAAGTTGATAACAATTTTACCGATTAAGAAAAGAAGTTGTTAACAATTGTTTTATAAGAATGCCAAAATAATTTGTACTTAACTTACCCAAAAGAAAAAAAAAATACCTAATTAATACGTATTTATTTGTTTTGTTGAGAGAGAGTATGAGAATATTAATAAAAATAAAAACAGAAACGAATATAAAAATTTTAAAATTTATCCAAAACGGGTATGGAGATGAAAGTATATATATATTTTATTTTAATATTTTTAAATATAATACATATATATATATATATATATATATCTATAAAGGCACCCGAACCTTTAACTTTTCTTTTTATCCGCCGCTGCCCACTAGTCGTCCGATCTCGTGGCGACTTATGGTTTGCTTCGGCCTGAAATTCCTGGGTTTCGGATCCTTCATCAACCGAGCTTTGATGCCTCATATTATCTGCAGCTTCTGGAAATCCTCACTTGAAAATGATTCTTCTACGAAATTAATAACCACTCCAAGCTCACTAAATCATCGTACTGTATAATTACCCAAAACCAGTGCCTTAGCAACAGGTTTTAATTGAATACATTTGTCTGGTTGTCGAGCAAATTCTTTTGTCCTTCTTTATGTTTTTTTTACTAATTTTTTTTTATTATTAAATAAAAAAATATTATCTTAAAAGAATTAATAGAGAATCCGTAATTTAGTAGGACATATAAAAAAAATTTTTATAACCACAAAAAAGATGAAGATAAAAACAAAGTTGAATATTACTAAACAGAGATAGAAATAAAGACAGAAAAGACTGTATCCGTCTCATATCCACTCGGTTGAGATCCTCTTGCTTTACACAAATGTTCACATTATTAGTTCTTGTCTATGTATGCATTTAACAGCACATGGGCAGGAAACAGGTGCCATTCACAATTCACAAAGGCAATAGGCTGCGGGGGCTCCATTAAATTAAATTTGACTGACCCCAAAGTTTATGGTAAACATCGTTTGGGTGCAAAAAAACATTTTTTAATTTTTTTATAATTTTTTATCAAAATTTAATTTTTTTAAAAAGTTATAATTTTAAGGCTTGTAATCGTGTCTTTGAAAAAAAATCAAAAAATTTAATTTTGCTCGGGTAAAAGTTAAAAAAAAAGACTAAATTTTTCGTTATTTTTTATCTAAACGAATAATTTTTACAAATGAACATGATTTTTTTTATTTTTTATTTTTTTACGAATGCGATTAATATGCCTAATCTTTTTAACAAGAATATTAAATTTTGGTAAAAAAATCCTATAAGATAAAAAAAAAGAATAAAAAACAAAAACCAACCTTTTATTTTATTTTATTTTTTGTAACGAAACCAAGTTTTAGTATTTGCTAAAAAAAGCGGAAAGGAAGATTCATGTCTCACAAGTACCTTAAAAGGACCAAGTTTTCTTTGCTTCTCTGTTACTTTTTTTTTTTTCCCCTCTCCCACAAATATTAACTGAAATTAAAGATAACTAAAAAGCTTTTCCAGCTATACATGCAAGTCAAATTGAAGCCCTGGCTTACGTTCTTTTCATTTTCAATATTTCCTTTTTTTTCTTTTTTAAGTCCTGTATGACCGATCAAAAATATCAAAACTCATCAAATTTTAATTATTTTTTATATTTTTTAAATAAATTTTAACATATACCACTTTTATGTCATATTTTTATATTTTTACTCTACTATTTCTCTACTTTTTTTTTCAACCAAACAACTCTTTAGTTTATTTTCTGGAAAAAACACAGGCGGCATGTTCGTGATCTTTAGCAAAAAAAAAAAAAAAAGGCCGGTGGTTGTGTCATTGAAGCCGCGGTTAAATGTCCACCTAGCATGTTCTCAACGGTTCTATGCTATGCCACGCAAATCTGATAAGGTGGGGTAGTATCCCTCGACATGACCCCGACGTGATGGCTCTTTGTGAAAGCAAGTGGTTTGAAAAACCTAACCAACAAAAGCGTCCTCATTGTCACAAACGACAAATTTTTTTTTTAACATCGACCAAGACAGGCACCGTTTGGACTGCAAGACGAAAAATAAAACAAAATAAATTTTTAATAATCTTTATCAATTATTAAAATTATTTATTATATATTCATACATTCTTACTTTTATTAATTTAAAAAAATTTTAATATTTCATTAAAAAAATTCAAAGAAGGTTAAGCAAGTGTATAATTTTTTTTTTTTACAATCATATTGTTCGAATAAAAAATTTTAAATAAGTACTATTGTCGTTATTTTATATGACTTTTTTGAAATCCATTAGAACGAATTTAGAAAAATTATTTTAATGATTTTGCCGTTATATATCTCCAAAAATACTTTTTGAATCTGTTAGAATGGTTATTAGAACGAATTTAGAAAATTATTCTAACGGTTTAACACTATCGAGAGAGAGTAAAAATATTGTGCAGGACATTGAGTATTTATTTTTTGAATACGTTAGAATAGATTTGGTAAACATTTCTAATAGTTTGCTATTGTTCATATTTAAAAAATGCAGCTTTGAAAAAAATACCAAACACTAAAATTAATCTAAAATTACGTTTTATCTTATCTATATTATTTTTTTCTTGTTTTTAATAACTTAAAACGCTACCGTATACAACAAACTTAAAATAGTTATACGGTTAATCAACCTCTTTTTCAAAGTGAAAAAAAAAAAAAAAGCTAATAAAAAAGTAAAGTGGCTAAACAATAAACAGGTTAAAAATAATAGCAAAGCATTTTTTTTTATTATGATTAATAAGGAATTTCTTTTTTTGCCTTGTCATAATTTATCTACATTTTTTTTATAAAGATGTCTTGTTATTTTTTCCATAATAAAAAGCAAAAAAATAACAAAGATAACTATTCTACAAAGTTAACCAACAAAGACACTAAACCAAGAACATTAAAAAAAAAAAAATCATTCATCTCTATGTGCTTTAAAAAAAAAAAAAAAAGAATTTACTGAACACACGTGACTGAGATAGAAAAAGCTAACACTGTAAACTTTAAAAACTACTTGTGAAATAATAAAAAAAAGTTAGTCTTTACAAAAGGATCGAATAAATCAATCAAGACAAAATATTTCAAAAAGAAAAAAAATAAAGAAATCAATCAAGGCCAAATATTGTACAAAAAAAAAAATGAAAACAAATATTTCAAAAAGTTACATTGGTTCACATGTCATATGCATCAACAATGGAGATAATTTGTTCAAGAATTGGTATGTTTTGATCTACTGCCATAAACTAATACTGTTTCTATTTTTCTTCTCACAAAGAAGATAACAGTCTCATCGTGTGCCACGCTATCGAATTTAAGCAAACCAATCAGCTATTCTTATGTAAACTAAAGCAAATTATCTCTCCTCAAAAAATTCCCAAGTTAGTCGTATAAAACGCCACAATCGCAAAATAAATTCATGAGTCAATTATTGTATTATATTGTAATCATGAAGCAGTTGAGATGTTGCGTAATAGATTGGAAAATAAAAATAAAAATAAATTCTTCATTTATGCATGCCAATTGGATTTTAATGAGAATAATTAATAGTTCAAAATAACCTTAGATTGGTCAAGTGTGGGATTTACGTATCCCTCAAGTAAATCTAAGGAATTTTTCGAATACATTAGAGACAGAGAGAGAAAATAACAAACGAAGACGGAATGAAAGCCATCTCATAGAGCATAGTAAATCTAAGGAATTTTTCAAATACAATAAGAGACTGAGAGAGGAAATAACAAATGAAGACGGAATGAAAACCGTCTCATATAGCATTGAAATGACAAAGGATAAAAAAAATTAAAACTTTAATGCATCAATTACATTTATCGAATGGTGACGCATACATTGTACTTAGAGTTATCATATCAATTACAATGATTGACAGATAACTAGGAGAACTAAAATTTGACCGTTCAACAGAGTGTGATGCTTTTTTGCATGTAAATGATGTAAATGGCATTTGTTTGGTATTTCATTTATTAATCCTGGTAAGGAATATATTATTTTAATGAAGCTATATCCACTACTAGAATTAAGACTTTTGGTGACTGCTAAAAACTGTCACCAAAAATTAAAAAGCCGTTGCCAAATGTTTTTGGTGACCGCTCAGTGACTGTTATTTGACGGTCGCCATTGCTTGGGTCACCAAAGCCTTCAGGTGACCGCTAAGCAGCGGTCGTTACATTTTAGTGACAGCTAAGAGCGGTCACAAAAAGCGAGTTACTGAAACATAGATAAGAGTGAGCGGTCACTAAAAAGTAAAATAACAGTCACTGGAAAGATTTGGTAAAATAGAAGTCACTGTTGGAAAGATTTGGCGACCGCCATGAGCGTCACTAAAGATTTTGGTAGAAAAAAAAATGACGAGGCTATAGTGACCGTTTTGGCGGTCACCAAAATAGAAATAGTAGTCACCAATTCTCGTATTCCTTTTTTTTCAATAAAAATTTTGTATAAGTACCTGTATATAATCTACAATAATTACATTCATAAAGCTAATTGACAAAAATACTCTAATTACACAGTCGAGATCCAAAAATATATTTAATATTATAAAAGGTTTTAAGAAGTAGATATTCCACCAAAAATGATTACATGTAATAGTTTGAAACATTTAAAAGATTACAACCAAAACGGCAAATAAAGAAAAACAAAAACATCTTCTCGTCCGGAAGTGGAGACAATATATATCAACCCGAAAATATACAAAACAAACAATTAATTTTGAAATTAAACTTAAAATTAAAGAATAAAATACATGAAATTAAACTTTAAACAGTAAATTAGTTGAATGTACTATGGGGACACTAATACTCGGATTGCCGTTTGGTTTTCTTCTCACAAGTCACTAGTGTCTAAGAGACTATGTTAAGTTTCATAACCAACGATGCGTGTTTACTCCATTTGGAGTATTGACTCAAAACTTAGAGAATTCTAAATTTTAAGTGAAAATACGAAATTGCTTAGGTCTACAATGCCCACACCGGGAATTGAATTGTCATTTCATTTTCTCCTACAAGTCACTAGTGCCTAAGAGATTGCGCATGTCAAATTTTCTGACCAAATATCAGTGCGTAGGGATTGTGGAGGAATATATACAAAAACAAGTGATGGAATTTATTACAGATGGCAGGACTATTACAATATCACAAGGGGTTTATCAAAAGAAAACTGGAAGCAAGGAAAAGCGTGTCGAGACAGACTATCGACTACCGCTTAAATAGAAAAAGAAAATACTGTTCGGACCCGAAAATTTACAAGTTGGAATCCGAAATTATTATTCTACTGTACACTTTTTGACAAAACGATACCATTGTTGTTTGCGTGTGCTGGCAAGGTGCAGTCGGTCGGCCAACAATGGTGACAGCTGTGATAAGAGCACCGAAAGTGAGTTTGTCACTTTATGAAGGTGGAAAGTGAATTTGTCACTTCAACAGGCAGAAGGAATCCTGGCACATGGACGGCCAGCTTTGGGTGAACAGCTGTCCACGATTCCTTAATCTGATGCGATGCCTTTACCTTTATTTTGTCGGAGCAATTCAATGGCTGCTCCCAAAACTTCATCTGTGGGCGTATCGTCCTCAGGATTCTGGCTTTCTCCAGCTAAGATAGTGTCTTCTGCTGAATGGTTAGAGCAGGAATCAAGAGACATAGGAGTCCTGTGCTGATTTAACCTTTCTTCGTCGAATTCATTACTGAACTCATTCTGAAGATATTCCAGGCATTTGGCCAAGAGGGCTCTATTGGAGATATTTGGATGTCTCCTCTTAATACTTAATTTTAATTGAGTCATGTGATTTGACTTAGAGTCAATCAGTTCTGGGCTTTGAGCCACTTGCTTCTGCTTAAATCCTGAAGTTACCTTCGTAATTTTAGAAATTAACTCAGGCAAATCAATTTGTTTCCACCATTGAAAGTGAAAAGTTCTCATTAGCTGAGGGATGCCTAGATCATCCTCACTGACTGTTAATCCCCATTTCCAAATCCAAGGGATATTAAACTCAGCCCAAAAATAGAATTGGGACTGTCCTACAAATGATTTCATATTTAAATCACTTAATATAGGATGAACTTCAACCCAAGAGTCGTATAACTCCTGCAAAGGGGAAGGGGTAAGATCCATAGGTGGACCAAGAACTTGCCATTGTTTAAAAACCAACGAGGAATGACTTTTTTTTTCAAAAAAATCTTCTCTGATTCTTATAAACCAGGAGTGTTTTCTTTTTGCATTTTCATAAAGAAAAGTATATTTCCAGGCGTTAACATAATCCCAAAATTAAAAGAATATTCTTTTTGTGGATCATGAGGGATCCTCAACTTGCGGGTTTTCATCGGATCGTTGCCCCAATCAATCAAAGTGTATATCTTAGAGATAAAACACTGACTATAATTAATCTGGGACCTACCTTATTATTAGGGTAAAAGTGGCGTATTTCCACTGATCCGGTAGAAGTTAAAATGGCTTCATAGAGATAGCGGTACTTGTATTCTGGTACTGGATATGAGGTCTGATCCATATATTTTTGTTTAATGTAAAAAGGATCGTTAATCCAGTGATCATCTTCTTCTTCCAGAGGCAAAATTGCTTCGGTATATGGGCTTGTAAGATATACAGGCTTTTTGCAGAATTTGGACTGCAGTCTCAGGTTTAGAACCTTGAGCAGAAGATTCAGCAGACTTAGAGTCCGTCTGTTTGTATTGGGCCAAGACAGCTTTTAGTTGGGCCTCTTTTTATTAAGGTAATCATTGAGATCAATAAAATTTGGACCTTCTTCACCTAAAATGTTGAAGGGATTAGCAGCTGGGCCTAAAGCACCAACATTGGACCAAGAAAATTGACCCCTCTGTCCAGTGGTCAGATTAGATCTGCCACGACCTCTTTGGTGGGGCTTAGATCCCCTTCCTCGACTAGTACTCATGATCCCTGTAAAAATTCACGAGTTAAGAAGTCAGGTAGTGAATTAGATTCACCTTTAATATATTCGACTGTAAAATCGAAGCAGGATAATTGAGCTTGCCAACCAGCATAGATCTGTTTGGAAACTAAATTTTTTACATCCTTTTCAAGGATTTGTTTTATAGCACTGCAATCAATGCGAACAAGGAAATGCTGATTTAATAAATCGTCTTGGAATTTAGTAATTCCTTTAACCACAGCAAGCATTTCTCTTTTAATAGATGGATATGCCATCTGAGTCGGGTTCCATTTTCCCGAAGAAAATCGAATCAGGTATTCCTGATTGTTTTCTGGATTACGCTGTTTTAGAATAGCGCCATAGCCAATTTTACTGGCATCTGTCTCAACTATCTTAAACCACTTAGGATTGGCAAGTGTGAGACAAGGCAATCTTTGTACTTTTGCCTTAATTTTCTGAACAGCATATGTATGTTCAGCAGTCCAAGGATTATTGATATTTTTCTTGGATAAGCGCGCATATAAAATAGCTGCGTCTATACCCAAATCCTTGTAATAATCTGAAATATAATTCAGACTACCCAGAAATCGTTGTAACTGCTTTAGATCAGTTATCTGGTCTGGGAATTTTGAAGCAAATTCAATGCTTCTAGCAATAGGACTTATGTTCCCATGCTCAATATTATGTCCGAGGAAACGAACATTGGTTTGGAAAAGTTTCATTTTGGGAAAAGAAATAACCAAACCATTTTTCTTAATAATCTCCTTGAAGTGAGAAAGATGTTTAAAATGTTCTTCAAGGGTTTTAGAAAAGATAAGTATATCATCAATATACTAATATATAATTAGTGTAAGGAGTGAATATAGAATTCATAATATTTTGAAATTCAGAGGGAGCATTTTTCAATCCGAATGGCATAACATTCCATTCATAATGTCCAAAGGGGACAGTAAAACCGGTTTTGTATGGTCTTTTTCCTGGACTTGGATTTGCCAATATCCAGATTTTAAATCAAATTTGGAAAATATTTTAGCATCATAAAGACGATGCAAAAGATCCTTTTTATTAGGGATAGGATATCGAATCCATTTTAAAAATTATTTAAAGGCTTATAGTTTATAACTAAACGAGGGACTCCACGTTCCTTCTCTGCTGCATTATTTACATAAAAAGCAGTACAACTCCATGGGGAGTGGGAAGGCCTAATTAGACCTTTTTTCAGTAAAGAAGAAATTTCTTTTTTACAAAGTTCTAAATATTCTGGATTCATTTGACTAGGACGAGCTTTAGTGGGAATTTGATTTTCATTAAAACTGTCCTCATAGGGAAGAAAAACAGAATGCTGTTTTCTATTCCAAAAAGCATTGGGAATATCTGAACACACTTCATTAAGAAATTCATTTTGAAGTTTTAATATCTTTTCTTTAAGAAAAAGTCGTTGTAAAGATTCAAAAATAGTATAGACTGGATTTCGGATTGAAGAAAACGAATTTGTTGATCCTTCAAAATAATATGTTCTAATTCGTTGAGAATTAGAGTTTGAGGTTCAGTTATGAACTGAAAAGAAAGAGATTTATTTTTATACTGAAAATATATTCCAGTGGAATCAATTTTAGAAATTGGCATGATCCTTCGGAAAAAAGGAGTTCCAAGAATTACATGTTGAGACAAATTTTTCACAAGTAGAAATTCTGTAGGAATGCAAACATCAGAATTGCAGACAGAAACATTTGTTAATTTATAATTAACATGCAACTTATTATTGCTAGCTGAAGTAAGAGATTGAGTGGTTTTTTCAAAATAGTTTGTAGGAACTAAGCCTTCATTAATGCAATTTAAATCTGCACCACTATCCATTAAAGCAATAAGATTTTTAATAACATAAGACTCATTTATAATGATTTTTACTCTTACCAACCATTTTTGAATGGTGATACTCTTTAACTGATGTAAGTAAGGTGGTTCGTCTTTCTTAGAGGAAGAACTGGAAGAGAGAGAGCTCGATTGACCAACTTCTAATTGTAGAAGTCTTTGTTGGGTCTGCTGAGATTCTGTTTTAAGAACAGTAATCTCAGTTTTGAGAAGATTGACTTCTCTCTTAAGATCCTGAATAGATACAGGCTGAAAGGATTGGAGAGGGTCTAAACTAAGACGCCGAACTACCTCTTTCATACTATAACCTTCTGGTTGATGATTGAAAGACTGACCGGATGGTTCTATGATAGAGGCAAGAATCTGTTTTTGAAGTTCAGGGTTCTGGATCTTAGAGGCCAGAGTGATCAAGTCATCTTGATCTTGAGTTAGGACAGAAATTTCCATCTTTTGCATTACTGCAATAGCAGTATCAATTTCACTAGAAGTTTTGCATGGACATTCGAACTGTGAACTATCGCTAGAATATTCATATTCTAGAAGTTCATGGTTAGACTCATAATCTGAGGGTGGATTGGATTCTAACACTAGAGCTAGAATTTTCTGCTTAGAGTCTTCATCTATATGAAGCTCTTGGATTTTCTGTTTTAGAGAACATTTGTTGGCAAAATGACCAAGTTTTCCACATTTCCAACATCGAATTGGAGCGCGAGATTTTTTAAATCTAGGCTTGGATTTAAAAGATGGAACTGAGGGCTTAGAAAAGTCCTTTGGAGGCTTGCGTTTTCGAGTTTTATAAGGGTAAATTCTAGATTTCCTAGGCCTATGTTTAAAAGGTTTGGAAAGTCTAGATCTGGGAATATCAAATGCGAATTGATCACAAAAATCCCCTAATTCCTTTCTTTCAGAAAGTTTCTGCTTTTTTAATTGTCCTTTAAGCTTAAGATCATTACAGAGAGCTAAACCCTCTTGTTCACAAAAGTAAAATAGTTTCCCATATGTGAGATGTGCATAAGGTATAACTGCACTATTGGTGGCTAATCTAATGGATTGCCTAACCTTTTCTGCAAAAAGAGAAGGAAGACCATCAAGAAATTTAGATTTCCAGTGATCGGCACCAGCGTCACTTAATTGGACTACGCGGGCTAAAAAAGTATCCTTATACCACCTATAATGACTTAAGGATTTACACTTTAAGTTTTGAAGAAGTGTCCTAATGGTTTCACTATTACTGGTAATCTGACCAGTAAAATGCTCCATAATTTTTCTATTTAAGCGGTAGTGATAGTCTGTCTTGACACGCTTTTCCTTGCTTCCAGTTTTCTTTTGATAAACCCCTTGTGATTTGTAATAGTCCTGCCATCTGTAATAAATTCCATCACTTGTTTTTGTATATATTCCTCCACAATCCCTACGCACTGATATTTGGTATCAGAGCCATTTGAATATGCAGTTCTAAACTGCTATCCTCTAAGGTGTGTATGAATGAAATATTACTTTTTATTTTATGTTTCTTTTATCATGTTCTTACTTCTCCTTCTATTTATTCTGTTTTTATTCCATGTTTTCCACCTGGTCAGGGAGTGTAAGGCCTGAGTGTTGCCGCTATTTCCCTTTGGCGTCGTTGTTTGGAAAAAGAATAAGAATAGTTAGAAAAATTGGTAAGAACTGAGAACATGATAAATTAAGCATAAGTATTAAAGTTTTATTTCCTTCACTTACACCTTAGACCTTTTTACCATGTCTTGGCTTACAAGAACAAATTCTCGAGCTTCTACAAGCTCAGACAGATCAAATGCTGTCCCTAAAAATACCACTTTGGTAGAATTCCGGACAAAATCCAGGAACTCAACGATTGGACTATTCCTAAAGTAGCTCCAAAAGAAATCTACAAATTAGGTTTCACAGATCGTTTCGATCAGTCTAAACTGGCCATTAAAACTATGGAAGAAACCGTCACTATGGATTCCTCCTTAAAGGATATAGAGCTCTTAGCTCCCGCCGACCTTGCACTATATAGGCATAATTACAAATACCTTCATATAGGGTTAGTTCAAGTTGCCTTTAAACCCTTGACTTTACCCGGTCTTAATACCTCTCTTCTAGCTAGCCTTACAGACTCTAGATGTAGAGATTGGAAAGAATCACTTATGGGAGTAATTCAAACAAGTTGTGTCATGGACCAGTCTTTTTTAATGTATATCCAAACTTAAGTTTGAGTTTTACTGATCGAAATCTTTCTAAAGCTTTAAGTTTGAGAGTTCAGACGCATGGGTATAATTTCTTGCCTGGATCAGAGACTATAGCCATAATCTATAGGATCCATTTCAAACTTTTGATAACTTTATGTCCTCGAGCCAAACATATCACTTTGAAAGACCAAACTGTCTTTATTGAGACAAATTTATTGTCTTCAAATCTTGCTACCAATCGAGTCCTTAGATGGGATGAGATCCAATTTCCTTCTCAATGGACTCTACCTAGAGCAGTTGACCCGATAGAGCCAACTCAGCAAGAAATAGATCAAATTGTCCAGCATGAACTGGAGATATAGAGATCAGCTTCTCTCCAACCAATAAAATCAGATTTTTACCTGCTAGGGCATCTGTAGATTCTAAATCTACCTCGTCTCAGCCCTTTGATTCTAGATCTACTACTTCTCAACACCCTTATAAAGTCTGAGCCCCCTTCTGAAATTTCTCCAGAAGAAATTCAAGGATTAAGAGTATCTTCCTCTCAAATCCCTCAAGGTGTCTATCGCCAAGAGTCCGACTCAAGGAGACCTACTTCTCCAACCTCATCTGAGATGAGTTTTCATCTTCCTTAGATGGATAATACACCATATATAGGCACACTTACCCTACAAGGTAAGTTAGATCTAACTCCCGGTAGCCCTCTAAGAGTTACCCTTTCAAATGATTTCGAAGATCCTAGAAATCAGACTTTTAGAAACTGGTATTTTTCCAGTTTTACTCCAGAACAGCGAGAATTTTATAAAATTCAGTATTATTTTACGCTAGAACAAACTGATAAAGTTCAGTTTTTTATTCCTTGGTTCTTGTCCTACTATTTACAAACCCTTCATGAACAGATAAATGTTTTAGAAAAAACTTGGCAGACCAAAGATGGTAGAACTGTAAGTTCTATCCATCCTCCTTCTGAGTCTTTAGTTCTGAAATCTCCTCACTTAGAAGCCACAGCTTATGTTGGCCAACCTCCAGAAAAGGCTCTACCAGAGATAATTTTGTTGTATAAACAACTTAACTATTCTCATGTTTTTATGAGTACTTTAGGTGCTCAACTTACAAGAATAGAGCAAAAGCTTGCCTCTGTTCAAAATAAGATTTCTGCTATCACTCCAAAAGAATCTAGTTCTTTTCTAGCTGATCTTAAAGATCCTATTATTCGACCCATTAACGAACCTGTTGAAGGTTTTAGGCAGCCCGAATTATCCGTTGACTCTATAGTCAACCGAATCCAGCAACAGTTTGGAACTTTAAAGATAGAGACTTTAAGTCTATCATCTTCTTCAGAACTGGAAACTGATATTGAACCAAAACCTCCTGATCCTCCGCAAATTAACAGGTTAGTTTCTACAACTACACCTCGACCTTTGGGTAAATTCTATTATACGAGACCCACACCTATTGATGTCCTTCATGAGGAAATAGAAGACTTAGGTACTCATCAAGTAGCCTTTGCTCTTCGCCAAGCCTATTCTTGAAACATTGATGGTCTATCTAATAGACTAATCTTTCAACAATGTCATCGCATGACAATTTATGCCACGGTTCAAAAGGCCAACGGCATAAGCGATAGACAAACAGCCCTCAATTTAGTTTCAGGATTTGAAGGTACCCTCCGAGGTTGGTGGGACCACGTTCTTAGTGACGAGCAACAGATCAAATTCTCCGAGCTACTAAAATTAAGCAAGAGACTGTTGTCAGTCCTCAATCATCTTCCACAGTTCCAATCCGCGAAGAAGATGCAGTATATACACTGATTTGTGCAATTATGGAGCATTTTACTGGTCAGTTACCAGTAATAGTGAAACCATTAGGACACTTCTTCAAAACTTAAAGTGTAAATCCTTAAGTCATTATAGGTGGTATAAGGATACTTTTTTAGCCCGCGTAGTCCAATTAAGTGACGCTGGTGCCGATCACTGGAAATCTAAATTTCTTGATGGTCTTCCTTCTCTTTTTGCAGAAAAGGTTAGGCAATCCATTAGATTAGCCACCAATAGTGCAGCTATACCTTATGCACATCTCACATATGGGAAACTATTTTACTTTTGTGAACAAGAGGGTTTAGCTCTCTGTAATGATCTTAAGCTTAAAGGACAATTAAAAAAGCAGAAACTTTCTGAAAGAAAGGAATTAGGGGATTTTTGTGATCAATTCGCATTTGATATTCCCAGATCTAGACTTTCCAAACCTTTTAAACATAGGCCTAGGAAATCTAGAATTTACCCTTATAAAACTCGAAAACGCAAGCCTCCAAAGGACTTTTCTAAGCCCTCAGTTCCATCTTTTAAATCCAAGCCTAGATTTAAAAAATCTCGCGCTCCAATTCGATGTTGGAAATGTGGAAAACTTGGTCATTTTGCCAACAAATGTTCTCTGAAACAGAAAATCCAAGAGCTTCATATAGATGAAGACTCTAAGCAAAAATTCTAGCTCTAGTGTTAGA